>OX235271.1:192144176-192744176 GCA_944472155.2 Trichobilharzia szidati
GCGTGATCACATTCCACACTGTGATAAACAATTTCTCTAGTTAATAAACTGGAATCTCTCCTCATCTCATCGTCTTAATTAATTAATTATTTATTTATTTATCTATCAGTTTGTTGACAAGAGATTTTATAAAGAGAAAAGTGAATTTACCATGAGAATGACCTGAGTGAAAGCGGAGCCAGGTTAATGAATCACGCAATAATGTGGTGATTAGAAGAAATAAGAGAAATAGTGGTGTCATTCTGTGTATACACAGGTATGACAAAGGAGTATGATGGCCGGATCATTGAGATGCTTGCATAGTGATAGCAGAGCACAGAGATATTTGGCATCAGTGTTGTTCATTTGGCATACTGACATAATGCGACGATAAATTGAGAGAAGCCAACATTGAGACTTCGTTTGTTGTTGAGTGAACTGATATTCTGCTTGTTTATTGAAGATTATTGACGATCACCGCCTACGGATATCAATGCTACTTGTAGTACTGCTAATACTACTAGCAATAATATTAGTAGTAACATTATCTAATTGTTACAACATCTCACACCATTAACGTTGCCAATAGTACTAGTAGCAGCATCTAAGAGTAACGTGTATGTCGATGAACATCAGACAGTGTGGTTGCCTTTAAGTCAAGGAATGAGCTCGACACTGATCGGTAACACACAAATAGTACGAAATCCTCGGTTGATTAGATAACTTCAGATGAACATTTATGCCTAACCTTCAGTGTAGTCAATTATCCGACCAAAATATTCAACCAAACAAATGAAACTACAAGGTTTCAGTCGGATCACAAATATCTCGTAAAGTTACCCAGGAATTGATAGATAGTTGGGAACGCAAAGCTCTTAGAACTTTTATCCCTTATCCTCGCAGGTTATGTTGGACATATGTAGATGGAACATGATCGGAGCTAATTTCTAAAATTCTCTGTGTGTTAGTCACACATTGTGAATGTTTTCGAAAAGAAATTCGGGACGATTATTCAAACGACACGTAGAGTGACGCATAAATTCCAAAAACACAGGATTCGTCTGAACTACGATACTATATAAACATAGAATAATGAAATTTATTGTGCAAACCTCGATTGTGAGTTGTCTGTAAATGAACACCATCGAAAGCACAGTCAATTTCCGCAAATACCTAATAACTGATCTGGTGTGTTGGAGGCGATCCACGTGTAGATTTTAATAATCCATGAATTGCAGACACAGAATAAAAAGATTTGAATGCACAATTGCCAACCGTAACCGGTACTGAAATAAGGCATATACAGCGGAGAATGTTTTACTATAAGAAATCAATTTCCAGACGTCAAATATGTTACCAATGCATCAAGGGTTTTGAACTTCATTGGCAAACGAAGTCATATTATCGAAGTAACAAATAATCTCATTCTACTTACTCTCGGTAAGTAGTATAAATTTAAACACGAAAGAAAGAATGACTAACGATTGATTGGAAGGAAATTAACTGCAATCTATAGAAACCAGCCTGATTCTGCCTTGTCTACCTCCTGACAAGATGCGGAAGCGGTGTAATCTACTCTGGTCACATCTGTCTCCACTATTCAGACATATTTCCCTAAAGATGTCCACCGTTGCACAGCAACTTCTAATAGGCAAACCACACGTATATCGCAGTCGATTACACCTCTAGGTGTCTTGATACACACCTCGCTCTTTCGAGATCGCCCTGAATAGTCGGAGCACGCTTCTGATCAACCTATCCCATACTCCCCCAGGGTGACTAGCATTAAGTGGGTTTAGGTGCCATTCTATGCCACGATTCGTCATCGGTTTAGTTACATGTTCGCTGTCCAGTTGTGATACAACTGAGCGTAATTCACGATCAGCTCCAACAAAATTTCTACCTCAGTCACAGTACATCTCCTTTGGAGCCCCTCTATATTTGGTGAGGCGTGAACGCATCATCAATAATGAATCGACGGAAAGAGTGTGGGCCACTTCTAAGTGAACTGACCAAGTTTTCAATAATACAGTTAAATATACACCCATATCTTCTATCTGTGGTGCGTCCCCGCTTAACTCTAAAGGGGCCGAACTCATCTACTCCAGTGCTAGAAAATGGAAAATCCGACGTCACTCATATTACTAAAGGTGGATTATGTATACCTGGTTTGGCAAATAGTGCATCTGTTCACTATACGCTTAGCTACTGCCATTCACTTCAATATCCAATATTTCCCACGTATGGCTGACGAAATATGAGCTCCTCTTATATGTCATTCAGTTTCATGACATTGGTGAATAATAACTTCCGTGACAGGATGAGTTTCAGGTAAAATGGCTGGATGCATTCCCGAACTTGAGCGTCTACGATTACTGGGTCGTCCACGGACACATATCAAGTCACTTAAGAAGATGGGGTGCCACTTCTTGATACCTTGAAGGCGTAACTTATATTTACAGTATGAATTGCATTATTCCGTGGCTGGGTAAACTCCTATGACTTTTACACAAGAAGGTGGTATATCATAGTGTCAAAGATGGCATTCATTGCATTTATAACATACACGATTTCAGTGTAAATGGGAAGCATATGCCATCCTTGGATGTCGCATCATTGTGCACCAATGTACCTCTGACAGAGACTCCAGAGTTCGTATGCCAAAAAATATTTGAAAAGCAGTTCGATATCGGAATTCCAATCATTAGTCTCAAAGAGAGACTTGTAGGATGCACTTTGAATGTACACTTCACACTCAACAACCTTCATTACAGACATACCAACAGTATTGCCATTGCTTCTCCACTGGGTTCACTTTTGGCAGGTTTCTTTCTCTCTAGGCTAGAAAATGCTCCACTGAATGAGCTAACAGATAAAACGGATTCTCATCTTCGTTATGTTGATGATACGTTTATTATTCTTGATGGAAACGCTGACAAGAATGAAATGTTAATGAAATGTGACGATGCACATCCATCGCTCATCTTCTCTTGTGAAGAAGGACATGATGATCGACTACACTCCCCTGATATCCAATTGAGCAGAAGACAGGATGGTTCACTCAAGGGAGATGTCTGTAGAAAACCTACGTCAGTAAGACAATATACACATTTCCTCAGATTTGCTCCAATCCGATACTAAATCAATTTGGTCAGATACCTCCAGAACGAAGAAAGATGGATCTGTACAGATTACTCCTTTTGAAAATGAATTAGGATTCATCGACAATAGAATGGTCCATATCGATCCAGAAGGAGACACACGAACATTATGTGTAATATAGAGGAACTGACAACAGTTAAACAGGGAAAATCATTTCCTGAAATCGCAATTTAATGAGGACGTGGCTAGTGGGTTGCTACATCTAAGATTATCGAGAGCAGTGACGTGGACTGATTCTGCCACCACCCTTTGTATGGCATATTCCTGCCAACGATTTATGACTGCTGAAGCAGAAGACAAGCTGGCGAGCTGTGCCACTTCTATGTGTATCTACGAATTTAGCTGCCGCTGCTGTGGAGAAAGCTATATAGGGTGAACAACTAGAGAGTTCAACAATTCAATTCATAATTAAATATTTCTCCGCTCAATCCCTCTGCTTTCCAAATGTCTAAATGGCGATATTCTCTATAGTGAAATCTTCGGAACAAGCATTTGCGTGAAAGATGCTCAATGAGTATCTGAATTACAGGGCGTGGCTCAGTGAAACGAGAATTTCTTTGTACTTCATTCTTCAGTGCATTGGGAGGTACCAGTGTCGCAAGTCCTGTTGGAAGTCTTCACGATGTAGCAGAATTCGATCGAATATTAAGACAGTGACGCACCGCACATTGAATCTAATTGACGCACTCAAATCATGTATCACGGAATTGTCAGAGAATGTCACAGAATGGTTCTATGCTGTAGACGAGCTCTTAGAGCACTTGAAGAAACCGTTTCTGGATTAAGTGAATGAGTTTTCTGGCAAAAGAACGGAAAAGAAACGTGCCAAATTATTGAAAAGCCTACAAAGCAAACCTTCACAAATGCGATTTCCTCCAAACCCTGGTCGGTGTGTTTATAATTTTTCCGATGTTGTCCTTGATGATATAGATTTGCAGGTATTATCCCTGGGCACTACGTTTTGTGATAATCATTTTAGAGTAAATAAGATGGATATGCAAGTCCAGTTCAAAAACTTTTATCCACAAACTGAAGGCTTGACACCTTCGTCAGCTGAGGCATTTGAAAGTTTTAAATCAATTCTCGTCGACTGCTTTTATAAATATATAAACAGCAAGTGAAAACAATACAGCTTATCGACCGAGAAACACAAAAGAAGCCCTGGATAAGCTGCGAAATAATGAGTATATAATAATTACGAAACCTGATGAAGGCTCTGGAGTAGCAATAGTGAATGAAACAGAATATATAGATAAGATGAACGAAATGCTCAGTGATCACCAAAAATTTCAAAAAATTTCATCTTCCATTGACCCGTCCGAAAAGGCGGAGAAACAACTAATTGAGTCGCTAAAAAGACTTAAACAACAAAGTAGCATCATAGAAGGTTTATATGAATCTCTAAAGCCTACTGGAACGGTTACACCAAGAATATATGGACTATCAAAGTGGCATGAAATTGGTTCGCCACTTCGACCAGTGTTCGACATGTGCAATTCCCCATATCACGCAACAGCAAAATGATTAGTGAAGCTACTGAAACCTCTGCTTAGTGAATTGGTAAAACATAACGTAAACGATAGTTTTGAATTTGTCGAAGAAACAAGAGATCTTAATGTGAGTGACAAGTTTATGAGATCTTTTGATGTATCCTCCTTGTTCACCAACTTACCGTCAATGGAAGACAGTGGATTTTAAATGTGATGAGATTACTACGCGAAACATAGACATCGTCATTTCTGTATCCTCCTTGAAGGAAAATTATTTTAGGATGTACAATGAATGTTCATTTCTTATTCACTAAGGCATATTACAGACCAACTGATGGTGTAGCTATGGGTTCCCCATTATGTCTAATCCTAGCTGATTTTTTCCTCGCCAAGTTAGAGAATGGACCACTCAAAGGAGTAACTGATGACTTAGATTTCTACAGTGGATATATGGACGATACATTTCTGGTTATGAATAACGGGAATGATGCAATTAACATCCTTGACAAGTTTAATGATGCCAGTTTCAGCAATAAACTTTACCATAGATAAAGAAAGTGTTGACAGTATCTCATTCCTAAACGTCTTCATGGCAAGGGAAGAAGATGGCACACTAAGAATGAGTGTGTGTAGGAACCTTACAACAACATGTCAGTACACTCATTTTTTGAGTTTTGTAACTTAGAAATAAAAATGTAAATTGGTAAAGTGTCTGGTTCATAGAGCTAGGTTAATGTGTCTAAACGACTGCCTCAATGGTGAGCTTAAGATTATTAGAGAATTACTTAGAAAAAATGGTTATCCAGGTAAATTCATAGACAAAAATATGAAAACATCACTTAGGAGAGTCAGTATGTCAACGGTTCCGAAAAATTCACTGTTCATAAAACTGAAGTTCCTCGGTGACAACATCAGCGAAATAATATCACAGTGCCTGAAGAATACAGTTAAAAGAGCTTATTATGCATCAGAGGCACGTTGTCTCTTCACATCCACCCATATTCTACTTTCGAGAAACAAGGATAAACTACCCAAACTTGCTTCCTCTGCGTGTACCTACCAGTTTGACTGCAGCTGCATGCAATGATGCAGGTTCACCATCGTATTTCCGAACATCATCCAGCATCGCTAAGCGAGAGACAAACAAGATCTATTCGTAGCTCTATTTTAACACACCTTGTAGACACCTAGTGAGCACAAGATTGACGTTAATACTGCATTTAATATCATTTATCGTGCTCCTAGTAAAGTTTATTTTGCTTTAGGCGTTGGTCTTATACATGCAGTTGGAGCGATAGGAATCGACGTGAAGAAGGCAAACCTGTGTGTTCAGAAGATATTTTTACAGCCGCTTGACTTACCTTGATCATGATCACATGAATATATGAAACGGACTACTTCGTCCCTCTCCCCTAAAGCCTTTAAAAATAATAATTGTGCAAATCATTTTATTGTTTTTCTGACTACTTCATCTATAATTGCATTTTATCTTTGTAAAATTATTTTATTCCAATGACCATTTCATCCTCAGTTATAAGTTATCGTGTAATGTGTTTGCACAACATATTTCGAACAACCTGATCACCCATGGACTTGTCATAGGAATATATATGAAATCAATGAAGAGTTAGAAGGTGAGAACATAGACTTAGGTCAAGTTAAAACGACACATTGAAGGTGAAAATAACAATAATATGCATCAGCAAATGAAGATCACTAAACCAAATAAGCGAGGTAATATTACATCTACCCTAGTTGGTATCAAAACAAAACAAAGTTTATCAAAGAAGGTTTATAGTGATGACGAATTGTTGCTTTGAACGCATAAAGGTGGTTTAAGCTTCCTAATCATCAGGTAGGGTTTCCACAGGCTTTAGGATACACCGCAAACACGTTCTAATGATAGTTTTAAAAGATGGTTTAACTTCAATTTTATGTCTTGTCTCTATAATATGTTTGGCAACAGAGGAGCTAAGTCTCCTGTTCTCACCATTAATGGGTTCTGTAGATTCCATTTGTTTCTGGAGCCATTTAGGACTATGCTCTGAAGCCCTTACTATCAGAGATCGATGAGTCCCCTGTGGTGATTGACAATTTCTATCTTGTATTGTTTAAATACTTACTGTTGTTTGTTAATGTATTTATTATATGAAATGAAATATAATTCCACCAAATACAAATTCCTAAATTCATCCCTCTCTGTGTTTTTGGTCGAATTCCTGTAATTCGTTCATTGCGAAATACGATTAATACTATTACAAATAATTATAACATTTTGGCGTTGCTATGGAATTAAACAATCTTGGAAAGTTTCCTATAATTGGTTCACGGCCGCAAATCGCCGATTATCTTGAATGTTTCGACGCACGGTGCATGTGGAAGAATGTTCGCGATGACAAACTTCCAGCTGAATTTATTACTGCTATTGGGCTAGATGCACACAGCCTAGTGAAAACTCTGTCATTTCCAGACAAACCAATTTCTCTGTCATATGATAAACTCCGTGAACTTCTAACAAAATCACTTCCACATAACAACTTTCGAAACACGAGAGAGAACTCAGTTCAACAAACTTATTCGTGCTCCCAACCAGAAGATAAGAGACTTTATTCTTCAGCTTCAGATACAAGCTTCAAAGTGCAACTTTGGAGATCAGCTCCATACTCAAATACGTGATCGTCTAATTGCTGGAATCAATATTCCGAAGTACGAGAAAGAGTTGATTCAGATTCCTTCCTGCAACTTTCAAACTTCTCAGGATTTGTGTATTACATATGAAGATGTCAACAGTGACTACCCAGCTCCCACTACGTCAGTATCTGATGTCATGCTGTCCAAAGTTGATAATACAAGTGTTCATAAATGAAATCCAAACTGTCATCCACATGTGATGGAATGCAGACAGAGAGCAAAAACATTAAGTCGTGTTTTTCCTGTGGAAAGATTCATCTACAAAGGACTTACATTTTTCGGGGTGCTAAGTGCCATAAATGTGGTAAAATTGAACAAATATAGTCTGTTTGCCGGAGTTCAAATACTCATGCTACTCAGAATTCTCATGATTCTCCCGATTCGTTCAAAGAAATGCAGTCAACGTCTGCTTCAGCTTGTCACAATACTCAATCTCATCTAATGAGAACCTTCACCACTAGTTCAGGCAAGTCTCACCGTTTTATAACTGATACTGGGAGTAGTGAATCTATAATTTCTAAGAGAGATTTACTATAGCTTTGCAAGCATGCTAAGGTAGACCCTACTACTAGTTCCATTGCATGCATAACTGGTCATAAACTACCTCTCATTGGTGCTCCTAACATTCGTTTGAAGTCAGACAGTGGAAATTTTGTGAATATCCACCTTCTTGTTAGTGAATACGGTTCATCTTTATTGGGATTGAAAGCCCTTGGATTGTTAAATGTCGAAATCTCAATTTGTACTGAGTTGTTCGATGAATCATTGTTCAGAGAATTAGTTCTCCATTGTTCACAGAGTGTAGGTGGCATGGAGATTCAGCCCATCCATCTTGAAATAGTGGGTGATCATGTCTTCCCTTAGCACCGATTAATTCCATATGGTTTTCGAGATGCAGTTAAGAAAGAGATGGACAAGTTGGTTGAGCAGGGCATACTTATGCCAAGCCAGTTGCATCTTCGAACTGGGCTACTCTCATTGTCACACCACTAAAGGCTGACGGAAAAAAACCGAGAATTTGTGGTGACTACCACCTTACACTCAATAGTTGTGTACTACATCAAAGTTGCACTACGCTAGAAAACGAAGACATTCTCTACAAGCTACATGGCTCAAAATACTTTTCCAAAATAGATCTAAAATATGCTTATTTGCAAATTCCTCTTGACGAAGCGTCTAGTGCATTAACAACCATTAATACTCCATTTGGATTGTTCAAGTATAAGTTCTTACAATTTGGCTTGAAGGTTTCGCCTGCAATATTATAAAAAGTAATAAACCAGATGATAGATGGATTAGGTGGTGTTGAGTCTTATCAAGACGACATTTTATTTCATGGTCCGAACATCAAATTGCATAATGAACGTCTTTTGAAACTGTTCAGGCGTTTCTGTGAGAAAAATATTCTTGTTAATCCATCTAAATGTCATTTCACATTGTCGTCTGTATCATGCTTAGGATAGACAGTAGACTCCGACTTTTTCAGACCTGATGCTAGTCGTTTGGCACCTCTCATTCAAGCACCGTCACCTAACAGTATGTCGTCGTTGAGATCATGGATTGGTGCTCTTCAGTTTCACTCCAGATTCATTCCCAATTTCACTCAACTGTTATCTCCGCTTTTTGATATTGTCTCCAGTAAACAATTTAAGTGGGAACAACAACATGAGGATATCTTGTGAAAAAATTTGTATTTTCTCACTGGACACGCTTTCTTAAGACCTTTTTCATCGAAAAATAAGTCCGTTCTCACTACAGATGCTTCTCCGATGGGTATAGCTGCAGTATGTGAGCAAAATAGACAACCCGTTATTTGTATTTCAAGACGTCTAAGTAAGAGTGAACAAGGGTACTCACAAACCCAAAATGAGGCTCTAGCAGTTGTATGGGCAATAAGACGCTTGCACAAGTATCTCTTTGGTACTACGTTTCACATAGTTACCGATCATCAAGCTCGGAAATTCATTTACAATCTATAAAAATCTTTGAATAGATCATCTACTGCTGTGATTCAAAGATGGAGTTCAGAACTAAGTGCATACGATTACACTATTGAACACAGATCAGCTAAGGATATACCTCATGCAGACTTCTTATCTCACCATTCATTATTTGAAAATTCTGCTAATGACACTGATTGTTCGTTAGTCGAGCCGTTACCTGCTGATAGAGTTCGACTTATAAATGATACTCGGAAATACTATGAGTGCGTTATAAATGCAACATTAATAGGTTGGAATATTCAATATAAGCGAAGAAATGAGATTTCAGTTCATCCTGAAGGATTTCTATGTCTGAATGACAGAATTATTAATCCTCCGACATAAAGATCTGCGGATCTGGTTGGTCTTAATTCTGCTCATCTGGGAACTGATAAGATGTAATCATTAGCACGTCTAACATGCTGGTGGCCGGAAATTGATGCTGACATTAACAAAAGATCAAAGAGCTGTTCTAGCTGTTTGCATAAAATATCTTATGGGAAGTCGTCGTGGAAACCTTAGCCTTGGTCTTGTGAGGTTTGGCAGCGTATTCATGCGGATTACTGTGGTCCATTCTTAAATTCATATTATGCTTTAATTATTGTGGATTCTTATTCTAGATGGCCAAAAGTCATAATTACAGATAGTACTAATGCAAAATTCACTCACAGAGCGTTGAGAAAGATTTTTAGTCGAGAAGGAATTCCAGATGTCTTAGTTACTGATAATGGTACTCGTTTCACTGAGAAGAACTTCAATGATTGGCTCAATCATATAGATTGTCGTCATCTGTACACAGCACCACGACATCCTCAGTCCAACGGGTTGGCAGAAAATTTCGTACGAACATTAAAGAGTGCCATAGCATCAATGAGTCCTAAGAATTTTGATGAGCCAGAGAGATGTGTAGATAACTTCCTACTTCAATATCGCAATGCAGAGCATTCAAGTACCCATGAAAGTCCTGCTAAACTATTCAACTCTCGAATTCTCAAAAAGCATCTGATTTACATGACTTCTGATGTACATTATTACCGAGGGAATGACTATAGACATTCTGTTGGAATCATACTACAAAAATGGGAAATCGAATGGTGAAGATATTAGACATCGAAGATCATTCAATTCATAACAGACACCTGGATCAAGTGAAAATAAATGAAGTAGTTCGTTCCGATTACAATTTTAATGATTCCGCTACTAATCCTGATTTTGTAGATAATTTAGAAATAAGTCCAAATGATACTGATGAAAATGATATAACAGAATCAGTAAGAAGATCTCAGAGACTTGCAAGCAAACCGAGACATCATTATACATACTCAAGGAGACATTCGACATGTGGCTGATGTGGTGATTGACAATTTCTGTCCGTGTATTGGTTAAATACTGACTGTTGTTTGTTAATATATTTATTATATGAATTGAAATATAATTCCACCGAATACAAATTCCTAGATTCATCCCTCCCTGTGTTTTTGGTCGAATTCCTGTAATTCGTTCATTGCGCAATACGATTACTACTATTACAAATAATGGTAACAGTCCCCTCTATGTATGTGTGGCCACACATGTACATTCAAATTGGTAAATACAGTGGGATGTGACATCATTTTTCGCATATTCAAAAGGCTCAGATGGATATATTGGCTTCACATTCTCAATTATATGATATTAGCTGCATCAAAAGTCTTTTTAACGACTTCAGCGTTCAATCTTTGTCTAGTTATCCAGCTGCTATGATGCCCCACATAGGGTAGTTTCATGTACACGTCTTTCCTGGGGGCGAATTGTAGAATCGGTCTTGGTATTCTGCCTACTTTATATCTCCTGATGAACTTATCTGGATAATTGCTATCAATCAGAGTTTGTGTCAACTTTCTTTCTTCTTCATCAAGTGTGTCTTCGGTGCATATTCCTTGGATTCTACTGATCAGATTGTTCGAAATGTGTTGCGCAAATTTATTACACGACTCAGACAAATTACATCTTCTTATTGGTGGTTTGTCTTAATTCTTAAAGGGAACAAACTATTTTACAAGTTATCATTGGCCAAATGGTTTTATTTTTATTTTATGAATCTGTTACATACTCAACCTGTGCACACGCTTATTCCTTAATTACTCTCCACTTTTCCAAAATTATGCATTACGCAATCCATGTGTTGCAGCCGTTTCTACGTTTTAATTGTGTGTACTACATTTTTTCGTTAATTACCACTTGCTCATCGACATGGTGATATTGATTAATTATTGTTAACAAACATATGAGTGCCATTCGATAGTCAAATTATTTTGTATTCTAATTTAAATGCTATATATGGTAGAGTTCAGCCAGAAATGAGGATCTAATTGAAAAGTGAATATGTCTTCGCTCAATTTTTCTGCTTACCTAATGTATAATTTGTGATAGTTTCTCATATGAACTGTGATCAAGATTTGACCGGATAGTTGCAAAATAATTGAGCGCTGAGATGTAGACATTTATAAAATTATATTTGTAAAATCTCAGCGAAATTGAAATGATTAATTCCAACGTTTCGTTCGGCAGTCTGGTCCGAACTTCTTCAGGGAAACTAATCGAATTAAAATAAACAGGTATATATATAAAAGGAACAACTCATGTTTTTAAACTATGTCCAATCATGAGTCATGCAACAGTCATCAACATGTATAATAAATAAATAAATAAAATAGTATGTTTATATATAAAAGTAACCCAACATGCGTAACCCTGGAGAGAATCAAGGACGCACTGGATACAGAACTCCGACCAGAACAAGCTGGATTCAGGAAAGGCAAATCATGTTCTGACCAAATTGCAACTCTACGCATTATCATCGAACAAAGCATGGAATGGCAATCAAATCTCTACCTCAACTTCATAGACTTTGAGAAGGCCTTCGACAGCGTTGACCACGAAGTAATTTGGAAACTACTCGAGTACTACGGCGTACCCCTAATATTCATCAACCTTATTCAACAACTGTACGACAACGGCACATGTCAAGTGATCCACAACGGAAAACTCAGCGAGGCGTTTGGAGTAAACACAGGAGTCAGACAAAGGTGCTTATTATAACCAATGATATTCCTAATTGTGGTGGACTGGATTATGCGTCAGACAGTGGGAAACGAGAAGAAAGGGATATCCTGGACCGACGTGAAGAACCTAGAAGACATGGATTTTGCGGATGATTTATGTTTGATGTCACACAAAATAGAAGACTTACAAGCGAAAACCGACAAACTGGTCGAAGAAGCAGGCAGTGAAGACCGGACTCCAGGTGAACATAGACAAGACGGAAGTCATGAAAATAACCAACCAACAACAACAACAGCAGCAACATCCAGCGCCAATCACCATCAACGAGAGGGATTTGAAAGAGGTTACTTCTTTCACTTATCTAGGGAGCATCGTCTCAACTACAGGCAGTTGGAACGGACGAGGATGTCAAATCGAGAATCGGAAAGGCGAAAAACACATTCATCAACCTGAAACCAATCTGGAAATCTTCGTCCCTCAGCCTGCATCAACAACAAAATTCGGATTTTCAATACAAACGTCAAGTCAGTTCTTCTATACAGATCAGAAACTTGGCGGGTCACGAAGAATATTTCCAACAGCCTGTTGCAGACATTTATCAACAACTGTCTTCGGCCTATACTGAAGATCAGATGGCCGGAAAGAATCACAAACAATAAACTATGGGAAGAAAGAAAACAAGAACCAATCGCCCAAGAAGTATGCAGGAGGAAGTGGAGATGGATTGGACACTCGCTGAGGAGGCCGTTGAGTGACGTCGCGCGTGAGGCTCTCGAGTGGAACCCGAAAGGTAAGCGGCGAGTGGGACGTCCAAGGGTGACATGGAGGAGATCGTGTGAGGAGGAGATGAAACAGTATGGAATAACATGGACGCAAGTGAAAAGTACAGCAGAAGACAGAAGCAAGTGGAGACGTGCAGTTGATGCCCTATGTTCCACTAGGAACCCAAGGGAACAATAATAATAATATATAAAAGTACATCTCTTGTTTTAAATTGTTTGTCCAGACATGAGAATCAAGAAACAGCTATCAATGGGTATAGTAAACAAAACAAAACAAAATTTTAATATGAACTGTGATCAAAATTTGACCTCAGACTCTCAAAATTAGTCTACCTTTGTTAAAATATGTGTGTATATGCAGTGTCAGTGGTGTGTGTGCATGTGTGTGTGAAAAGTCATAAAACATTAAAAAGAATCTGTACACATATACACTACTTATTCATATAAGCGATCTAAACACCGGACGGCTGTTTCACTGCCTTGATGCTGAGTTCATTCGTAGTGAACCCGGTTGCATTCAACTAATATAATATAATATAATAGATATATTTCACATAAATTAAGCATTTACACGATTGACATACCGTTTGTACAGGCATGATTATATTTGACAAGTGCAATTTGAAATGAAACACTCTTTTATGACATTAAAAATTGGAAAGATGGAAAAAAATAACCTCTAGAAACTTTATTGGAATAGATTACAATATATTGGTTCAAGTCTAAATTATAATCTATAATATACTTATAGTTAGTCAAATTCATGGAGGAATTACAAAGTGTTGCGTTAATGGAAGGTAAGAAGAGAGGTGGTACACAGGGGCTAGAGTAAGACACACAGGATACAGACCTTGTGATCACCATCATTTCATCAATTATTAAAGGTTCAAAAATTTATAAACCTCCACAGTAGTGGGTGAGTACAGCATTATTTTGGTATTAACAGATACAAGGGACCAACTTTGCCATGGAATTTGTTATGTTGTTCCTCGTATGTGTCAACAATATTCTGAGAGACGAATCAGTTGGCTGGTCATGTGATATCAGAAACTGAATTCACAATATGCAGATTCATTCGAAATGTGGCCAATTCAACAGGAATTCGCATAATTCAAGGTGATGATTTCACAGTAGTTTCCTTCGGAATCGAAGAGTGTTCACGTCACAGTATGTGGTCCACTTGATGCCGAAAATGGTGATCAAGAATCTGAGTGAAATACACAAATTGAAACCGACTGAATGATACGTGTCCCTCTTAGATGGCTCGAAAACACGTCCACATATAATGCCAGAGTGGATATTCTCCTGCAGACAAGAACGTGTGAGTAGAATATTGGTGTCGTCTTCTGTGGGAATCTCGAACAGTGAAGCAACTGATTTAGTCGTAAAGACAAAAACAATTTAGATAATTGGGAAGGAATGCACAGAGGATGAAGCATGGACGGAGGTGGCCGAATATCAGTTCACTCAACAACAAACGAAGTCTCAATGTAGGCTTCTCAAAATTTCTCGTCGCATTATGCCAAATGAACAACACTGATGCCAAATATCTCTGTGCTCTGCTATCACAATGCAAGCATCTCAATGATCAGGCCATCATACACCTTTGTAATACTTGTGTATACACAGAATGACACCACACTTTCTCTTATTTCTTCTAATCACCACATTATCGCATGATTCATTAACATAATTCCACTTTCTTTCAGGTCATTATCATGGTTAATTAACTTTTCTCTATATAAAATCTCTTGTCAACAAACTGATAAATAATTAATTAATTAAGACGATGAGGTGAAGAGAGAAATAGTTTATCAAAGTGTTGAATGTGATCACGCCACACCGTCAATACAGAGGCATGCTCACTTTGTTTATTGAAGATCACTGAAGGTCAACGCCTACGGAAATGAATGCTTCTTTTACTACTACTACTACTACTACTACTACTACTACTACTACTACTACTACTACTACTACTACTACTACTACTACTACTACTACTACTACTACTACTACTACTACTACTACTACTACTACTACTACTACTACTACTACTACTACTACTACTACTACTACTACTACTACTACTACTACTACTACTACTACTACTACTACTACTACTACTACTACTACTACTACTACTACTACTACTACTACTACTACTACTACTACTACTACTACTACTACTACTACTACTACTACTACTACTACTACTACTACTACTACTACTACTACTACTACTACTACTACTACTACTACTACTACTACTACTACTACTACTACTACTACTACTACTACTACTACTACTACTACTACTACTACTACTACTACTACTACTACTACTACTACTACTACTACTACTACTACTACTACTACTACTACTACTACTACTACTACTACTACTACTACTACTACTACTACTACTACTACTACTACTACTACTACTACTACTACTTACTACTACTACTACTACTACTACTACTACTACTACTACTACTACTACTACTACTACTACTACTACTACTACTACTACTACTACTACTACTACTACTACTACTACTACTACTACTACTACTACTACTACTACTACTACTACTACTACTACTACTACTACTACTACTACTACTACTACTACTACTACTACTACTACTACTACTACTACTACTACTACTACTACTACTACTACTACTACTACTACTACTACTACTACTACTACTACTACTACTACTACTACTACTACTACTACTACTACTACTACTACTACTACTACTACTACTACTACTACTACTACTACTACTACTACTACTACTACTACTACTACTACTACTACTACTACTACTACTACTACTACTACTACTACTACTACTACTACTACTACTACTACTACTACTACTACTACTACTACTACTACTACTACTACTACTACTACTACTACTGTGGTGAGAGCGGTCTACTAGCCAAGTGGTGGACAGTAATTGAGGTCAATGTTTATGTATCAAATATTAGTCATGTTGTGGTGAGAGATGGTTGCTGGCCAAATTGGTTGACAGTAATTGAGGTCAAAGTTCAAGGTGGACAGGCGGTTACAGTTAACATATAGATGAACTGACACAGCCACAAGAGATGCAAGGTTAACTTTGTGTGAGAAACAACCAATCAACAGACTGTATTTTCTACTAACATTGACCTACAATAATGTTTATAAAAATCTATAAATACGTGTTGATTTTTCGTAATAAAGGATCTGTTGCCTGGCCCTTGTCTTCTGTTGTTACATTTGGTGTCGCTGCCTACCGACAAATGGAAAGCCTATGCCCTGCAGTTTTTGATGAAGACATATGGATCTTCGGGCAGGACTTTGAGGCTTATTCGCAGTTGAGTGGCGTTCAAGATCTGTCAGCGATAAGGCTGCTACTTGGGACGCTGCTGGGAGGTCGGGAGAAAGCAGCATATGGAAGTGTGAGGCGAAATACCTACGAATGTGCGACAGGGTCAGGCAAACAGTTTCCAAAGTGGGAAGGACCATATATGGTCACGTTGAAATGGGGTTGCGCAGACACAATCGCAATGGTAAACACCGTTAAACAAGTGGACATCCGCAAGCGCCGAGATTCCAGACAGCAAGACAACAGAGCAAAGCTTCAAGAACCGAGAAGACCGAGCCGACTACAGTCCAAACTATTTGACGGGGGGACGAGTGTGGTGAGAGCGGTCTACTAGCCAAGTGGTGGACAGTAATTGAGGTCAATGTTTATGTATCAAATATTAGTCATGTTGTGGTGAGAGATGGTTGCTGGCCAAATTGGTTGACAGTAATTGAGGTCAAAGGTCAAGGTGGACAGGCGGTTACAGTTAACATATAGATGAACTGACACAGCCACAAGAGATGCAAGGTTAACTTTGTGTGAGAAACAACCAATCAACAGACTGTATTTTCTACTAACATTGACCTACAATAATGTTTATAAAAATCTATAAATACGTGTTGATTTTTCGTAATAAAGGATCTGTTGCCTGGCCCTTGTCTTCTGTTGTTACATTTGGTGTCGCTGCCTACCGACAAATGGAAAGCCTATGCCCTGCAGTTTTTGATGAAGACATATGGATCTTCGGGCAGGACTTTGAGGCTTATTCGCAGTTGAGTGGCGTTCAAGATCTGTCAGCGATAAGGCTGCTACTTGGGACGCTGCTGGGAGGTCGGGAGAAAGCAGCATATGGAAGTGTGAGGCGAAATACCTACGAATGTGCGACAGGGTCAGGCAAACAGTTTCCAAAGTGGGAAGGACCATATATGGTCACGTTGAAATGGGGTTGCGCAGACACAATCGCAATGGTAAACACCGTTAAACAAGTGGACATCCGCAAGCGCCGAGATTCCAGACAGCAAGACAACAGAGCAAAGCTTCAAGAACCGAGAAGACCGAGCCGACTACAGTCCAAACTATTTGACGGGGGGACGAGTGTGGTGAGAGCGGTCTACTAGCCAAGTGGTGGACAGTAATTGAGGTCAATGTTTATGTATCAAATATTAGTCATGTTGTGGTGAGAGATGGTTGCTGGCCAAATTGGTTGACAGTAATTGAGGTCAAAGGTCAAGGTGGACAGGCGGTTACAGTTAACATATAGATGAACTGACACAGCCACAAGAGATGCAAGGTTAACTTTGTGTGAGAAACAACCAATCAACAGACTGTATTTTCTACTAACATTGACCTACAATAATGTTTATAAAAATCTATAAATACGTGTTGATTTTTCGTAATAAAGGATCTGTTGCCTGGCCCTTGTCTTCTGTTGTTACATTTGGTGTCGCTGCCTACCGACAAATGGAAAGCCTATGCCCTGCAGTTTTTGATGAAGACATATGGATCTTCGGGCAGGACTTTGAGGCTTATTCGCAGTTGAGTGGCGTTCAAGATCTGTCAGCGATAAGGCTGCTACTTGGGACGCTGCTGGGAGGTCGGGAGAAAGCAGCATATGGAAGTGTGAGGCGAAATACCTACGAATGTGCGACAGGGTCAGGCAAACAGTTTCCAAAGTGGGAAGGACCATATATGGTCACGTTGAAATGGGGTTGCGCAGACACAATCGCAATGGTAAACACCGTTAAACAAGTGGACATCCGCAAGCGCCGAGATTCCAGACAGCAAGACAACAGAGCAAAGCTTCAAGAACCGAGAAGACCGAGCCGACTACAGTCCAAACTATTTGACGGGGGGACGAGTGTGGTGAGAGCGGTCTACTAGCCAAGTGGTGGACAGTAATTGAGGTCAATGTTTATGTATCAAATATTAGTCATGTTGTGGTGAGAGATGGTTGCTGGCCAAATTGGTTGACAGTAATTGAGGTCAAAGGTCAAGGTGGACAGGCGGTTACAGTTAACATATAGATGAACTGACACAGCCACAAGAGATGCAAGGTTAACTTTGTGTGAGAAACAACCAATCAACAGACTGTATTTTCTACTAACATTGACCTACAATAATGTTTATAAAAATCTATAAATACGTGTTGATTTTTCGTAATAAAGGATCTGTTGCCTGGCCCTTGTCTTCTGTTGTTACATTTGGTGTCGCTGCCTACCGACAAATGGAAAGCCTATGCCCTGCAGTTTTTGATGAAGACATATGGATCTTCGGGCAGGACTTTGAGGCTTATTCGCAGTTGAGTGGCGTTCAAGATCTGTCAGCGATAAGGCTGCTACTTGGGACGCTGCTGGGAGGTCGGGAGAAAGCAGCATATGGAAGTGTGAGGCGAAATACCTACGAATGTGCGACAGGGTCAGGCAAACAGTTTCCAAAGTGGGAAGGACCATATATGGTCACGTTGAAATGGGGTTGCGCAGACACAATCGCAATGGTAAACACCGTTAAACAAGTGGACATCCGCAAGCGCCGAGATTCCAGACAGCAAGACAACAGAGCAAAGCTTCAAGAACCGAGAAGACCGAGCCGACTACAGTCCAAACTATTTGACGGGGGGACGAGTGTGGTGAGAGCGGTCTACTAGCCAAGTGGTGGACAGTAATTGAGGTCAATGTTTATGTATCAAATATTAGTCATGTTGTGGTGAGAGATGGTTGCTGGCCAAATTGGTTGACAGTAATTGAGGTCAAAGGTCAAGGTGGACAGGCGGTTACAGTTAACATATAGATGAACTGACACAGCCACAAGAGATGCAAGGTTAACTTTGTGTGAGAAACAACCAATCAACAGACTGTATTTTCTACTAACATTGACCTACAATAATGTTTATAAAAATCTATAAATACGTGTTGATTTTTCGTAATAAAGGATCTGTTGCCTGGCCCTTGTCTTCTGTTGTTACACTACTACTACTACTACTACTACTACTACTACTACTACTACTACTACTACTACTACTACTACTACTACTACTACTACTACTACTACTACTACTACTACTACTACTACTACTACTACTACTACTACTACTACTACTACTACTACTACTACTACTACTACTACTACTACTACTACTACTACTACTACTACTACTACTACTACTACTACTACTACTACTACTACTACTACTACTACTACTACTACTACTACTACTACTACTACTACTACTACTACTACTACTACTACTACTACTACTACTACTACTACTACTACTACTACTACTACTACTACTACTACTACTACTACTACTACTACTACTACTACTACTACTACTACTACTACTACTACTACTACTACTACTACTACTACTACTACTACTACTACTACTACTACTACTACTACTACTACTACTACTACTACTACTACTACTACTACTACTACTACTACTACTACTACTACTACTACTACTACTACTACTACTACTACTACTACTACTACTACTACTACTACTACTACTACTACTACTACTACTACTACTACTACTACTACTACTACTACTACTACTACTACTACTACTACTACTACTACTACTACTACTACTACTACTACTACTACTAGCAATAATATTTGCAGTAACATTTTCCAACTGTTACAACATCTCACGCGACTAACACTACTTGTATTACTATTATTAGCATCTCAGAGTAACGTGTATGCCGATAAACATCAGTGTTGATTTTCAAGTCAATGAATCACCTCAGCATTGATCCGCAACATACGAGTTGTGCGAAATTCTCGATTGATGAGATAATTTCAGGTGAACATTTATGCCTAACCTCCAGTGTGGTCAAATATCCGACCAAAATATTCAACCAAACAAATGAAACTACAAGGTTTCAGTCGGATCACAAATATCTCGTAAATTTACCCAGGATTGTTGGATAGTTGAGAACGCAAAGCTCTTGGAACTTTTATCCCTTATCCTCCTAGGTTATGTTGGACATATGTAGATGGCACATGAAAGGAGTAAATTTCGAAAATTCCCTGTGTGTTAGTCACACAATGTGAATGTTTTCGAAATGAAATTCGGGACGATTATTCAAACTACACATAGAGTGACGCATAAATTCCAAAAACACAGGATTCGTCTGAACTACGATACTATATTAAACATAGAATAATGAAATTTATTGTGCAAACCTCGATTGTGAGTTGTCTGTAAATGAACACCATCGAAAGCACAGTCAATTTTCGCAAATACCTAATAACTGATCTGGTGTGTTGGAGGCGATCCACGTGTAGATTTTAATAATCCATGAATGGCAGACACACATTTAAAGGATTTGAATGCACATTTTTCAACCGTAACCGGTACTGAAATAGGGCGTCTACAGCGGACAATGTTTCACTATAAGAAGCAATTTCCAGACGTCAAATATGTTACCAATGCATCAAGGGTTTTGAACTTCAGTGGCAAACGAAGTCATATTTTGGAAGTAACAAATAATCTCATTCTACTTACTCTCGGTAAGTAGTATAAATTTAAACACAAAAGAAAGAATGACTAACGATTGATTGGAAGGAAATTAACAGCACCCTATAGAAACCTTGGTAGTTGTACCTCATGGGTCTTTCATAGTCGTATGCATATTGGCTCACATCACATGTGTGAGTGAAGTTATTGAGAGGGTCAAGTGTCGATCTATACTCATTATGTTGCTGGGGTTTAACATATATAGTGTGAGAGTTTGGACGAGAATATTCATTAATATGGTGCCTGTATGAGTCCCGTTTAGTGCTCCATATATTCTGATGATCCATTCTACGTTGCATTCCCAAGTTATTTGCGTTGCTAGGCATATTACTCCTAGTTCGGGAAGGGGTGTTCTTACTCACATGATGGATGACGTTTTTGGGAATATGCTTTGTTACCCATGCATTGTCATTTTTTAGACTGACATGTTGCTTATTAGACTTATTGAGAGGGAGGTATGTCGAAGTCTGGAGTGGGACTCTAGGCTTTGTCGTCTTTCTTTCAGTTTCTACTGCGGGACTCTCGGGCTTGCATCCAGATTGAGTGTGGTCTGCCAGTGGTTTCTGGTCAGCCATAGTTTGTGCGTCAATGTCAACCTCATGTATGTCAGCAGGTTTTCCAGATGTGCTCTCATGTACTTTAAGATTGCACCCAGTGACACTGCTCTTACTGAGTTTCGAGTCGCTTTTGCTTGCCGATTTTTTTCCCGACACTATACAGGTGACTTTCTGTGCTTCAGTGTCCGTCGACACTTTATCACTGATACCAGGTGTATTTCTCAGTGTGGTCGACTTTGTATCGAAGGAGTTCTTGGTTGCTTCCCTTTTTTATTATCCTTCACGTTCCCCAGTGGAACATAGGGCTTCAAGCTAGTGGCTTGAAGTTTCTGTAGCAGCGCTTATCTTACAGGATGAAGTTGCTAGCCTCATGCCCAAACTTTCCTCTTCACCAGAGTTATTTCTGGCTTAGCGAGGTAAAGGAGTGCGTCGACCGGGCATCGATCCCCGGACCATATACATGGTCGGCGAGCGTCCTAACCACTATACCACCGACGCACTGCTTGCCTTTGGTTAGGCGTTTTATCCGAGACTACTTTAATAGTCTTGAATTTAGTGCCAGTAGCCAGAAGATCTTCGGCCTCTTAAATCGTTCAGCTATTATGTAGCTGTCGAACCTAAAGAGTATGGGACATGGATGCTTTAGGTCTTTCTTACTTAGGCGAATGCACTGACAAGGTGCACTCAAGAGATTCGCAGCCTTCAGCAATGAGTGCTGGACCGACTTAATGGGCTCGCTATCTGGTACATTATACACTATAGCGTTTTGTTTCGAAGCCAGCCTTTTAACAACTTCGCTGGATAGAAAGTCAATGGCGTTTTCTAACTCCTTCGCATTTTCTGAGTCAGTAGGCGTCATTCTAGAGGTCATATTAAAAAGCTTTAGGATTGTAGGATCCTGCAGTTCCTTTTTCATAAGTGAGATAGTTTCAGGTATACATTCTAGTGAACTTAATTTCGTTTTTAATTCATCTATCTGTAGCTGCATCTCTTTAATTATGCATGTTAAGTAAGAGAGCTCTACCTTTTCAGACAGAACATCTTCCACCTGTATTACAGGGGTCACAGTTATGTTCGAGTCTTTTCTGTTGGGTGAACTACTAATAATAAGGGGTGGTAATGTGTTATTAGACGAGCTGGTGCTATTTTTTAAATTAATGCTGTTCACACGAACACTCTTTTTAGAATTTCGGCCCATCGTTATTAAAGATCAATCAACAGTAAGCAATAAATGGATATAAACGAAAACACGTGCAAAAGCGTCACCTGATTCGAACGTACCGGTTGTTGACCCCTAACATCTGGCAGTTCTGTGTCCGCCATGCTGTACGACTTGTAAGACTTCTGACCTGGGTGCATTACCGCGCTTTTCTTGGAATTAATTTCCAGACTCCACAGGTAAGCCCATTCAGCTAATATATCTGGATTGTTTTGTTGTGCCAACCTATCATTGTTACCATTTACGGTGTTGCAGATCTTAATATCGTCTGCAAATAGTAAGGAAGATGAGGTTAGAATTTTCGGCACTTCATTTACGTATAATAGGAGTAGCAGGGGGCCAAGTACAGTTCTCTGAGCTACTTCACTCAGTACTGCTTTCCACCCTGACAGTACACCATTAACCCTTACCTTCTGCCTTCTATCCATCAGGTAGTCACTAAACCACTCGCATAAGCGTTGGTCTAATCCAAAACATTTAAGTTTACTAAGAAGACCTTATCGAATGCTTTACTAAGATCAACAAAGACAACGTCCAGTAGATGGTTCTTATCCCCGGTCTTCCGTAGCCAACGGTAAGTTTGTCAAGCAGTATCGTCCCGGTCGGAATCCATGCTGTTCCGCTGCCAGTAAGCCATGTTTTTCCATATGAGCTACGAGCTGATCCTTTATGAGTTTTTCTAACACCTTTGCTTCAATGCAGGTCTGACTTACAGGCCGTAGTTAGATACTAACTGCCTGCTCCCATCTCTGAAGATGGGGCTTATAATGCATCTTTCCAGTCCCTGGGTAGCCTAGCCTGGGTCAGAGACATCTGAAAAATCTCCGTAAGTGGAATGTAAATTATATTCTCCGAGGAAATTGGCGATCTAGGGTGAAGTCCATCCGGTTCAGGTGACTTACGTGGCTTCAGCTTATACAGTAGTTTGAGAACCACCGCATTCTCCACTATAATTGTGGGCATTTCATTGGCTACATCAGTGACCTCTCTACATCCCTGAGTGGTACGATTTGGCGAGAAAACATCACAGAATTATTCGGAGAGCTTCTCAGCTTTTGTTTCCTCTGACTGGGCAGCCTATCCTGTGTTGCCAATGAGGGACGGTATACCACTGCTAGTTTTAGTCCTGCGTTTGATATACGAGTACAGTCTTTTTGGATAATACACACAATCCAGCACTAACCGTCTCTAAAACCCCATATGACTTTTGTCAATCATATACTTATAGAGGTTCCGAATTTTGCAGTATTCCGTCCGAAACTCATCAATCACAGTCACAGCAAACCAGTCCCATAAGTTCTTTCGTTTTCTTAATAACCTTATTTCATCATTAATCCAAGGTGGTTTACGAGATAGTTTTCGAGGCCTAGACCAAGGTACAAATGGTGCAGTGACGCAACCCAGTGTATTCCTAAATCGCCTCCAAGCCTCCTCGACAGTCTGGTGTGTATTAACAGACCAGTCAGCTAGGGTTGCTGCATTTCGGATTGCAGGTATATTCTCTTACCAAACGTTTGAGCGAGCAGCTGTTGACCTATGTATGACAGGCTGAGTCCTAAACATAAAAGTGACAACTATATGGTCACTACTGCCTGGCGGCGCCAGGCACCTAATGTCACCAACATCCTCCTTCTGGTGTGTTAGCACCAAGTCTAGAGTAGATGTATCATGTTCAGGATGGTATCGTGTTGGTGCATCTATATGATGCACAAGTGCGCATTCAAGTACTGCCGGTATGAGTTTCCTGTTTGTAAACAATTGTACGAAGTAGCTGATGTTAATTCCTTCCAATTAAAATGTGGGGCATTATAGTCACCTTCTATTAGACACCTATTCTTACTACTCCACGTCCTGAGGTGATTTAGAACGAAATCGTCAGCTTGGGTGGTAGGACTTCTATCCATAACCTCAATCATCACAGTGCCTTTGTTCAAGTTAATGACACAACCTGTGGCTTCACAGGTGCCACTGACATGAGCTTCCGACAACGTCGATCTAGTTCCTATGTCATTCTGGACGTATAGAGAAACCCCACCATTGCGACTACTTACTCTGCCTGCTCCAATGCAGATGTACCTAAGTATGAGTGGAGCTAAGTCTACACCCACTAACTCTTTATGTGTTACGCAAACACACTATTTAGCAGACTGTTCCGACTGACTCTAATGTCAGAAAGAACAAAGAAACTGTAAATTCACCATACATCGAAATATGTGTAATTTATATAATAACTTATCCATGCCTGTACAATTGGCATGTTGCCGCATAAACGGGAATAAATATATATTATTAACCATGTTTCAGAGACAGAAGTCACATCAGGTTGTAGTTTTTCAGACAACACTCCTAGTGCAGAAAGCTTATTCCTAAGACTACAAGCCTTCGTTTGGCATACTGAGAGACCTACGTGTTCACTCGACTTATGAACAGAGGTTTGGGCAACATAGGTTTCAGATACCTCACTACCCGAAAACCCAACGTTTTGAGGTCTTTTTCTAATCGGGCCTTTAATTCAGCCACGGCCTCTGTTCTCTTAATTCTATCTGCCAGAAGGCAATCTGGCCTAATTCTCACCTTTTTATTCTTGATCTTGAATGAGTTGTTGAGAATAATACTTTTCTCCATCTCGTGCCCCAGTACTACCCCCAGCAGTTGTGGGAACCTCCCGTTGCATCGGCGATATGTTTACCGATTCTGATTACTTTCCTCATGTAAACTCCATTTGTTTTAACAGGAAGTACTCCGCGGATGATGGAGTTAACTATCTCGAGATCATCAATATATCGGGCAGTGATAAGAATAACGATAATTAAAATGTTATAAGGGGTAGAGTGAAGATTGTTTTTTAAGTTAATTGATATCGAAATATTTTTAATGTCAAGTGTTGTCTAAAAATTTGAAAAATTAGGAGTAAGAGAACGATAGGAATAAAGATGTGAAGTGAAGTGTAATGAATTCAAGTGGTAAAATAAAATAAGAACTACAAAGAACATTAATATGACCGAGGTAAAGAAAGGGGCTTGACAAAGCGTTTTTGAACACGTAGTTTAGGTTTCTGTTCGTGTATAGCTAAAGCTTCGGCTATGCATAAGTGAAGAAAACGTAAACTTTTGGAGCGATTCGATTTTGCCATGTAGATAACTTTGAAGGATGCATCACGTGGGGCTGAATGACCGGACTCTAACAGGTGGCCACAAATAGACGACTTTGTAGTTCTACGTTCGCCTTTCATTAACCAAACCGGATAGTGTTCAGCTACACGTTTTCGGAGAGTACGCTTACAACGTCCAATATAATCAGCTCCACAAGAGCAGGTAAAAGAGTAAATGCACATAGATGTGGACATAAGCGGTAATCTACCCTTGACACATAGTCTCATCGTATTTCGGCTGGTAAAAACTAGTTGCAAGTCAGCTGCAGGAAAAGTGCGTTTAATACATATAGATAAACGACTTTTAATCAACTCAGAAATGGTGTCACCTTCGAATGCAAGACTCATAAACAGTTTCTTCTTTGGCACTGTGATTTGTCTAGGGGCGGATTCTTTCCTGATGTTACGTTCAATAAACCTTGTAGGATATCCACTGTTAAG
The DNA here is from genome assembly GCA_944472155.2 of Trichobilharzia szidati. NCBI lineage: Eukaryota > Metazoa > Platyhelminthes > Trematoda > Strigeidida > Schistosomatidae > Trichobilharzia > Trichobilharzia szidati. The sequence goes on from OX235271.1 coordinate 192,170,575, forward strand.
GAGATTCGATCGAAGTTTATCTGGTACACTACCGGTTGTCTCTGTAGAGCAGATTTTACGAATTCTGGAGCATAAGGAATGAATAAGATTTCTCTTTCTCCCTAATGGTATCCAACTGTTGAAGTTAGTGTACTGCCCAGTGAATGTTGGCTTTTGACAAATGGACCTTAACAGCCTTCTATTCTCTCTTCTGTTAGTGAAATAACGAAAATATGCGGACAGCTGCATTTCAGACACCAATGACTCATTGGATGGAGAAATTCTGCTTCTGTATGCCTCTTCGGACATTTTTGTATGGATTGGTTCGCAGTTACTATGGTTCCAGGCCGAAAAGAATCAAAAATTCACTGGTTGCTGAATTATGATTACTTCTCTGCATGTTTAACTGGATAATAACTGATGTGGTGAGCCTCTTGCGGATTATATTGCTTAAAACATTGTTTACGGTAAACTAACTAACGTTTTATAAGCCATGTTTTATACTTTTGTGAGTAGCCCACCATATCGACCGAATGTAACGCAACAATCAGTTTTTTCGCTCATTTTCGACAAATTCAAACAATAATTGTGCCCAGGATTATTCCATATAAACTGTTTTAACTTATGCAGAGTGTACTTACGGTCAATATTCCATTATCTTCCCTTGTATATATATCTTGTGTTAGTGAAAAATGTTAAACATGTCTACTCCATGTGTGCATTATTATCATATTGATGATGCCTGTCAACTGGAGTCCCTCATGTGCATAAAGTGGAAATATATTATTGTAAGTCCATTTTATTGTTTTATGAGGGAAGTGACTTCAAGCTTTATTTATTTTCCCAAGTATATGAAATACATCCAACGCATACTTGGGTTTCTTTTGTTAATGCGAAGTCAATATCTCTATATTTCTTGATGTGCTCCATTGAATCACCAGTTATCCGATTTATACCACAAACTAAAGATAAAATGACAGCAACATAACATGACAGAGCCTAACATCATAAAAGGAGGGAGGGTGACGCATGCTGATCAGTAGATATGGTGGTGGACACTAAGGTGAATCGCCCCATTCTGCAGGAACAGCAATATGCAATTTGATGGCTCCAGATTTCTATGAGGGCTTAAATCTTTATCTTGAAAAAGATAATAATGATCGCCTGAACAGATCATGCTTCTACCTTTAAACATATACCATTCGGTCAGCCTATTGCTGAGATGCGACCACGTGGGCTCTGCACAGATTTATGGGGCAACTTATAAATTAACATGCTTTCCTTTGTCGTATCTTCGAATATCACTTAACAATGTCTCATCTCATACATTTTCTAATAACGTCTTCACTTGCTCTTTATATTCCACTAAACCTAACATTTTATAGCTCTTTATGAATTTGATTCAACTTATTTTATTCCTATTCTCTACAGGGTACGGTTGTGCACCAAACACAAAAAGGTATGAAATTAAAACAACCAGCTTGTGGATAATTGTATTAAACCAAAAGTGGACAACATGATAGTAAAACCTATAGGGTAGCATTATACATTGCAAAGGAACTTTGTCAACCTAGGGATTATAGTCTCCCATTGTATTTCCTTTATGAATGCATATATTAATGATACATTAATAATAATAATAATAGTATATTCTCATTTTTTACATGAGGGACACCAGTTTACAGGCATCATCACTTCGATAAATTACACATGCGATTAGTAAATATAGTTAGTAATGATAATATAATAGGGTACATATTTGTTCATACAAATATAGGACACACAAGTTGTATAGGAATGGATAAGAATTATTTAAGTTACATATTTAAATTACATGATTTACGGTTAAATAACATGGTTGTTGTCATTTTATCTTTAGTTTGTGGGGAAAATCGGATAACTGGTGATTCAATGGAACACACCAACAAATATAGAGATATTGACTTCGCATTAACAAAAAAAACCCAAGTATGCGTTGGATGGATTACATACACTTGGGAAAATAAATAAAGCTTGAAGTCAATTCCCTCATAAAACAATAAAATGCGTCTTACAATAATATATTCCCACTTTATGCACATGAGGGACTCCAGTTGACAGGCATCAACAATATGGTAATAATGCACACATGGAGTAAACATGTTTAAAATTTTCCACTAACACAAAATATATATACAAGGGAAGATAATGAAATATTGACCGTAAGTACACTCTACATAAGTTAAAACAGTTTATATGGCATAATCCTAGGCACAATTATTGTTTGAATTTGTTGAACATGAGCGAAGCAACTGAGTGTTGCGTTACATTCGGTCGATATGGTGGGCTAGTCACAAAAGTATAAAAATGGCTTATAAAACGTTACTCAGTTTACCGTAAACGATGTTTTAAGCAATATAAACTGCAAACGGCTCACCACAGCAGTTAGTATCCAGTTAAACATACAGAGAAGTAATCATAATTCAGCAACTTGTGAATTTTTATTCTTTTCTGTCTGGAACCATAGTAACTGCGAACCAATCCATACAAAAATGTCGAAAGAGGCATGCAGGAGCAGAATTTTGCCATCGAATGAGTCATTGGTGTCTGAGATGCAGCTATCAGCATATTTTCGTCATTTCATAGATATCCAGATTTATTGACGCTGTATAGGTTGTGATTTGGATTTGTCATCATGATCGACATATGGACGAATATTCAAAATCGGAATACAACTTGTTTGCCTTTCGGATTTACTTAATTACATCGCGTGTTGGGTTTGATTACTCTGCGATTTTGATATATTCCGCGGTGTCGCCGTGATTATGGGAAATGTGCATATGCTTTAAATGCATTACTTTGTTGGCTGCAATCCCCACTGAGTGTATACAACGGGAACTGTGGATTTATGTATTTGCTCATAACTGTGGATAAAATATCGCCGCATTCCTTTTGGAAAGGAGACCGGTTGGTGGATTATAAATAATGTCCAAGTAACTTATATCCTTCCATGTGATGTTGTGGTAAGTCTCGACCTTGTTTTCTCATACTTCATTCATATGTTGATTATGGTTCAGGCTTTGTATCAGGTAGACATAATTCGATCAACTCTTATTTGTATGAGTGTTATTTTCATGACTGCTGCTTGTTTGTCTGAAATTATAGATAAAGGCAAAAGAAACAACAGGTGTAGTCTCTAAGTTCATACATTAAATGGGCCTATAATTTCTGAAGCTCTTGCATGGGAATTAGTACTGGTATCACTTACAAACCCACTTAGTGTGTCATTAAGAGCTTTTTCAAAGGACACTAGTGAGCTTGCTAGTCGCATTTCCCCAGGTAGTTTGTTCCATATTTGGGCATACCTAATCATGAAAAATTTTTGCCTGGTGGCTGTTTTACATTGTTCTATAGCCACCGTACCTTGAGTGTGTCTAAGATTATATCCAGTGTCTTCTGAAAACCGAGTACAATTAGTAGGGGTATACACTATGTGGTTAAGTAGTTTATAGAAGAGTACCAGATTTAGCCGCAGTCGTCTTAACCATAATGTTTCTAGTCCTAGAATTTCACATCTGGCAGAGTAGTTTGTGCCGTTTTCGGTTCCGATTACTTTCAGCGTGAAGTACCTCTGTACTCCTTCTACTTTTAGTTTGTCTTCTATGCGTATACTACTAAATATGAATGAACAATAGTCTAGGAGTGGGCGCACACAAACCTTGTACAGTAGTATTCTGGATTCACTTCTGTAGAAGTTCCTGAGTAGGAAACCAATAAGCCTGCGTGATTTCGATACTTGTTTCGAGATATGTTCAGAAAATGATAGATTGTGTGAATATGTCAGTCCTAGGTCTAGCACAGATTTGAGTCTAGGGATTTTGTGGCCCTGAATTGCTAGGTCGAGTTCTAGGTTGGGACAGCCTATGCAGAGCCAGCCACACTTTTCGACATTAAACTCAAGTCTCCAGGTGTCACACCATATATCCATTTTTGTTAGTTCTTCATGTATGGAGTTCATAGTTGTACCGATATCTGTGTTTGTGCAGGTATATGTCACCTTTAAGTCATCTGCATACAGTATTGGCTTGCCTATACTAAAGCACTCACATATACTGTTTATGTATATAATGAAAAGAAGGGGTCCCAATACACTCCCCTGGATGGCACCACTGCTAATCGGCCTAGGCCTGGAGGTCATCGAGCCAATTTTTGTTGTCTGATTTCTGTCACTGAGAAATGATTTTATCCAGTTGTGGAGGGGGTTGCGTATCCCTAGTGAGCATAGCCTGCTGACTAACAGACTATGTGGGACTCTGTCGAAGGCTTTCCTGATATCGAAATAGAGGATAATTACTAGTTCTCTCCTATCTCTTCTATAGGTGACTTCGTTGAAAAAGTCTATATGGCAAGTGACGCAAGATCTTTTCTTAAGGAACCCGTGTTGTGACTGGTTGATGAGTTTGTGTTTTAGAAAGTAGTCTGACATTTGGTCTTTGATTACTTTCTCCATGATCCTTGATATGACAGGTGTTATATTGATGGGCCTATAATTACATGCACTAGTTTTGGCCCCTCCTTTATGCTTAGGTAGTATATACGTGTTTTTCCAAGTTTCAGGGTAGGTCCCAGTCACTAGTGAGAGGGTGAATATTCTAAGTAATAGTACTATCATATCCGAGCCACCGTTTTTATAAATGATAGATGGTATATCATCTATCCCACAACTACCGTTAGCTTTTAGTGTCTTTACCGCTGATGCTATATTTTGCATATTAAAGTTGATTTCACCTAACTCGTAGTTATTTTTGCAGGTTATATCGAGGATTGGAGACGGATGCGCTTTGGTGTTATTGGAGAACCATTGGTTTAGGAGTTCACAAATAATCTGGGGATCATCATAAATTATACCTTCATGCTCCAAGTGGCCAACATTATTTTCTTTACCCTTGTTTAGTCGTTTTTGCAGGATCTTGCAGAGTTCCTGAGTTTTAGAGGTGCCCCCTAGGGCTTTATTTTCCTCGAGTTGTGCCTTCATTTTATGTCTCTGCTCAAGATTTTTAAATGTTTCATGTATCTGGTGTAATGCACTAAATTCTTTATATAAATAAAATTTCCTTTTCAATTTCCTTAGTTTTAATCGCGTTTTGCGGTCTATGAAAAGAGTTGGTGTCCTTAAGGCAGACTTTAGGGGTGCGATTGTATCTCTTACCGAACTGACCGTCTTGTAGAAGGTATCAAGTGTTACTTCTAAGTTATCATTGCATCTACCTATTTCATTACACTTTAATGATTCACCTTTGCACCTTTGCTTTTCTAAAACAGCTTGCTATCCCTTGTAAACGTTGTACTTACCTCAATATTGGTTGGCTATCGTATGCCTACAACTACGGGTTGAAAACGAAATGAAGTCGATTTTCCTGCGCAACCTAGAGGACTACTGTTTAATTCAGTAATGATGGGACGGGTCAGACAATGAGTGTATTTATATATATATCAAATATTTAGCTGTTGAAACATTATTAACTTGTAGACAATCTACTATCTGACATTGTATCATACTTGATCGTGCCTGTAAAAATGGCATGCATTTTCATGTAAATTTATGTTTATATGAAAATATAAATTATTATTATTATAACCATGTTACTTAACCGTAATTCATGTAATCTAAATGTGTGACTTAAATAATACTTATCTATGCCTATACAACTTGTGTGTCCTATATTTGTAGGAATAAATATGTACCTTATTATATTATCATTACTGACTATCCTTACTAATCGTATGTGTAATTTATCGAATTGATGATGCCTGTAAACTGGCGTCTCTCATGTACAAAAATGAGAATATACTATCATTATTATCTAGCTTAACGTCAGGAAAGTGAAACGAGGAATTCGACTCTTCTTCAACCGTGAAAAGTAAAGATGGGTTAGAACCATTAAATATTCCAAGTAGTTCGGCAGTTGGAGAGTTTTGCTGACGGACAATGAAAGTATCATCTATATATATTTTACACATAAGCGAACTCCCGATGGTTTCCTTTAGTTGGCCGTTCTCTATGCTTACCATGAAGACATCTGCTAAGAGCGTTACTAACGGAGACCCCATGGCGACTCCACTCCTTTGATTGTAGATGACCTCGTTAAATCTAAATTGCACATTCAGTTTGCATCTCAATAATAGTTGTTTAAGATATTCAGTTGGTGAGCCGATGTTCATGCTATTTAAATCAATATACTCTCGTTAGTGTTTAGGGCCGTTGAGATCTTATCACTAAGCACAGTGCTTTTCTCCTTCCTATGATTATTGAGCCTTTTATTTTTCGCCACTTTACCCTCCGCAGTCGGAAGCTGTGCGTTCACAATACACGCAACGCTTCGTCGTTGTAGTATCACCCAGTGGTCTTACAATGTTGATACTGTTTGCCCTGTTAGATTTTCAGGGATTTTTGTGTGCTGTTGCAGACTTCTAGGCACACTTTACCTCAGTTGCATCTTTCGAAGCTTGGGGATGTGGTTCTGTCCCGATCTTTTGACTCATGCCAGAATCCTCACTTCTGACATCAGCACTAGATGCTAGCTTTTTCCCCTCATCTGAGGCTTTTGTTAATTTCTTGGACATGAGAAGTCCTACGGCCTTTTGGATGAGGACGTCCAACGGGTTAGTACAAAATTTGCACACCCGCGGAGATGATGGCGTGCTGCATCTCGTATAGGCTGATGGTGATAAGCCAGTGCAAACTTTATGGAACCATAGGTTCCAGTTATCACACTGCATCCCATCATCCACTGGAAAGTGTTTGTCCAGCTATATGTGAGACTCATGTCAGTATAAGTTGATTAAGTTACACAGACAAATATATATACCTAAATACAGAGAATTAGAAACCACACAAAAAGTCACAAAAGTGTGCAAAAATAAACACTGCTTCAACTGATAAACCAGTTAAAGTAAACCAGAAAGCTTCTGATGCGATTTACACAGCAAAAGCAGAAGTTACTTCACAACGTAAAAATGCCACTCTCCTTTTCGAAGCGCGCGCGTGTGCTTGACATAGCCTATTCTGTAATGGTACCACACGTTTTTACTGCTATAAATTGTTTCCTGTTATTTTCTGAAATATTATCTTAGGAAATTTCAATGAACTATGCGGAAAAAGTAATTTACTTGCCTTGGTCAAACTCTTTCCTGTAGCCAAGCCTAATTATTTGAGTTGTGATAATCATGAATGGATCAGAAATTAAAACTTTATTGTTAACAATTATATTGCAGTCCCGTTATGAGTGGTAAACTCTTCACCATGTGTGAAGGGCGGAGTCTCTTAATGAGCTTGCATTATTTTATCACTACTGATTATGCCATATTACTGACAATCTGGCAAAAATGAGATGGTTGTTCTTTGGGATTGTGATGAACAAATGTGAATAGAATGCTTGAGAAATGTAACGGCGATTAAGAATATTCTGATACAAATATGTTCAATTATCGAAGCTGAATTCGCACTTAGATACCTAGCAAAGATAAACGCCTTCTACAGGAATTGAATTTTTGACCCATATCCTTTGATGGGAAGCCTTCGTCAGCATTTGGGGTAGGTTTTATCAATAGGAACCATTAAAAACAATAAGGCTAACTCTAAAATCAATTTATCACAGTGCCACCTGTCACATTTAAACACTATAACAACCATGTGGTGGTTACAACCTGGTGCTGGCATTGTAATGTTGAATCATTTCCCAAAATCACTAGCTCACAGCATTCAGCATTAGGTGCTAATGACTGCTATTTAAGTCGACTGGTTATGTTAAAGGTATGCAGATAAGCATCCATGCCATTTCGCAGACTGTTGTATCTGAATATTCTCGTCATTAATATTACATTGTTAGTGATGGTACGCAGTTGGAAAGAACCAAAGAAAAGTTATTTCATCCTGCTCATTATGTTATTCTTGCTTTGTTCGGGTTAACCAAAGGAAATAATTGTTAGAAGTTATGTTCGGTTATTCATCCATACACCCTAGCTCATTTAGTATTCTCCATCGCCTGAATTTCGGGAGTTGCATTTCATACTTTGGAAGTTTGGGTTGTTCGGCCTTTGCTCTGACTCCAGTCTAACTAGAACAACTGCTTTCAGAATTGTGCGATAAACGTTCACAATTGCATGTAGGGCATCTTGCGTACGCGCCACCAACTGGTCATCTTGTGAAGTATGTCAGCAGTCATAACCACGTCGCACTTTCTTGACTCAGGTGTCTAACAGAAAAAGCTACATGCATGTTAGTGAAACTTGACGTTGCTCACAAGCAGTACTGTATGGTATAAATGACACAGAAGACTTTCCTAAAGACGGAGTAGCTGTTTAAGCTCTAAAATATGTATGTCTAGGGTTTCATGACATTAGTGACCTGGTAATTAGCTGACAAGGTCTCCTTTGAATCGTCCAAATAGTCAACGAATAAGTTAAATAAGTTACACGATATAACCTTCATTTCTCCAAACGAACTGTGAATTTAGTTTTCCCAGCGGTAATAGTGTGAAACCTCAGAAAGTCTGAAAAAAGTGATCCTTAGTTTAGGACCTCACCACGTATTTAAATCCGATCAATAAGATGCTAGGAACCACAGAGTATCCAGTAAATATCGTATTTCCTTGAGTTTTACTCCCGAAAGAAAATTTATCTATGCTGTTTGTGCGCGTTTAGACCTAGATTTATCTAAGAGTTTCACATCACTATTGTTGAATTTTCAAAACTAGGTTTGTTTATTCGCAGCAAATTACTGGTGGTTGGCATACCTCACACTTGAAAATCTTCGTTACTTCACAATGTCTGCTAGTCAGCGGATGAAAGTGCAGAACGGAAGGGCTCATGGGAACATAGTGAATCGTGGGAATGTTCCAAAGTCACTGGTAAATTCATTTTGCATTCTAATTGTGCGTAGAAATCCAATGAGTCACAATCCAATATGAATGCATGTATTTTAGGCCTTATTATATTCGTTGTGTGTGGTTCAGGTAATTGCATTTTGAATGTTTAACTCTTAAATTAAGCTTTCTTTGAGATAATTCAACACATAAGAATGAGTTATTGAAGAAAGAAAATCTGATTTCACAGGACATTCTTCAAATCAAATTTTTCGTGATGTGATTATTATTCGTCTTTTCACTATTTGCCTTCTGATTCTTTTCCTAAACAAGCATACTATCTAACATTGTGTTTTATTTGCCGAGTTAAATTAATTGGGTTATTTTGGACATGTTGCCCCCACACGAGTCACTCCATGTAGAGACAAAAGTGGTTCATTTTAATGTTTTTGGTTCTTTTTCATATAATGTTAGTTGTGACTTGTCAAACTTCCATTTCAAAATTTAAGATTTTTATTCGATCCATAATAGTTCATGAATCTAAGTAATGTACCTAGCAGTTTGTAGGAACTAGCGCCTCTGGGGAAGTATTCAAAGGATTGTGTTTCTTTGCTCACAATTGCATAAGTTCCGAATTCTACACCGTAAATCAGTAATCATCACCCCAATAGTGACCTTAACCCAATCGTGTCGTTACTTGGAACCTTGGTGAATGTTAACTTTGAGACCCAGTACATAACAACGGGGCGCGACAGCACCAATGACCTTGAAGTGCTTACTCACGAGTTCGTGAAATCGGGTGAATAACTCACTAATAAAGAATGCTTATTGAAGCACTCTGATATTGAATGGGATGTGTGGTTAGTTTCCGCTAGGTCTGGGCTAAGGACAGGTCAGGGTTAGGTTAACCTGACAAGGAAGTTATTAAGGTTAGTCCGAGTTAGTTTAAGGATTGCTTCGTGTTAGTGTTTGGGTGATTGCTAGAAGACCTAGTGAATATATATGTAGAATGTGGTATTGGTACCCTGTTAAGAATTCGCTGCATAACTGAAAGGCATTTTGTGTCACACAGAGGAAGGTATCCTGGGTAAAAGTTCTACGCCTTCTCAATGTTTTCTCAAGCATACCTACTTTTTTTTAACCAGGAAACGCCCTCTTCCCATGTGGTTGGTGCGTCCAAGGTCATTTTTCCGATGGTACTTACTGGTGCTTGAAGTTTAATTTCGCTAGAATTCTAATTCATTTGATGCTGATGCGCGTTTTGGAGCACTGGTCTTTGATGAGTTGGTTCTGGATCTGTCTCAAAATGCATTTCGATTGTTTTAAACACTTACACTGTTTACAAGTGCAAATGCAGTAGGAACAAAGAACTGGTAGAGTTCCTTTGTTATATTTCAGATGTTAACGAGGGCTCCTTTTCAAGATAACAGTTTTCGCGTCTTGATTTTCCAGGACATCATAGCTGCAGTTCCCTACCGTCTCTCCTGATTATATTGATGTGACTAGGCAGTACTGTCTCTTGTAAAAATAGATTCCGGCTTTTGAGACGAACATTGTAAGCCCTAGTAATTGTTAGTATAGTGGTCTATTAGTTTAAGCACTCGACAAGTCTCAGGTTTGAATCTCTTCTGCTTACTTCAATCCAGACAATTGGCTAATATCACCACTCCTCACAACAAGTGCGACTCAGCCTTATATGTAGAATTTTTGATCGAAGCGATTTTTAATTGACAGATTTCCGTCTCGGATGTTAAAATATATTGCTTTTTTTGAAATCATTTGGAAAAAATCTGACGTAAAAGACTGCTTGACGAAATAAAATATTCACAAAGAATGCCGTAAAACTTCGCCCTGATCTTGAGTAAAGGATAACGTAATCAATGAGGAAGGATTTCAGTTAAGTGCGAATAAGGAGGATGTACACGATCATTTGAAAGTATCTTTGGAGTTTTGGAACATCTTACCACCAGTAATTTAGTTATAATTTCTCCTGCATTGATATTTGTACATACTGATATTGTTTAACGCAACACATTTCTGTGTATGACTTTAAGTTACTGTTTGCCATCAAGTTTTGTATAATCAGGCCAACGGGAGCAGTTTTTAGCGCCTCACTTTCGTTATGAGTATCGATAGTAATTGTTCCCTCACTAAGAACTACCATGCAGAGTCATGAATAACAAATAACCACATCAACTATCTTGTGGAAGGCATTCGGTATCAGTACGGAGATCCAGCCGGTCACCAATATTCGATTTTTTAGGCTAATAAAATGGCAAATATACTTAACCAATTCACCTTTGAATGTAAAATAATCTAAGGCTTTCTCATCTAATACAAGTAATATGTAACAGATGGATCAGACATCACCAGCCAGCATTTTTGCCAATTATTTGGCCTCACCAAAAGAGCATACACTAAAAGGACTGGTTATCAGAGTTAGCTAGCCTGTAGAATATGGTGTTTTTAAACCCCTTTAGTCTTTGGTTGACAGACGATTAGTCGAAGTGTGAAAAAGAGAAACTCTAGAGAAGTACTTTGATCAAATCTCTTGTCGAAAAATCCCCAAAAAGCCTTGGAGAAAGAAACAGAAAGCAATTCAGTGGAGGAGATTTCCCCCTACTTTCTTCGTGTAAGAGTCATATGTGTGTGTGTGTAGTGTTTGTCTTATTCTTTTAATATAAAAGTTCTATTATAAAGCCACCTCACAATGCTGATCTTGGTGGAATCCAAGTTATGGGGTAGAGAGGGAAGTGACAAAATCCCTTTTCCATTTAATTGGAAATTTTAGACACCGTCCTATTAAGGTGAATTTTCCCCTTGTGCAGTATCAACTGAATTACTGTTAAGTAAAAAAAATGTCCAATGCAAGACCTAAGACGAACTAATCCACATGGTAACTGGCTGCTGTTCTAACTCTTCTTGCAGTCACCAAAATTTCGAAATGAATGATTTCAATCTGATTGACAAAGATGACTTCTCCAGTATGAGTAGCGTCATTTCGTGCTACCTAATTCACCATTTCCACTGTAGATGTGATGTTGATAGTCTTCAGACTAAGTCGTCTGAGTAGGCCTTTTTAGTTGTTGTTCTTATTAAGACCAGTATACTCATATCCACAGGCTAGAGTATGGATACTTACCCCTCCCCTTGCAGGAAGAAATAGAGGTGGATTGGCTGGCCATACTCTGAGAAAACAAACCATCACGTGACACTACACTCCAGGCCATCGTTCGAGTGGAACCCGAATGTGAAGTGGCGAGTTGGTCGTCAGTGTGAGGGTGACTGACACATTAAAGAGGTGATGTGAAGAGGAGATGAAAGCATGTGGGTAGGCGTTGGAGCAAGGTGAAAAGATTGGTGGAGAACCAGACGCAATGGAGACGTCCGTCTGAAGCCCTATGTTCCCCTAGGAACTAAAGGAAACAACAGTACTAATAATTACATTAAATAAGAGACAAGTAGGGAAGTATAGTTAAGAAAACAGGAGAAAGAGATATGGGTCTTACAGGTTGGATTGTAATTTACTGAAGTGTTGTTAAATTATTCGATGTCTTTCTTAACATTAAGGTTAGATTTCATGTCGGTTAATGATGATATAGCATGTATCACTCTTTTGAAGGCTGTTCAATTAATCCCTTGATTCAGTCAAGTGGATTACAATTCATTTGAATACCAACTGCCCTGGATACACTTTGATGAATAATAATAGTACTAATGTCATTTATGGTCTAAAAACTATTCGAAGATGTAGTCTAGTTAGTTGTCAATGAAAATATTGAAACTTATCCTTTATCACTTAGATAAGTAGCTCTAAGTATACCTGTAAGTTCATGGAGAAAGACTTTGATATTGAATGCTTCATTCATGGGGGAAAAGAAACCCAACCAGATATAAAAATAAGAATAAGCGTTTCCATTAGGAGTCTGTTTTTTGACGAATTCATTCACTTAGTTGTCCAGTAGCACTTTATATTTACAATCTTTGTGTGTGTGTACTTACCTAGCAAAATATTTTTTAAAAATTGGTCTGGTTTATTGTTTGCATTATGAGAATTTTTCGAAACGGTGATGAATAATTAAAATTGTAACAATAGGGGTCGGGAAGATTAGCAAGTCTACACTAAGGTTACGTAATGTGAAAACATTTAGAAAAAAATTGGATGTCAATGAAATACTGTGGAGATTAGTATCATAAAGCAAATTATGTAATGGGTAAAGAGTGTAAATAAAAGGTTAGTTAGGAAAATGATGAGAATAAATGCACAAAATAGTATTAAGGACAAATTACTGATAACAGATGATCTTAGAATTATACCCAAGGTAGAAGGAGCGAATGGAGAACACGTAAGGAGTTGATTCGCGAAAAGCAGGCTAAGTTTCGTTCACGGTGTGGATGCATTGGTCATATGTTCATCCTTCGTCAGTTGTTGGGGCACCGCCACACCTATTGCAGGCCAACGATCGTTGTGTCTCTCGATATTGGGGCTGCCTTTAATTCGTTGGATAGAACTGTTCTCTGGAACTGTCTGTTAGAGACGCGTTTACCTGAGAAGTTTGTCAACATCCTTAAAGCCCTATACATAAATACCTCAGGTAGAGTGAGGGCATACAAGCAGCTTTCATCACTGTTCCCAACCAATAATTGGGGTAGACAGGGTTGCCCAATCTCTCCATTTTTCTCTAACTTTTCTGTCGACGACATTCCTCTAGAGTCATCTCTGAAGGACTTGCGTAGTAGCAGTGCAAAGTCTGCTTCCTGGAGAAGGACTTCTTGACCTCGAGGATGCAGACGATATCGTGTTACTGTACGATAGCACGCAGGCTTCCCAAATCAAACTTAATCAGCTGGCGATCAGTGTCTGTGAGTATGGTATGTGCTTTGTGCCATCTAAGTGCAAGGTTCGCGCAAGTTTATGCTTAAGTCTAAACGGACACAAAAAAGTTTTGGTAGCGAAGCAGTTATGTCCCCAACTAGATCAAGACTGAATCCCTATTTAGAGAAGAATATCTGAGGTCAACAGCAAGACTCCCCCTAAGAAAACATGGCACAACACACTGTTAGCTGTAGACACGGCTGGAAAAGCTGTTAATAACCTGAAACTTAAAGTTAATAAGAGCCATTGGATTTCTACCATACCATCCAAACTGATTGACGCAAGAAGACTGATTCCGGCGAGCTCCGAATATGATGAGGAGCGAAAGCTACTCAAACACAAACTAACAAGAAGTCTTCGTAACGATGGTAAGCGACAAAAGCGAAAGAGATGGAAAAGGCATCGGCGATTGGTAACACCAGACAACTATTTAGGCTTATCAGGGAAACAGGTGGTAAAAGGCAAATGATAAACGGAATAATCTCTGAGAAAAATGACACCATAATTAGCTCCCAGGATAAACAACTGGAGCCTTAGAAATAACACTTTGAGAAGCCGTTTACTTGGCCTACAGACACGCTCAACTTACCCAGTATCCAAGACCTCTATGAATGGGATACAAACACAGGTCCTCCTTCCTTAACTGAGGTTACTAAAGCTGTCACCAATCTGAAACAAGGCAAAGCAGCAGGACCTGATGGAATGACTCCATAGGTGTTTAAGTACGGTGGAGATAGCTTACTCTCTGCGTTAACTAAGGTACTAGGCAGCGCCTGGGAATCAGAGGAAGTCCCATCGGGTTGGTGTAAGTCATTGATTATCCCGATATACAAGAAGGGAGACAAATCTTCCTGTAATAATCACTGAGGGATTCGCTTGACTAATATAATATCTAAAATCCTAGGCTCAATAATATTGCGTAGACTAAGTGGTGCTTGGAAGTCACAAACACAAGATAGCCGGGCAGGCTTTAGACCAGGAAGAGGGTGTATTGATCATATCTTCACCCTTCGACAGATTCTGGAACATAGGTATACTTACCGTGGTCCAACAATCGTTATATTTCTTGACCTAAAGGCGGTATTCGATTCCGTCAACTGAGAAGTACTATGGCGATGTTCGGCTGTGTAAGGAATGCCGATAAAATAAGTCACACTGATCAAAAGACTCTACTCGAACTCATGAATTCAGATAAGAGCTTATGAAGAGTTGTCTTATGGAGTGGTGTCCGTCAGGGATACCCGCTGTCCCCATTTCTATTCAATTTCATCATGGATGTACTAATGGACTTAACCCTAACTCACTTCAGCGACTCAGGGATTGATTTGGTACCAGCAGGTACCAGCTCAGAAGTCTGCGAATAATTCTCCGTTGTTATTCATTTTACCGAGCGACAGCCTCCTCCAAGTTCGGCTGGTATTCATATCGCCCACGAGGATTTTGATGTCACCAATTGGGATGTTGTCCACTACTGTTTGTAGTTGTCTGTAAAAATCCACCTTCTTTTCTTGTCCCGCGTTGTTTGTAGCACTGTGCGTAGCATTGGATAATTGTTACCTTCCCTCCTTCCTTCCTTCGTTTGGAGTTCAATCTTGCTGTCATGATCCTGAATGATACTGGTTCCCACTGCATTAGTGCTTTGGTTGTCACTGGTAACATCATGATAGTCACTCACTGCATCAGTGTGTTCGTGGGTGACAAGACCGGAGTAGATTATTCACTATCCCGTTGACAATATTGTCAATCAACATCGATTCCATCTGCTCTCTCGCAGATTCCCAACACTTCAAGGCTATATCATCACATTTCTTTGACTACGTGGGCAGCCATCCCAGCCAGTCTCGTACACTGTACGGACATTCTACGTACCCATTCTTACTCTTGATTTCATCGAGAGAAGACACATCGGCTGGCTGACTGGCTTTCACCAGCCCACTGTGTCATTTCGCCTCTCCGATTGGAGCGAAGAATAAGATTGTTGTTATTTGATGTTTTTGTATTTTTTAATATATTTCTTTCTTGTGTGTTGAAGTTTCTCTAGCGGTTTGAAAGATTTAGTGGTGTAGGGTTGAAGCCCCCACAATCATTACTTGAATATCAATATGATGCTCACTAGCAACTGGGCCAATTCACCTAATAGTGAGGAGTTGTGACCAGTAGAAAACTGCAGGTAGGGTGTGATGACAATTACTCGCCAGTGACATTGACTAGCGCCAGTCACACTATGTCATGAATTGGCAGAATTTGCCAATGATTCGCTGACCATTGGATCGGGTCTAAATGGTTTAATGGTCTACGAGCTCGCTGGCATTGTAACCAGTATGTCCTTGGTTCGAACCCTGGCTGGTGGTGGGTGCGTGCCACTGAAGAGTCGCAAGCTAGGCTGACGAAACACCTGCCCAATACTCTCAGGTGTTTTTTCAATGATTCTCTAATCGATTTCAGCTCATGATGAAATCCTTTAACCAATCAATCAAATCCCTACAAACCAATGCTTGAAAATTATTTCTTCTTGTTTTCTTTATAACTCAGTAAATAAGTGTACTGATTTGATTAAAAACGATCGATTTGCTAATTCACAATAATATTGATTTAATTTCATTTGATCCTATACATAAATAGATAAATCTTTCGTGATTCTATGAAAAAACTTAAATTTCAATTATTAGAAAGTGTTCATTAGTAATAATTCCATCTTTCACAGTGTTTATCTCTATACACTTGTAAACAAAAATAGTATAAACTTTCAAGATATTGGTAAAATGAACCAAGAAATATGTTTATTGATTATTTTAACTTGATCTCAACGTGACAAAGGTACCTTGTTTTTTTGCAAAAGCAAAACAATATTGAATTACAATGTTTCCTAATTTTCATTTGATTATAAGTAATTATTTAGGTGATCTGTTTGAAATTGATTGATTGATTGATCGATCGAATTGACTAGAATATCAAATAACCATGAACCGATCGATACAAATAATCAGTATTAGGAAGGATCCATTATAACCATTGTTAGCTGATGATTGATATCTGTGTTTAACATTCTAACAGAAATCCGACTGACACAACACTTTGTAGCATCTTACTGTGGTATTTCTCATGTAAATAACTCCAATATGAAAGGATGTCACGTTTTGGTTAATCAGTAAAGTGTGGCATATTACAATGTCACTTGTCAGGTGATTCACGACGTTAAAAACTCAGCGAAGCCTTTGCACTAATGACGGAATGGAGTAAGTAAGACATGGCTGTCTACTATCACTGATGATATTTCTAATTGTGGTAGACTACATTATGCAGCGTACAGTACATGGGGAGTAAGGAGACAGGAATGCGTTTGACCGATAATAGAAGACTCCAGAAGATCTAGACTTTGCGTACGATTTATGTCTATTATTTATTATTATTGTTCCCTTGGGTTCCTAGTGCAACATAGGGCTTCAACTACACGTCTCCACTTGCTTCTGTCTTCTGCTGTACTTTTCACCTGCATCCATGTTAGTCCATACTGTTTCAACTCTTCTTCACACGATCTCCATGTCACCCTTGGACGTCACACTCGCCGCTTCCATTTCGGGTTCCACTCGAGCTATGGCCTGACGCGCGATGTCACCCAGCGGCATCCTCAGCTCAAAGAGTGTCCAATCCATCTCCACTTTCTCCTGCATATTTGTTGGGCAATTGGTTCTTGTTTTGTTTGTTCCCATAGTTTCTTGTTGGTGATTCTTTCCGGCCATCTGATCTTCAGTATAGAGCCAGCGAAGACAGTTGTTGATAAAGGTCTGCAACAGGCTGTTGGAAATATTCTTCGTGACACACTGGCCAAGTTTCTGATCCGTATAGAAAACTGACTGACTTGACGTTGTTTGTATTGAAAATCCGAATTTTGTTGTTGATGTTGAGTTGAGTGACGAAGATTTCCAGATTGGTTTCAGGTTGATGAATGTGTTTCTCGCCTTCCCGATTCTCGATTTGACATCGTCGTCCGTTCCTCCTGTAGTAGTTGAGACAATGCTCCCTAGATAAGTGGATAAAGTAACCTCTTTCAAATCCCTCCCGTTGATGGTGATTGGTGGTGGATGTTGCTGTTGTTGTTGTTGTTGGTTGGTTGGTTATTTTCATAACCTCCGCCTTTTCTATGTTCACCTGGAGTCCTGTCTTCACTGCCTGCTTCTTCGACCAGTTTGTCGGTTTTTGATTGTAAGTCTTCGATTTTGTGTGACATCAAACATAAATCATCTGCGAAATCCAGGTCTTCTAGGTTCTTCACGTCGGTCCAGGATATCCCTGTCTTCTCGTTTCCCACTGTCTGACGCATAATCCAGTCCACCACAATTAGGAATACCATTGGTGATAATAAGCACCATTGTCTGGCTCCTGTGTTTACTCCAAACGCCTCACTGAGTTTTCCGTTGTGGGTCACTTGACATGTGCCGTTGTCGTACAGCTGTTGAATAAGATTGATGAATATTTGGGGTACGCCGTAGTACTCGAGTAATTTCCAAATTACGATTTATGTCTAATTGACAAATAAATTTGAAGACTTTCAGGTGAGAACCAACAAGTTTGGTAGAAGAGGCAAACAGAAAAGATAGTACTTTGAAGTGAACATCAAAAAGGTGGATGTAGGGAATGTAACCAACCAATCATAACAAGCACCAAATCATCACTATCGATGGAAGAAATTTGAAAGAGGTAACTTTCTTCACTTATCCTAGACAGAGTCACTTCGACGACAGGTGACAACAACAAGCATAATGATGTCCAGGACAGAATGGAAAAGGTAAGAGAGATCTTCATCACTCTGAGATTAGTTTGAGAATTGGTTGTCATTGCTCTAGGAACTTGATTTTTCGTACTCATTTAGGAACATCGCCCGCTATGGCTAAGCAAAAGGTGTAGTGAAAACCATCATCAACAGTTCGATATTGAACCATCTGGTGCAAACCGGCCACAAAGCCAGCCAGCATTGAAGAATCCTTCTCTGTCATCTACCAGGTGCCTAATAAATTGCCAAAAGCATCGAGATACTGCATACTGCAAACAGCAGAGGCTATTGCAATTCACCTCAAACAACCAGTGCTCTGTGTGGAAAAGAAGCTAGCCCCTACTACTGCCCTAGCTGGCCTTCAGTAGAGACTATAAATTCATGAATTTGTAACATTATCTCTCCTAATTTTTCTGACATTCAGTTTATTGTTGTGTTCATGTTATTGAACTGTAATCCATCCATATTATTATTGATTCGATGTTATTTAAACAACATTAATGTTGTCCATAACACTAATTCATTCATTCACTATTATAGATGGATATATAACTGTAAAGCCTGATGATGAAGTTATTGAAAAGAATATTCTTTGTTCAGTATCCATTTTTTTGAAAATTTGAATTCTCAATACCAACAGTAAGTCCGTCAGTTTTCTTTATATGAAACACAAGCATGGTTCACACGTTATGATAAGCATTTCAAACAGCTCGCTATAGACGTTAGTTAACAGCTGTCTTCGCTGGCTCCATAGTGAAGATTAGATGACCGGTCGAATAGAATTGGCAACAAGAAACTATGGGAACGAACCAATCAAAAACCGACTGCTTAACAAATATTCCTAGAATAGTCGAGATGGACTGGGCACACAATGAGGAGACCGTTGCGTAACATCATGCGCGAATTACAGGTCATTGACTGAGTGGAACTCGAATGCGATACGATGAATTGGGTTCGTGGGTTCGAGGAAAACATGGGAGAGATCATGTGAGGAGGAGTTCACAGACTATAGGCTGTAGAGAACAGGATAACATGGAGATGTACTGCTGAAGGCCTATTTTCCACCTAAAGGAATAGTAAAAATATATCGATTTTTAACTCCTGTTTGTTTATTGATGACTAAGAGTGACGTATGCCTTGCACCTTTCGATGTATCTAAGGCTTGCAAGCTGAGGGTACTCGCATTCCCAGTTTGTGTTGATGATGTTCCACTTTGAAACTCAAACCCACAGCCACCGAAATAAAACTATGTTAACCGTCAGACATCTTCGGAGCCTCCATTCGCTAAGAGCCAACATGTCAGCGGTGACAGGACACGTTCTTCCAGTCAAAATAAGTCAAAGTGAAATTTTCGATAAAGAAACTTGAACTAATATTTTGAAATCAGTGTTTTATTTTGACAGATAATAATTATTATTGTTTCCTTTAATTCCTAGAGGAACATAGGGCTTCAACCGCACGTCTCCATCGCACCAAGTTCTACATCAACCTTTTCACTTGGCTCCACATCTACCCACATGCTTTCATCTCCTCTTCACATCACTTCATCCATGTCACCCCACCCTCGCACTGACCACCAACTCACCGCTACACATTTGGGTTCCACTCGAGCAATGGCTTGTCTAGTGATGTCACTTGATGATTTGTTTTCTCGGAGTATGGCCAATCCACCTCCATTTCTTCCTGCATATTTCTTGCACAATTAGTTTCTGATGAGTTGGTTCGCTCCCAGAGATCCCTCCCTACTGCTGATCTTTTCTGGCCGTCTGATCTTGAGTACCGTTGAGTGAAGACAGCTGTAGACGAAGGTGTGTAGTTTCTTCGAAGTGCCCTTCGTGACATGGCGCGGCGCTAAGCCTCTGATCCGTATAGCAGCACTGACTACACATTGGAGTTGAAAATCCAGATCTTATTTTCATTTTCATGCTGAGTGCTGTTGACCTCCACACAGACTTGAGAGTAGTGAAAGCTTGTCTTGCTTTTCCGATTCTTGCTTTGATATCCTCGTCAGTTCCGTCTGCCTGTAGTTGGAACGATGCTTCCCAGGTAGGCGAAATAGGTTGTTTCTTTCAGTTTCCTCCCATTTATGCTTATTGTTGTCTCTTGTTGTTGTTCCTGTTGGTGGTGTTGGCCAGGAATCTTCATCACCTCTATTTTCTCTATGTTCACCTGAAGTCCTATCTTCTCAGAATGCTTCTACTAACTTGTTACCACTCACTTGCATATCTTCCAGTCTGAGGGAAATCAGACATTTACCTCATTGGCGAAGTCCAGATCCTCCACGATTTTTACAGAGATAAACATGCTAAAATAATGAATGTTATTCACAAGAGTTTGTTTATAGGGATTTGATTTATTTTTCAAGTTTGATCACGGATTTATATCAGTTGGACAATCGACCGTGGGTAACTGTCAGATAGTACAGCTGTTTCTTCCTAGCTTGAGACTCACTGGCAGTATGTACCCAGAGGATTTCAATCCCAGGACCTTCGGGTTACAAGGCGAGCTCAGTCTTTGGAATGCGATCCATAGGCCAGCCCATGAATTCTAATTACTCCAAGTTTGTTATTTTAGCCCGACTGGCACCGGCCAGTGTCATAATTGGCGAGTATTTGTCCTCACTCGCTACCGGTTGAACCCTCAGTCCCTTAATTTTCAATGGCTCGTTAACTGGTATCAATCCGTGATCAAATTTGAATATTATTTGTACATTACTTACTGAAATTTTCCAGTTCATAGAGTTCGGATCATATTTCGAAGGTTGAAGATATAAATTGTCGTAAATCAAACCCGCCTGACAGATAGCTGCTACTTCAATGTAGTGGTCGAGCTTACGCATTGCAATGAAGGTCTTACCATACCATAAAGTTTGTTAGCATAGCGATCAGCCAAGAAGCAGTTAGTGGTACAATAAAGAGGCTTACACTACGCTGGAGGTCTGAGGGCGCGAAGTTATACTGTTGGAGAACAGGGATGCAAAAACAGTAAGGTGTTTTGGTCAGGTGACCTGCACGCCAGTCGTGCTGCTTCTCCACTCTGGATGGAGTAGGGCAAGAGCTAGAAAAGGTCAACCTCGAAAAATGTACATCCCTAAGGTGGTCTATAAAGGGCGGTAAATCCCTAATGCAGACACAACTCTAATAACCAGTTGAAACAGGCTGTGTGTGACCGATCTCAAGCTGTTACCTCCTGAGCTTCACGGTCAAGCAGAAAATAATTCCCTCTCTGTTTCAGGTACCACAAAAAAACGAAATGAGACTTTCAACCTTTTCGTTTCACTAAGCTTACATAGGTAGAACCGGGACGGTCAGTTGTCGATTGAGTTTCCTCAGTTAGTTGATCGTGTATTGTGGGATTAGAGGAATTCGTTAATCACCGTATCAGGTGTTACGTTTGGCCGTTTTCAAAGTTATTTTGTCAGCTTTTTTCACGCAGCTTGAATACATCTGTTGTGACGCCTGCTAATCTATGCCCTAAAACACATCACTATTTCCTTGATCCTCAAATGTTTTGAATAAATGTCAAAAATCGATATTCCCACTAAAAGATAAATCATCTGTGAATGCAAGAGAAACTAGACAACAGTCTTACAACAGAATCAGTGTTCAACCGAACCTATTGAAAATTGAATTTAATTAAATGTGTTCAATAATGCGTATGTTTTTTGGTTAAAGTTGACAGAAAGAAATAATCTAGATAACTTTGATGACCTTGGAATAGCACTACCCTATACAGACAGAGAAAAGGGGCTGGGAGAATGATTACTCGTCTAATAATTACCTTCTGTAGTGTTAACGGGCACATTGAGTGTCGGGAAGGGAATAACTTGTTGACTAAATAGTCTCACAGAGAGTATCAAGGAAAAGGAGAGATAAAATGGAGAATTTAGAACAAGGGATCCTAGTGTTATGTTTCAGTTAGTTCATAACTAAATTGTTTTTCATATTATTATTATTATTACTCATCCTTTGTGTTCCCAGAGTCGAAGACATGTCCTCAGAAGCTCATCTGCGTTGCACTTGGCTCTGTGGCATCACTTTCAGCAGGCTGCAAGCGGATCCAAACTCTTTCATCATTTCCTCTACACATGATCTACTTCATTTCCCCTTCGTGCTGACACCCAGCCTTGCTTCCCTCCTTTTGTAGGACTGAGAATGGCTAATGAACTGGGTGAGATTGTGACCGAGTTGCATTGATTTTAATCGGCACATTCATGGACTACGACAGTTATTATTCAATGGATGTCCCTTTAACATCATCTAGTGGTGTGGCCGTAGGATAAACGTCGTGGTGATCTTTTTGTTGGTTCAAATCTACTGGAACTCAAGCAACCGTATAAGAGCTTGAGGAAAAATATCATCTGAAGTGATGACAACCAGTGGTGTCTGTTGAGGATGCCAACTGTCTCCTTTCCTGTTCAGTATCCTCATAGACGTACTGATGAAATTTATCCCAACTTGTTATAACTCCGTTGCCGATTTTTGATAACAATACAGAACTGAATAAACCCTGTTGCTACTTTGTTATGTCTGCGCCTGCTAATTAATATAACGGTAATGAACTCGACTGGAACGCTACTAATATGTCTATTTGTCCGTTGTACCTTACGATTCACTGAGCCACGCAAATATCAAAAGACAAAGGCTGACAGGTGATTGTAAGATATGCAATTAATAGTGTTCTCTGAGTTGGTTGGTTTAGTTGCGGAGCTTTCGTCGTCCTTCTGGACAACATCCCCTTTCAGCACAATATTTAGCATAAAGTGAAATGATTTAAATTTCTTCATGAGTGATATATTAGCGTCTCCTGGTAACTATCTTTACATATGTATTGACCACTTTCTATTGACTTGGATTTTAAACTTTCTGGTCACCTGATTTACTTTTCATTAGTTGGTATATTTCGTCTATATTAACGTGTTTGTTAATTGCATTTTCGTCTGAGTACCAGGCTTCTAGGAATTCCCTGACTGCACTTTTGGTGTTTCCCCTGTCTAATATTTTGACATTATCCCAATCAAATTGATGACCATAATTGTCTATATGCATTGATACTAACGTATACATATTGTGTCTTTTCACGGCTGATTTGTGCTCTTGGATTCTAATTCGAAGGGGACGCCCACTTTGGCCTATGAAATGCCCTGTTATAGTTCATACAATTTATTTTGTAAATGGTATTAATTTTATCTCCTTTTTCTATTGGATCTTTCGGTTTGCATAATATCGAATTAAGCGATTTAACTGACTTGTGTGCTATATCTATATCAAACAGTTTCAGTATTCTAGCTGTTATTTTAGAGATATTTCTCATGTATGGCAGGATGAATTTTCTTGTAGTCTTTGATGATGGTTCTTTGTTGGTATTTGATTCGACTTTAAACACTTTTTGATGAAATTTTGTGGATAACCATTCTTTTTGAAGACCGTGTTAGGTATTTTTCTTCCATTCTTTTCAACTCTGGAGTGCTACAATGTGTTTGAACTCTCTTTTAAACAATGTCTGCACACAGTTTCATTTGTGATTAATTGGATTATTGCTAGTATAGTTGAGCATTTGATCTGTGTGCGTTAATTTTCTATATACTTATGTTTCTAAATCTCCTGTGTTTGTTCTCCTGATTAAGACATGTAAAATGGAATTTTGTTATCTATATACTGTGTTATACTATACTACATAGTTTAAGAAACAACACATGATATTTATACATTTCTTAACCATAATAAATTTAGCTCACGACCATGGGAATGTATTGTTCATGTTGGTTGGATGTGTCAATCCTGATTAGTTGATGATGTGACATAGATCAAGGTGAGACAAAAGACGATGAATTGATCTCAGACATTAAATCACAATGTGCGTGAAAATGATACACTGACATAGTAACTCCATCACATGATAAATCACACGATTCGTGAGAAAGGATGTGATATACTATTTTATGCTGACTGCAAAGTCTTAGAGACCGAACTGTTACCATGGTATGATCTTGTTGACTTAGAATATGCAGATGATATATTCCTCCTTCCTAGGTGAAGACGCTGACAAAATAAAGCCCAGTCACCTGATCACTTTGAGGAGCAGGAATTTTCGAATGTTTGGCATGCGATTCGCGCGCTCCTGTCAAATATAAAATGATGCTACATGCGTGGACTATATCGACCCATTCCTAACCTAAACAATAGGCAGGAGTGGAGTGGTGGCTGAGCGTGTTGACCATCACTTCACTTATTTGGAGAGTTGCTAGCTCTAGTAGGTTGATCGCTGTTGAAATCTCAGCACGGATACAGAAGGCTCGTTTCGCATATCCCAGTTTACGTCGTCTCTAGTGTAGAAATGATATCCGGTTGGCTGTCGATCAAATTGCGTGTGTACTGCTCAGCAGTCTGCTCTGTCTTCTTTTATGGATTTGAGCGAGAAGTGACCATTGAAAGTGGAAGACATGAAAAGGCCAACTAGCTGTGTTTTGATCATAGGTGCCTGCGTTCTATCTTGCGTGTTAGCTGGTAAGTGTAATAGGGTTAGGTAACGAATGTTAGGTAAGGAGTGGAAACTTATCGATGAGGTTGTGAAGCTAAATCGAGTGAAATGTCTATCACATGTGTTGGTCTTTTGGAGCCATCGTCTTCCTCTATGGGCAATGTTAGCTGATATAGGATCGATTAGGTTGGAAAAGAGCTAGTGGTGATCAAATGAAATCTTGGAATCAGTTCATTTGACCTATGAGAGTTATTTTAACCCAGCCAGGTAGAGAGGTGTAGACTGCTTGGCTGGTTAGAGTCATTGAGATTCTAAGATCCAATGACTACAGCAAATTCGTTGACATAAGAAAAAGGCGTAAACAGCGAAGGAAATTTTCTTTTCGGCTATTCATTTTCATGAACTATGCAGTCGTAATTATATTTAACAAAGAAATCTTTAGACCAATAAGATACTGATATACTCTTTCCTCGAAAAATGTATTACATAATGTAAGGTGTAACTTAGATGGGATGACTAATTGTAAGTTAAAAAGGAGACAGAAGTTGGCATAACGTAATAAGTATGAGATAATGACTAATCAATAAGCTTGTGTGGAACGGTCAGGAACTAGTAGAAAGGTGATAAAATGTTTTTATATAAAATCTGTATGTTATTAATAAACAGTAAAAGGGTGGTAACAAAATATGGATGATGGGAATAATAATGATAATAAAATAATAGTAGTAATAACAATAATAATAGTGAACCTACATAATAAGAAAACAGAAGCAAAGTTATAGTAAGAACTTTACTCTGGCCACAGCAGGGCGAGTGAATGTATGTATCGCTTTTGAATGCATAGATCCGGTTTCAGATCCCGAATAGCTAATGCTTCAGCTATGTGAAGTCCCTTTGTATGATATAGAGGGACTCTGTGTAGCACTGTGAAGCATTCATGCAGGGATGCTCGGTGTCCGGAGACGAAAAGGTGTTCGAGGATAGAGCTGCTGATATTCTTCTTTCCTCTGGCTAACCAAGCTGGACAGTGTTCCAGAATACGTTTGTGGACTTGATGTTGCGAACGGTCGATATACTTTGCTCCACATGAGCAAGTAAATTAATAAATACATACTGAATTGGCTAAAAGCGGTATCTTATCCTTAACGTTAGATTGGATTAAATGTCTGCTGGATAGTGTAATACGTACGGTGGCTGTCGGAAACGTCTTCTTCAGACATTTAGAAAGGTAGTTTCTAAGAATTTTCACTGCGATGTCACCTCTGAATTCCAGGTTCATGTAAAGAGTTTTCCTTAGGGACAGTTGTGATGTTTGACGATGGAGGCTTTCCGTTGTATAGCTGTAGATCATTCTCAATGGTACATGTACATTCACTCTCCATAATCCGCTATGTCCGAAAAACATCTAATTGTTCTTCCATGTTACTATTCTTTCTCCCTGACATTTCTGATTACTGTTGTCCCCGTAAACCTCTTCCTATCTCTTTTTTGTCTTCCTTTGTGTGGTACATACAGTGTGGCAACTCAAATTGCCGAACTTCTATGCAAAGTAATCGAAAAAGCAAGACAAGCTTTCACTACTCTCAAGTCTGTGTGAAGGTCAACAGCACTCAGCGTCAAAAAAATCCGGATTTTCGACTCCAATGTGAAGTCAATGCTACTATACGGTTCAGAGGCTTGGCCAGCGCGTCATAAAGAGCCCCTGAAACAAAATACAGACCTTCATCAACAGTTGTCTTCACTCAATACCACTCAAGATCAGATGGCTGGCCAGAAAAGATAAGCAACAGAGATCTCTGGGAGTGAACCAACCTGGCAGGAACCGATTGTGAAACAAATAGGCAGCAAGACATGGAGATGGATTGGCTGGCCATACTCTGAGGAAACCATCAAGTGACATCACTAGACAAGTCATTGCTAGAGTGGAACCCGAAAGGGAAGTGGCGAGTTGGTCGTCAGTGCAAGGGTGACTTGGAGGAGGTCATGTGAAGAGGAGATGAAAACGTGTGGGCAGACTTGGAGCCAGGTGAAGACTCTAGCAGAGAACCGAACGCAGTGGAGACGCACGGGTGAAGCCCTATGTTCCTCTAGGAATTAAGGGAAACACTAATAATAATAATAATCTATGCAAAGTTCTACGTCGAAACCAATCAGTCATAGGAAATGATCATCAAGTCTGAAGAGGCGGTTCACTGAAAATGTTGATTAAAAGAGAAATCCTAAGTAAAGCAAGGTCTTCTGATGACTGGTTGACTTTCAAACCTACAAAACATATCGACATATATATTCATTTAGACCACTGATTTAAAATTCCACTTGGAAAATTATGACCCACTGAAGACAAGAGTAAGAAATATTTCTGATTTGTCACAGCGAATATTGATTATCTATAACGACTACGTTTTATAACGCTATAAAGTAATTTCAATCAATTCGAACAACACTCATTGTCTCCAATACTTGAATATATCGAACATATTGAAGTAGTGTGTGTATGGGAAAATGTGAATTACTTGTACAACCTTTTAAACTAAACGCTTATGTATTTCTGTTTACGTCTAGAGACGACTTTGTGGATTAAATTTAGGTTAAAAAGCTTCGATTCTTTAACACAAATGTCAGGTAGGCATTTTTCTATGATTCAGACAGCTGAAGCGTCACTAAGAGTATTTCTAACAACCTGCTGCAAACCTTCATCCACACTGACGATCAGATGGCCATTGAGAGCAGAAGACATGAAAAGATTAGCTGTCTTCGATCATAGGTGTCTGCGTTCTATCTCCCGCGTGAAGCAGTATAATAAGGTGAGCAATATTGAGGTTAGGCGTCGAGTGCTAGGTAAGGCGGGGAAATCAATAGACGAGACTGTGAAATTACATCGACTGAGATGGTTAGGACATGTGTTATGTATGCCTAGTCATCGCCTTCCTCGACGGGCAATGTTAGCTGATATAGGGCCAGGCTGGAAAAGAGCTAGCGGCGGTCAAATCAAAACATGGCACCAGTCAATGAAATCCACAACAGTTAGTCTAAGCCAAGTAGGAAGGTGTAGACTTCCTGACTGGTTGGGGTCCTCGGGACGGTAAAAACCAAATGGTTGGAAACAATTGGTGACATGGCTCAAAATCGTTCTCAATGGCTGGCGCAGATGCATCCACTCCTTGTGACTTATGATTTCCAATGAAACTGTTTTGTTCTTCGTTATTACTATTCCTTTGTCTTACACCTCTGTTTTCTGTCTCTAATATGCATTTCTCCTACTTTCTTCTCTTTCTTTGTGTGCTACATGTAGGGATTGTGGCGACTTGAACTGCCGCACATATGTGCAAAGTTCTATGTCGAAAACCGACCGGCCGAGATGGTCGACCAGAAAGGATAAACAACAAGGAACTCTGGTATGCAGAGAATCAACCAGTCAATCAATAATCTGTCTTCCAGCTAATATGCGGAAGGACACAGAGATGAGTTGGACATATGAACAGAGGAGATTTTCCACTATAATCATCAGTCAGACTGACAAGTGAAGCGGAAATAGTGGGAAGGGGGTGTAATGAGTTCGATAAGATCATGTGAGGAGAAAACTAGAGCTTTTAAACAGTCATGAAGCAAACTGATAGCGAAAGTGGCAGAGAACGCAGTGCTTCTGAAGCCCTTTTGTTCCTCCTTGAGACTCAAGGAGTAGTAATAACGGAATTTCAATCTGGAAAGTGTCCCCATTTAGACATTTAGAAGGCAGAAGGATTGAGAGAAGAAATATTTACTTTTCAATTAGATCCTCATCTCTGGTTCTACTCTAATATATATATATATATATATATATATATATATATATAGCACTTTTATTACAATACGCAACTATTTTTCAATCAAGTGACACTGATATGCTTGTTAACAATAAATAGTCAGTGTCAACATGTCAATGGGGTGACAGTTAATGAAGAAAATTAATGCAGGATTTCATCATGAGCTGACATTGGTTAGAGAACTATTGGAAAACCTGGGAGTACTGGACAGCTATTTAGTCCTAGTTTGAAACTCTTCTTCAGTACGTACCCACCGGGGTTCGAACCCAGGACCTTCTGGTTACAAAGCGAGCTTGCATACCATTAAGCCACTGAGACCCGATCCATTGGACAGTCCATGAATTTTAACTTCTGCCAATTCACGATATAGCGCAACCGCTGGCCAATGTCTTTGGCGAGTATTTGTCCTCACACCCAACCTGCTGCACCCTACTGGTCACGACTTCCCACTGGAACCCCAGGTAACTGCCTACCCGAATAGGGCCAGTCGCCAGGGAGCATCTCATTGATATTCAAGTATTGGTTTGTAGGGATTTGGTTGATTGGTTACAGGATTTCATCATGAGCCGACATTGGTTAGAGAACCATTGGAAAAACTAGGAGTACTCCAGCTGTCCAGTACTCCTAGGTCTTCCAATGGTTCTCTAACCAATGTCGGCTCATGATGAAATCCTGTAACCAATCAACCAAATCCCTACAAACCAATACTTAAAAATTAATACACACAATTAAAAGGTAGAAATGGTTACAACACGTGGATTGCATAATGCATAATTTTGGAAAAATGAAGAGTAATTAAGAAATGAGTGTGTGCATAGGTTGATTACATAACAGATTGTTAAAGGAAACAAAATGATTTGGACAATGATAACTTGTAACTAAGGCTGAAGTGGTCATAAGAATAATAGAATTTTACAAGGATAACATGTAATTAAAGATGAAGTAGTCAGAAAAAAATAAAATAATTTGGACAACTATAATTTTTATAATTTTTAAAGGTTTGGGGGGGAGGGGGACGAAGGGGTCCGTTTCACACATTTATGTAACGATGGCCAAGGTATGAAAAGTGGCTGTACAGATTTCTTCTGAACACACAGGTTTGGCTTCTTCTTCAGATGGATTCCTATTGCTTCAGCTGCTTGTAGAAGACGAAGGTTAGTAGGAATGCGATAAATAATTTTAAATGCTGTAATAACGTCAACCTTGTGCTCACTAGGTGTCTACAAGGTGTGCTGAAATAGAGCTACGAATAGATCTTGTTCGTCTCTTGCTTAACCATGCTGGATGATGTTCAGAAATACGATCTATCAGTATTGTTCTGTTTCAGATAGTTTCATTAGCAGATAAGTGTCTGCTGTCTTCCTTTCATTCTATTGGTCTAACTTAGTTACATGATTGGAGTTACACTATCTAACATATTGAAATATTTGACTGATTAGTACTATATATTTAAATTTCGTATAGCTAATTAAATCATGAGTTCACATCAGTTAGAGAACCATTGGAAAACCTAGGAGTACTGGAAAGCCATTTTGTCCCAGTTTGGGACTCCTCAGGGGCACACACCTACCGGGGTTTGAACCCAGGACCCTGATGAAGAGTCCCAAACTAGGCTGACGAAACAGCTGTCCAGTACTCCCAGGTTTTCTAATGGTTCTCTAACTGATGTCAGCTCATGATGACATCCTGCAACCAATCAAACAAAATACCCACAAAACCAATACTTGCAAGTTAATTAAATGACGCAAACGAACATAAAGAAGACAGAGGCAATGAATATGACCAACTAACATCGACAATTAACAGCACCGATCACTATCAACAGCTGGAACGTGAAAGAGGTTAATTCTTTCACTTATCACGGAAGCATCGCTTCAGCCACAGGCGGAATGGACGAGGATATCAAAACCAGTCTAAATCGGAAAGGCAAGGCATACCCCCGTCACTCTAGAATCAGCTTGGAAATATTCTGTACTCAACATAACGAACAAAATTCGGATTTTCAGCACCAGCGTCAAGTGACTTTTATATAGATCAAAAGCTGCTTTAGCTCCATGCTGATAATCAGATGGCCTGAAAGGATTAGCACTAAGGGAAGCTGTCATTTATGTTAAAGTAAGTGGAGATGGATCGGACATACACTGAGGAGACTGTTGGGTGACATCGCACACCAGGCCATCGTTCAAGAAGAACCTGAATGGGAAACAAAGAGTTGGGTATGCATCCGAGGGTGACATGGAAAAGATCATGTCAGGAGGAGATTGGAGCTTATATGCAACCTCAAGGTCAGCTAAAGGGGATTTCAGAAGACAGGATAAAGTGGAGATGTGTTGTCGAAGCCCCACATTCCACTCAGAACCCAACCCAATAATAATCAGTACTAATACATGCTAGCGTCGGTGGCATAGCGGTTAGGACGCTCGCCGACCATGCACATGGTCTGGGGTTCGATCCCCGGCCGACGCACTCCTTTACCTCGCTAAGCCAGAAATAAAGCTGGTGAAGAGGAAAGGTTAGGCATTAGGCTAGCAACCCCATCCTGTAAAATAAACACTGCTACAGAAACTTCAAGCCACTAGCTTGAAGCCCTATGTTCCACTGGGGAACGTGAAGAAAAAAATACATGCTAGCTAGTTCCAAAGTAATTGTGGCGAAACCAAAAGACTGTCTAGTCTCCCAATATCTGTCTTCGGAATGTCTTGTTTAGACTCATTAAATTTACAAGACTCTGACTAATAAATGGTGTATTAAAAGATGATATTAGATGATTGGAGGCAATCGGCCAAAGGAAGCCTTGGACATAGGTTTCGTGCTAGCTGACACTCGTCATCCAGGCGTACCTGCAACCTTAAAAAAAACTCATGTCCCTTCTGAGATTCTAACCAATGTCACCCAGTGCTGCAGTCAGAGACGTTGCCACAGAGCTATTCCAGCTTGCGATTGACCTACTGCAGGACTGTAGTGGATACTTTGATTGGACACTAATACATGTGTGAAGTGTCTAGTCCCTTCTTTGGTATAGACTGAATTTTATCAGTCAGGTTTGCTGACGAATGCCAACTAGCACGAAACCTAGGTCCAAGGCTTCCTGCCGATTGCCTCTAACTACCTAATATCATCAAATCAATTTGCACCGTGATGGCGAGCTACCTAGAATGGTGGTCACATTACAAACCTGACTGATAGAATTCAGTCTGCACCAAAGAAAGGACTAGACACATCATACTAGACACTAGTGTGCAATCAAAGGATGTATTAATTGATTAGTCCGGGGGCGGAAGTTAATCAGTATCATACTGTCAGGTCTTTAATATTGTCTAAATTCCATCATTCTGACCTGCAATAAGTTCACTGTGTCTAAGTATTTGTCATTATATTACATTTTGGAAAGATGTTACAAAGGTGGAGTGAGCCAGCAGGAAACATTTAACCTTAATTCTAGCACCTTTTTACACTCGCCATTACTATATACCTGCAACCTTGTGGCAAGAATAACTTGATAGTGACGTATTTTACCGCAGCGCAGGGTTATGTGCTCTTGAATCCAGAAGCGGATAGCAGTTATTTAAGAGTCTCAGATTCATCACAGAAACTATTACCAGAATGTAGGAAATCTAGAGCAGAGACTCTAGATCACATGACTTCCAACTATGTAACATCAAAATGAGGATGCATGTTACACACAGTTCAGATAACGTCTCCTAATTCGATTCTTTTTTACAGAATCTTAAAGCACTAGAATGAATGATTTAAAAAGTTAATATTTCCAATATTTGCGTTTAAGTGAAACAGAAGTTAGTAAAGAGAAAAGAACAAGAAGTACAGCAAACTGATATCTCATACACTTATTTCCCCTAATGCATTTGAATAAAGCAAGAACAACAGCGAATTTTGCAGAATAATAGAGGACCATCGTTGCTTATTTCATTGGCTTCTCATCAACTCAGCTGCTTACATACAGGCCACAGTCATTATTAAGTATGTATATCTACAGAAACAATTTTAACATACTCACAGAGACAGTTCATTTTTAAACAAAAATCAATCAATCAATTAATCAATATATGCATACAGTAATGATATATATGTAATAATATTAAACACTATTCCGAACAATAATGATCATACACAATGGAAACTTTCGACATTTCGTAATGAGATGAAAGAGAGGGTGAAAATATCCAGTTACCCGGGGAGCGGGGCAAGGAAAGACTGATAACCGCTTCTTTCTGAATGCATGAGTCGGCTTTCAGGCGCTTGATGGAGATGGCTTCCACAAACTTGAGGAGAATTGAACTCTTTTGCCTACTGATAATTTTGAACGATCTTGAGACGTCCACCTCATGACCCGTGTCAAGGAGATGCCTGGCAAAGGCAATGTTCAAAACATTTGTTCCCTTTCGAAATAGGCTTTTCTGTACATGTTCACAAAATCTTGCGTACGCCCTTCTTTGTCTTCCCTCAATGTTACTGCTCCTGCAGATATATGTGAATTTGTATACACAGTTGGAGTTAACATGAGAAGGATATCTGTCAACTTTTGACTCCACCATAGAGCAAGTTGTTCGACAGACGAGAACGAGCTTAGCTGCAGGATAGGCTCTGACTAGTGACGTCTTCAATCTTCTGTTGACAATTGATGTAATATTTTCATCTTTACAATCAAGTTGAATGTAGACGGGCTTTTTCTCCACTGTGATTTGCTCGACATTTGAGAATTCAGATCTTCTGTACTTGTCAATGAATCTTTGAGGGTAACCGTTGCTTTTCAATATCTTTTCTAGAAACATACATTCTTCCTCTAATTTCTCTATAGTGATTAGTCTCTTAGGTGTATAGTATAGAGTCTTGACTAGTCCACAGTAGTTTATTTATTAGATGTATCACACAGTGAGTAAAACAGCATTATTTACTGGATGACACGGTTTCGAACAAAATTTATTGTTTATAATCATATCAATTGCAATCACACGACTTTGAAACCTGAATTTTATAGTTTTCTTTGTCCTCTCCTATTTGTCGTCGTAGGTGTGGTAGTAGAATTTTCCAGATATATGGGACAGGTGTTGAATCATTCCTATTACACGTATTCTCTCTCAGTTGATTCGACAGACAAAGCTTCTGTTATCAATCTCTACCTCCACCCTGCTGTGACATTAGATTTTAAAACTGTCTTTCTATCCCACTCTATTGTATGTTTGTGTGTAACTGCATGTAGTGCTATCTTCGGCTGAACTATTCTCCAGATTTCTTATCTTATTTGGATCAACCAATCTAGATTTTGCTGCTAGGTTTTTGTGCTCTGCTAGTCTGACTGCCCCTGTTCTACTAGTTTGACCTATGTATTTGACCTGACAATCATTGCATGCAGGGTATCATATAAACTAAATTGTTTTGTTTTAATGGCTCCACAGGATCCTTTAACCGACAAAGCTTGTTTCTAACTGAGTTTATGGGTGGTTTGATTGACAGCCACTTTTATTCCTGCCTTGTCAAGAATTCTTCGGCGTAAGGTTTCCGAGGTTCCTTCCTTGTGTGGAATTATTACTGATGATTTAGATTCCTTACTGTTGGTGTTGTTTTGAGCATATTTGACATGCATGTCGTCATTATTATTATTTATATTATTATTATTATCACTATCACTACCATTATTATTTATTTTATTTTTACATTTCCCTACATACTTTCTGACTAATTTATCAGTGTAATTATTAAGTTTCAAAGCTTCTCTTATAAGCCTCACTTCCTGTCTTAGGTTTTCTTTGGTACTACTTAGTTTTCGTGCTCTATTATTTAGATACTTTACCAATCCTATTTTCACTGACATAGGATGGTATGATCGGAAGTCCAAATATCTGTTTGAATGTGTGGGTTTGCTGTAAACACTAGTGTTTAACTTCCCATCTTCTTTCCTTTTTAAATTGCAATCTAACATTGGTAGCTCCCCTTCCTGATTTTCCAATTCATAAGAGAATTGAATTGCCTGCACCTTTGAGTTAATGTGTTTGAAAAATCTATCTCTATCCTGTGTTCTAAGTACGGTGAGAATGTGTCATCGACATGCCTCCACCATACTTTTGGGGTGGGGGTGAACGTTTCAATTGCCATGTTTTCCCACCTATCCATGAATATATCTGCTACAATCGGGGATATTGGTGATCCCATGGCAACTCCCTCAGTTTGTTTGTATATTTTCCCCTGTAATTTAAATACTGTTGAAGTCAGGTACAGCTGCACCCTCAGCATTATGTCCTCAAGTGGCACTTTCGTCCTAAATTCCAGTTCTTGGTCAGAAATGAGTTCATTTCTGACTGCCTCCATAGTCATATTTATCAGTATACGTGTATATAAACTGATAATGTCAAAACTAACCATTTTCTCTTCATTATCTAACTTTAAATTATCTAATCTACGTTTTAGTTCATAAGAATTTGTAAGTCCAGATTTCGAGTGGCTTTTAAGCTTTGTTTATAATTGATATGATTATGAGCAATAGATTGTGTTCGAAACTGTGTCATGCAGTAAATAATACTGTTTCACTCACTGTGTGATACACCTGATAAACAAACTAATGTGGAATTACTTGTGCGTCGGTGGCACAGCGGTTTGGACTCTCGACGACCATGCACGTGATCCAGGGTTCGATCCCCTGCCGACGCACTCCTGATATCTATGGTCGGCCTGCAAAATTTCGGCTACCGATATCGCATGCTGAAAACTCCATACTTGTACCAAAAATACGGTATGGTTTCAAGCTATAATCAAAAAAATTACCACAGTGCCCAAGTTTTACGCATATATTAATTTGACTAGTCCACGTCTAAAGCTATTTGGACAAAAACTATTAAAATGTAGGTATTGCCCTTTCCATGTAGGCTTTCGGTAAATCAACTTCTGAAGACTACCATATTCAAGGCGTTGCATGGTAATGTCGAGGAAGTGGAACCGTATATCAGTAGGCAAAAGAGTTCAATTTTCCTCAAGTTTGTGGAAGCAATATCCATCAAGCGACTGAAACCCGATTTATGCATTCAGAAAGAAGCGGTTATCAGTCTTCGCTTGCCCTGCTGCCTGGTAACTGGATATTTTCATCCTTCTTTCATCTCATTACGAAATGTCGAAAGTTTCCATTGTGTATGATCATTATTGTTCGGAATAGTGTTTAATATTATTACATATATATTATTACTATGTGCATATATTGATTGATCTGGACTTCGCCGACGACATATGTCCGACTGCCCACAAACTGGAAGATATGCAGGCGAAAAGCAACAAGTCGGCAGAAGAAGCATCAAAGATAGGACTTCCTTCAGGTGAACATAGAGAAAACAGAGGTGATGAAGATTCCTGGGCAACACCACCAACAGTAACAACAACAACAACAGACAACAATCAGCATAAATGGGAGGAACCTGAAAGAAACAACCTCTTTTACCTACCGACCTGGAAGCATCGTTTCAACTACAGGCAGACGGAACTGACGAGGATATCAAAGCAAGAATCGGGAAAGCAAGACAAGCTTTCACTACTCTCAAGTCTGTGTGGAGGTCACCAACACTCAGCATCAAAAATAAGATCCGGATTTTCAACTCCAATGTGAAAGCAGTCAGTGCTACTATACGGATCAGAAACTTGCACTGAGCGTCATGAAGAGCATCTTAAACAAACTACAGACCTTCATTAACAGTTGTCTTCGCTCAATACCACTCAAGATCAGATGACCGGCCAGAAAAGATCAGCAACAGAGATCTCTGGGAGCGAATCAACCTGGCAGGAACCGATTGTGAAACAAATAGGCAGGAAGAAATGGAGATGGATTGGCTGGCCATACTCTGAGGAAACCATCAAGTGACATCACTAGACAAGCCATCACTCGAGTGGAACCCGAAAGGGAAGCGGCGAGTTGGTCGTCAGTGCCAGGGTGAGTGACTTGGAGGAGGTCATGTGGAGAGGAGATGAAAACGTGTGGGCAGACATGGAGCCAGGTGAAGACTCTAGCAGAGAACCGAACGCAATGGAGACGCACAGCTGAAGCCCTATGTTCCTCTAGGAATTAAAGGATACAATAATAATAATATATTGATTGATTGATTTTTGTTTAAAAATGAACTGTCTGTGTGAGTATGTTAAAATTGTTTCTGTAGATATACATACTTAATAATGACTGTGACCTGTAAGCAGCTCTGTTGATGAGAAGCCAACGAAATAAACAATAATGGTAGCCTTTTATTTTTCAGAAGCCGCTGTTGTTTTTGCTCTATTGAAACTAATAAGTTCTTTTCGGAGATTTCATTCTCAAAAACTGTACAGTTGCACTTATACACATTAGTTTATGTAGATACAGCTGGTATTATTTATAACAAAAAGGATTAAAGGCCGTAAAAGTTTTCAACTCAATATGAAAGTCTGAAGGTGTGAATATAGATTACAAGTGGCTTAGAAACAAAATTACACAGGAATAGAAAATATTTTTGCTTTAAACAATACCATTGTGAACGAAGTGACCATGGAAACAAAACTGAAACAATAATAATAATGAAGGAAATGAGGAAATAAAAAAAGAAGAAATCTAAGGAGTCAAACCAAATTATATCCATGGTAAATATGGAGTTTGGACTAGTTTTATTTTGAATACATAGTTTCAGCTTTTCGATGTATATGACCAAGGCTTCTACAGTACAAAGAGAATAGGAAGCACACCTCCTTTGGTAGATTTTCGTTTACTTTGTAAATGACTCTGAATGCCGGGTGAATCAGTTAAGATGCTGTAATGGCTGTCGACTAGATGTTCAATTGTGGCGTTACCGATAGAACCAGTGAGTCCTCTTTGCAGCCATGTTGAATAATGTTCTCTAACAAGTTTTGAATGGACGGGCATAGAACAAACTATGTAACTAGTTCCACAGAAGAAGATGAACTTAAATGTATACACTGGAGTGATCATATAGAGGAGTTTACCCTTAACATTGCTCAGAAACTCTGGGAGGGTACAGAATATCACTCTTAAAGTTATTATTATTGTTCCCTTGGATTCCTAGTGAAACATAGGGCTTCAACTACACGTCTCCACTTGCTTCTGTCTTCTGCTGAACTTTTCACTTGCATCCATGTTAGTCCATACTGTTTCAGCTCCTCTTCACACCATCTCCTCCACGTCACACTCGCCACTTCCCTTTCACGTTCCACTCGAGCACTGGCCTGACGCGCGATGTCACCCAGCGGCCTCCTCAGCTCACCGAGTGTCCAATCCATCTCCACTTTCTCCTGCTTATTTGTTGGGCGATTGGTTCTTGTTTTGTTTGTTCCCATAGTTTCTTGTTGGTGATTCTTTCCGGCCATCTAATCTTCAGTATAGGCCGAAGACAGTTGTTCATAAAGGTGTGCAACAGGCTGTTGGAAATATTCTTTGTGACACACTGGCCAAGTTTCTGATCCGTATAGAAGAAGTGACTGACTTGACGTTTGTATTGAAAATCCGAATTTTGTTGTTGATGCTGAGTTGAGTGACGAAGATTTCCAGATTGGTTTCAGGTTGATGAATGTGTTTCTCGCCTTTCCGATTCTCGATTTGACATCCTCGTCCATTCCTCCTGTAGTTGAGACAATGCAGCCTAGATAAGTGAATGAAGTAACCTCTTTCAAATCCCTCCCGTTGATGGTGATTGGCGCTGGATGTTGCTGTTGTTGTTGTTGTTGGTTGGTTATTTTCATAACCTCCGTCTTGTCTATGTTCACCTGGAGTCCTGTCTTTGCTGCTTCTTCGACACTCTTAAAGCTGCTAGAGGAAAATTCTTCTTTATGGAACTACAGACTCTACTGTTTATGATATCTGCTGTTATTACTATTATTTAATATATTCCTTTACGTCCCCCAGTGAAACATAGTGGGGCTTCAAGCTACAGCTTTGGAGTTTCCGTAGCAGTGTGGGATTTATTTTTATGGGATGAGGGGTTGCTAGCTTACCTCATGCCCAACCTTTCCTATTTACCAGTCTTGTTACTGGCTTAGCGAGGTAAAGTAGTGTGGTCTTCCGAGGACCGAGCGCCGAGTCACCTTCGTGGTTGGGAAGCATCCCACTGCTGAACCATCGACGCATACGTGTTACAATTACTTCCTTTCATGTTTATCCAACATGGAAAATAATTTAGTGGTTTATTCAAAAAGGAGAATGCTTTTATTTTTTAAATAAATCTAGTACCATTCTCATGAAAGCCACAACTAGAAATTGTTATAATGATCAGAAAAAATTAGAGCGCTAAATTTGAAAGGTATGGTTAACTATAATATTTATATGCTTATTTTAAGACTGGTTTTACGAAGTGGCACTCTGGTACTATTGTTAATGTCTTATGACTTAACATTTGAAAATGAAATACCACTTGTTGAATAAGGTATACCTAGAAGGATTATGCGTCAGACTGTGGGAAATGAGAAGCAGGGAATATATTGGACCGATAAGAAGACTCCAGAAGATCACGACTTCGCGGACGATTAACGTCTAATGTCACAGAAATTCGAAAACTTACAGGCTACAGAAAAAAACAAGTTGACCGAAGAAGCAAGCAGCGAATACAGGACTTCAAGCGAACGTAGAGAAGGCGGAAGTGCTGAAGATACCCAGTCACCACTAACAAAAACAAGCAGCAGTCACCACCAACGGGAGAAATTTGAAATAGGTTACTTTCTTCACTTATCTAGTCACCATCGTTCCAACTATATGCTGGCAGTACGGATGAGGATATCAAAGCCAGCCAGAAAGTCAGAAAGTCAAGACAGACTATCATCACTCTGAAATTAGTTTCAAAATCTCCTGCACTCAACATAAACAAGAAGATTCGGATTTTCAACACCAATGTTAATTCAGTCAGTTCTTCTATGTGGATCAGAAACTTAGAGTACACGTCACGTAAAGCATTTCAAAAAGGCCACTGTAGACTTTTATCAACACCTACCTTTTCTGATTCCAAACTGCAGATGGTATGGCCGGTCGGAGACGACTAACAACAAGAAACACATAGGAAGGTGCTAATCAAAAACGTGTTCCTCAAAAAATTTGCCAAAGAAAATGGAGACGGATAGGACTCACAATAAGGAGTCCGTCGAATGACATTGCACACCAGGATACCACTCGAGTGGAATCCGAATGAGAATTGACTAGCTGGGCTTGTGTCCAATGGTCACATGGAGGAGATCGTGTGACAAAGAGGGAGAGACAAGACAATCGTGGGCCCAGCTACAGTGGTCAGCAGAAAACAAAACATTGTGGAGGTGCTCTATTGAAACCCTAATAATAATAATATTATTAATATTAATAAGGAATTATGTCGTTGTATATTACCACCTGCAACTCGTCCAGAAATGCCAACAAAAGCACGTACACAACTGCAAGTTGACATCAATCCTCCAACGAAAGCTGAAGTCTTGAGTGCAATCAAGCTTCTGAAAGCTGGAAAAGCAGCTGGACCAGATGGAATACCCCCGGAAGCACTGAAGGCGGACCCAGAGACGACAGCAGATATGCTGACTCCATTATTGCAAAAGGTCTGGAAAGAGGGAAAGGTGCCTACTGACTGGAGGATAGGTTACCTCGTGAAAATACCAAAGAAGGGCTAATTAGGACTCTGCAACAACTGGCAAGGAATCATACTCCTGTCGACGCCAAGTGAAATTCTGAGTCGCATCATCCTAGAGAGAATCAAGGACGCACTAGATACAGAATTCCGACCAGAACAAGCTGGATTCAGGAAAGGCAAATCATGTTCTGACCAAATTGCAACTCTACGCATCATCATCACAGAACAAAGCATGGAATGGCAATCAAACCCCTAACTCAACTTTATGGACTTTGAGAAGGCCTTCGACAGCGTTGACCGCGAAGTAATTTGGAAACTACTCGAGTACTACGGCGTACCCCAAATATTCATCAACCTTATTCAGCAGCTGTGCGACAACGGCACATGTCAGATAGCCGGAAAGAATCACCAACAAGAAACTATGGGAACAAACAAAACAAGAACCAATCGCTCAACAAATATGCAGGAGAAAGTGCAGATGGATTGGACACTCGCTGAGGAGGCCACTGGGTGACATCGCGCGTCAGGCCAGTGCTCGAGTGGAACGTGAAAGGGAAGTGGCGAGTGTGACGTGGAGGAGATGGTGTGAAGAGGAGCTGAAACAGTATGGACTAACATGGATGCAAGTGAAAAGTTCAGCAGAAGACAGAAGCAAGTGGAGACGTGTAGTTGAAGCCCTATGTTCCACTAGGAATCCAAGGGAACAATAATAATCATAGAGTACTAGTTCTACCACCGAGTCAATTACTGTTGAAACGGACTCACAAAAGAAGTGGTGTTAGTGCCATTTATTGACTAGTTCAAGAATGCATTAGACAGGCACAAATACTTATCAAAAAAGAGTTAACATGGGCTCAAAGTCTTCTATCCTCAACCAAAATCCTGAAATCTTCAGTTGAATGGTAGTGACCGTACTCAAATTATTTCATTCTTGTAAATTATTATGCATGGTAGACTGATAACCTCAACAGACTGTAAGTTGTTCTTCTTTATTTCAATGAATGTGTCATCCTTTCAGTCTTACTATTTATCATAAGAATTAACTATTCAGGCAGTGACCTGGGGTTCTAGTAATAATATAATAATAATAATAATTCACTTTATTCCACAACAATAACAATTTACAGCATGGAATTTTCAGCGTTTCTTCTACATATTGCAATGGTTTAACTCTGTTTATAATTGTATAAATGTATAAAATCTTGAAATATTAATATTTAACAGGGAAAAATAAAACCCCAACAAAATCACACCATTGCTAGGTCACAGTGAATAATAAATAAATAATATAACAAATAACACATGCAATAATATGCATCATTACATTTTATAGTTTAGTTAATGATTTAAAAGTTGTAAAAGTTCTTTTCTGATATTTGTCTCTTCACACAATACTCGTGCCAAATATGGTACGGTCGAATTTTTATATTTTGTAGTACGAGCATGACCAGTAGAGTGCAGCAGGTTGAAAGTGAGGCAGTAACTCATCGTAAAAGAAACTATTAAGTGGTCGCGCTATATCATGAATTGGCAGAAGTTAGAATTCATGGACTGTCCAATCGATCAGGTCCCAGTGGTTTACTGGTCTACCAGCTCACTAGCCTTGTAATTAGAAGGTTCTGGGTTCGAACGCCAATCGGTGGGTGCGTACTGCTGAAGAGTCTCGAACTAGGCTGACTAAACAGATGTCTGGCAGTACTCCCTGGCTGGTTTTCCAGTGGTTCTCTAACCAACGTCAGCTCATAATGAAATCCTGCAACCAATAAAAAAAAATCCCTACAAAACCAATACTTGAAAATAAACACAATCCTATCACAACCAATTCAGCCTGAACGACTTGATAGCATCATCATGTGTGACACAATAAGAGTTATTTTATTACCTGGTACACGTGAAATCTGATCCATGTAACTCAGATCTCTAAACAGTATAGTATGGAGTTTGATCGAGGGAAATGTCAGTCACCATTTTAGTGTAGATTTTTGTGTGCATGTGTGTATGTTATGCACGACACTAGTGACGTTTACTGTTGAGTAAGACTAAGAAGTTGCATTTGCTATGACCAAACTTATCTTGTAACTTTAAATAATAAGATTAGTTTCATAATGTTAAAACATTATTCACAATACACATTTCAATAGAATTATCCATGTTATACTGTGTGAGTTTGTAGACTGGTCTGTGTTTAGCGTGGCATGCTGACTGCATTTTATACGAGAGTGTGCCGCCGAAAAAGTGAGAAATTAATTCACCCTCTTGATTACAAACCTAATAGTTTTCCATATGTGTAAAACTTGGGAACTATGGTAGTAAGTAATTCCATATTAGTTTGTTTATTAGATGTATCACACAGTAAGTGAAACAGTATTATTTACTGGATGACGTCTAGAACAAAATTTATTGTTTATAATCATATCAATTGCAATCACACGACTTTGAAACTTGAATTTTATAGTTTTCTTTGTCCTCTCCTATTTATCGTTGTTGGGGTAGTAGAATTTTCCAGATATGTGGGACAGGTGTTGAATCATTCCTATTACACGTATTCTCTCTCAGTTGATTCGATAAACAAAGTTTCTGTTATAAATCTCTACCTCCACCCTGCTGTGAAATTACATTTTAAAACTGTCTTCCTATCCCACTCTATTGTATGGTTGTGTGTAACTGCATGTAGTGCTATCTTCGGCTGAACTATTCTCCAGATTTCTTAT
Organism: Trichobilharzia szidati; assembly: GCA_944472155.2. Lineage (NCBI taxonomy): Eukaryota > Metazoa > Platyhelminthes > Trematoda > Strigeidida > Schistosomatidae > Trichobilharzia > Trichobilharzia szidati. The sequence goes on from OX235271.1 coordinate 192,213,617, forward strand.
CTTATTCGGATCAACCAATCTAGATTTTGCTGCTAGGTTTTTATGCTCTGCTAGTCTGACTGCACCTGTTCTACTGGTTTGACCTATGTATTTAACCTGACAATCATTGCAAGCAGGGTATTAGATAAACTAAATTGTTTTGTTTTAAAGGCTCCACAGGATAGATGCTTTAACCGACAAAGCTTGTTTCTAATTGAGTTTGTGGTTGGTTTGATTGCCAGCCACTTTTATTCCTCTCTTCCTTGTTAAGAATTCTGTGTAAGGTTTCCGAGGTTCCTTCTTTGTATGGAATTACTACTGATGATTTAGATTCCTTATTGTTGGTGTGGTCAATAATATTATTATTATCACTATTCAAAAAAATATTTGGACTTCCGATCATCCCATCACATGTCAGTGAAAATAGGATTAGTAAAGTGTCCAAATAATAGAGCACGAAAACTAGGTAGTACCAAAGAAAATCTAAAACAGGAAGTGAGACATATAAGAGAAGCTTTGAAACTTAATAATTACACTGATAAATTAGTCAGAAAGTATGTAGGGAAATGTAAAAATAAAATAAATAATAGTAGTAGTGATAGTGACAATAATAACAATAATATTAATAATTATGACGACATACATGCCAAATATGCTCAAATCAACACCAACAGTAAGGAATCTAAATCATCAGTAGTAATTCCATACAAGGAAGGAACCTCGGAAACCATTCAAACCACCCACAAACTCAATTAGAAACAAGCTTTGTCGGTTAAATGATCAATCCTGTGGAGCCTTTAAAACAAAACAATTTAGTCTATCTAATACCCTGCCTGCAATTATCGTCAGGTCAAATACATAGGTCAAACTAGTAGAACAGGTGCAGTCAGTCAGACTAGCAGAACATAAGAACCCAGCAGCAAAATCTAGATTGGTTGACCCAAATAAAATAAGAAATCTAGAGAATAGTTCAGCTATAGCATTCATTACATGCAGTTACACAACCATACAATGGGATGGGATAGGATGACAGTTTTAAAATCGAATGTCACAGGGTGGAGGGAGAGATTAATCAAAGAAGCTTTGTTTATGGAATCAAAAGCAAACACATGTAACAGGAATGATTCAACACCTGTTCACCCAGATACCTGGAAAATTCTACTACTCCAATGACGACAAACAGGAGAGAACAAAGAAAACTATAAAACTGAAGTTTCAAAGTCGTGTGATTACAATTGATATGATTATGAACAGCAATAAACTGTGTTCAAAACGTCATCCAGTAAATAATACTGTTTCACTCACTGTGTGATACATCTGATAAACAAACCGATATGGAACTAATATGTTTCCGTCCTAATGAATGAGGAATAAATTTCCTGAGAATATCGTTAGTCCCTAAGTCTACCGCTCAAGTGTTAAATTACAACAGACTAACGAGGATGACAACCTCTCGTATTTAGGAGAGTACAACTCATTGACGAGAGGAATTTTAACGAATTTTCAGTAATTGAAGTCAAATTGAAATCCAACCAGTCAGAGTCTGTACCTTGTGCATTGTGTTGTTGTTCTGAAGGCACAAAGTAAGTTTCAGGCAAGAAGAAACATTAACGTTTTATTTCAATTATATTCAGATCGTGGAAATTACCCATTAGGATACTAGAAAGAAGAGAATACGAAGTTCAGAAAAGATATCTGCCTTTTCAGCCGTTTCATTTTCAAAAGCTGTACAATTGCATTCAAATACATTAGTTTACATAGATATAACTTTTACTTGATTCCACAAAGTTACGAAGGCGAATAAAAGGTGACAATAATTTTCAACTAGATATGGTTTACGGGAGGCTTAGAAACAAAATTACACAGAATTAGGATATAGTTGTAAAATAGTTATTTTAAACATATTATAAATGTGAGCAGGGAAAGCATGGAAACAAACTTAACAATAATAATTTTTATAATTGAAAAAATGGGTTGAATTGAATGAAGACAAAGAGAGAAGGATCAGACACACATCGAAAGCTAAGGGAACATACCGAACTAGGTCCATGGTAGTTGTGGAGGTTGAACTAATTTCTTTTGAACACATAGCTCCGGCTTTTTGATGTTTATGGATAGAGCTTGCGCAGTACAACGAAGTTGGAAACACACACTGCCTTTGGTAGATTTCTGTTTACTTTGTAAATGACTCTGAGTGGTGAGTCAGTTGAGATTCTGTGACAGGTATTGACGAGGTGTTCATTTATGGCGCTTCTGACTGAACCAGTGCCCCCTCTTTGCAGCCATGCTGGATGATGTTCACTAACACGTACGTAGCACGAGCAGGTGAACCGGCTTATGCACACTGAACTGGTATTATGCGATAGTTTGTCTTACAACTATATTCTAATCCTGTGTAATTTTGTTTCTAAGCCTCTCGTAAACCATATCTAGCTGAAAGTGATTGTCACCTTTTATTAGACTTCGTAACTAAGTGGAATCAAATAAAAATTGTATCTATGTAAAATTATGTATTTAAATGAGATTGTATAGCTTTTGAAAATGACATCGCTGAAAAGGCAGATATCTTTTCTGAACTTCGTGTTCTCTTCTTTCAATTATGTTCACCACATTACATTAAACTTCCCATTTTTAACAAAACTAACAGTTAGCTTAGCGCTCACTTAACGATAACCGAAGTAAGGAAAGTGACTGTACCGATTCCTTCTCAACAAACATGTTTGGCTTCTTCAGGTGGATTCCAATGCACTCGTCTATGTGTAGAGGACGAACTCGTAAACTCAGAATAAGTATTATTATTATTTATTATTATTGTTTCCTAGAGAAACATAGGCCTTCAGCCGTGCGTCTCCATTGCGTTCGGTTCTCTGCTAGAGTCTTCACCTGGCTCGAAGTCTGCCCACACGTTTTCAGCTTCTCTTCACATGACCTCCTCCAAGTCACCCTTGCACTGACGACTAACTCGCCTGGTTGGTTCGCTTCCAGAGATCTCTGTTGCTGATCTTTTCTGGCCGGCCATCTGATCCTGAGTAGTATTGAGCGAAGACAACTGTTGATGAAGGTCTGTAGTTTGTTTGAGATGCTCTTTATGACGCGCCAAGTTTCTGAACCGTAAAGTAGCACTGACTGACTTCTCATTGGAGTTGAAAATCCGGATCTCATTTTTGATACTGAGTGCTGTTGACCTGTACACAGACTTGAGAGTAGTGAAAGCTTGTCTTACTTTTCCGATTCTTGCTTTGATATCCTCGTCAGTTCCGTCCGCCTGTAGTTGAAACGATGCTTCCCAGGTGGATGGTGAAGGAGGTTGTTTCTTTCAGGTCCCTCCCATTTATGCTGATCGTTTTCTGCTGTTGTTGTTCTTGTCCAGGAATCTTGATTACCTCTGTTTTCTCTATGTTCACCTAAAGGAAGTCCTATCTTTGATGCTTCTTCTACCAACTTGTTGCTTTTCACTTGCATACCTTCCAGTTTGTGGGAAATCAGACATGTATATCATCGGCGAAGTCCAGGTCCTCCATGTTTTTTGTGTGAGTCCATTTTATGCCTGTTTCCTCATTACCTGCTGTTTGTCACATTATCCAATCTACTGCAATCAGGAAAATCATTGGCGATAGTAGGCAGCCTTGTCTTACTCCTGTCCCCACTTCGAAGGATTCCGTAAGTTTCCCGTTGTGGATTACTTGGCATGCAGAATTGTCGTACAGCTGTTGGATGAGAATTAGTATTAGTCGGTATGCAACAAATAACTTTCAGTGCTGTATTAACATCAACTTTGTGCTCATTGTCTACAACTTGTTCTAAAACAGAACTATGAACAGATCTTCCTAGTCTCTTGCTTAAACATGCAGGGTAATGTTCGGAAATACGATGATCAACCTGCCTAACTGTATGCCTAATGTAGCTGGCTCCACAGGAACGGTCAATGCATACAGAGGAGGAGAAATCAGGTAGTTTTTCCTTATTTTTCGAATGTAAAATTGAAGTAGTGGTGAAGAGACGAAGTAACTCTGCTGCAATGAATGCTGTTTGGGCCGAATTCTCCAGACACTGTGTTACTATGTCGCCGATATTATCACCGGGGAATTGCAGTTTTATGAACGATGGAGTTTTTAGAGCTGTTACCATACTGGCTTGCTGTGTAGCTAAATTCATATTTTTCCCAGTGAACTCACATGGATAACTCATTCTTACTAAGTAATTCTCTGATAATCTAAAGCTCCTCATTGAGGTGGTCGTTTGAGAAGATTATCCAAGCTCTATGATCCAGACACTTTACGAAGTTCTCTGTAGAATGATAAAAGACAATGAGGAATAGACACATCCTGAAATAAACATTCCACACATCACAACCAAGAAAAAGCTTCCCACTTGTAATTAGCCCAAAACACAATTTAAGAATTTTTACCCAATAATGTTCACTATATGTCACAAGAGTATCTGAAAAGTTGAAGATATCGACAAGAATGGATGAGACGTCAGTTTGCGCATTTTATGCTTCACTACTCCCTTCACTTCCCCCCCCAGCGACGGTGTATTCATTCGACATAAGTCAGTGAATAATTACGAATCCAAACGAGAATGACAACTAGATCTCTGAATATACGAAATATATTTCGGGGACCGTACTGTTTGGCGGTGATGTATCTTTAGCTAACTAGAGATAGATGACAAACATTCGAACGCAACACTGTAGCGTGACAGATGTCATCGCCGCCTAACCACCTACCTCCGGCTTATCCAGCTGACTGAAATAGTAAAGCTAAACACCAGTAATCTTGCAGAAGTATTTACCTCTGCATCACTGCATATTATTATCATCATCATTTGTATTGTTATTCATCCCTTGGATTTTGAGTGGAACATCGAGCTTAAAGAGCATATCCCCCAATGGACTCAGTTCATTTCTGTCCACAAGATCTGCTCCATGCCATCCTTGGTCTCATCTTTGACTTACTATGCTTCCAAGGCTAACTTCATTAAATACGCCGATGATCCTACCATTTCGGTTCCAGTAGTTTCTGCTCTGAATTGTTCTTATATGAATCAATTCTTGTCTGAAGTCAACAAGTGGTGTCACCTAAATGGTCTTAAACTCAATCCATATAAATGCCATACTGTTGATTTTGGCTTTAAATGTGAACAAGACTTGTGTGGACTGACTGATTCAGTCTCATCATTCCTGAAATACTGACGGCCCTGTGATAGGGAGTAAATCGAATATCTTTCATCTCGGTATCAGTTTCCCTTCAAACCTCTCTCGGTCGTCTCACATCCTGTTGATTTCTAGGAAAACGTTTCGCCTGAATAATTACACAAAGAAGTAAAAACATTCTGCTGGCATAACTCAATCTCTCCTCTTACAATTTATTGATTCATGTATTCTACCCATCCTTGTTAATTGTTCTCCCCACTTATTTTCCCTGGACTTCTCAAAAGAGACTTTGTTATATTGCGTAGCACATTGAAGACTGTAAGCAGTTAGGGTTAGTGGTGTATGCCTTCGATTCAGCTAACTGACATCATTGCCCATAAGCACTTCAATACTTGCATGCAGTTGGCTAAAGTTATCTTGTCTGATACTGAACATCCTCTCTACTAATTCTCAACTTTCTCCTTGTATCTCTTCGGCAAGTAAAACCAGAAGAAACTTCATAAGAAGCGTTTATACTCATACAGCTACTAAATATAAAAATTCTACCATACCACCATATTTATCACGGGTTTTATGTGTGTGTGTGAAGAGAGGTGAATGCCAGAAAAGAACTTATAAACTGCTTAAATCAGTAACTGAACTGCTAAGTGAGAATAAGCAGAAATTATTATTATTATTATTATTATTATTATTACATGAATTATATATGATACTATCTACTTATACCTCATTATGATCCCACCAACATATTGTTTATAGTGGTGGTTTCATTATTCACATTACTATAATTACTATTTTAAATTTTATGTATGTACATATTTCTAAAAGGAGCTGAATTGTTGTAGTATGTATAAAAACGCTGAAAAATCCATTATGTTTAATGATTATTATTGTTGTTTGGAATAAAGTGATTATTATTATTATTATAGTATTATTAGAATCATATTCAACGGCCTCCTTTTCATGTGATTTTCACCTGAAGACCTTCTCAGAGTATAGCTAGTCCGTCTCCATACATTTTTGCCTATTTCTTATATAAAAATTTCTTTATTGCTTTGAAACAGTATACAGAACTAAATTTGGTAAATATTATAGTTACAATCTAGATTGAGATTGTCACGAAAATAGATTGATTTTTAACCTAAAACTTATACTTACTAATAAGCGACAGATATAAAATGGACTCACACAAAAACTTGGAGGATCTGGACTTCGCCGATGATATATGTCTGATTTCCCACAAACTGGAAGATATGCAAGCGAAAAGCAACAAGTTGGCAGAAGAAGCATCAAATATAAGACTTCCTTCAGGTGAACATAAAGAAAACAGAGGTGACGATGAAGATTCCTGGACAACAACACCACCAACAGCAACAGAAAACAATCAGCACAAATGGAAGGAACCTGAAAGAAAAGACCTCTTTTACCCACCTGGGAAGCATCGTTTCAACTACAGGCGGAACTGACAAGGATATCAAAGCAAGAATCGGAAAAGTAAGACAAGCTTTCACTACTCTCTAATCTGTGTGGAGGTCAACAGCACTCAGCATCAAAATGAGAATAAGATCCGGATTTTCAACTCCAATGTGAAATCAGTCTGTGCTACTATACGGATGGATCAGAGACTTGACCAGCGCGTCACAAAGAGCATCTCAAACAAACTACAGACCTTCATCAACAGTTGTCTTCGCTCAGTACTTCACTCAAGATCAGATGGCCAGCCAGAAAAGATCAGCAACAGCGATCTCTGGGAGCGAACCGACCCAGCAAGAACCGATTGTACAATAAATAAGCAGGAAGAAATGGAGATGGATTGGCCATACTCTGAGGAAACCATCAAGTGACATCACTAGACAAGCCATTGCTCGAGTGGAACCCAAAAGGGAAGAGGCAAGTTGGTCATCAGTGCAAGGGTGACTTGGAGGAGGTCATGTGAAGAGGAGATGAAAGCATGTGGGCAGGCTTGGAGCCAGGTGAAGACTCTAGCAGAGAATCGAACGCAATGGAGACGCACGGCTGAAGCCCTATGTTCCTCTAGGAATTAAAGGAAACAATAATAATGTAATAATAGTAAGCGACTTGCCCTATTCAGGTAAGTAGTTACCTGGGGTTCTAGAGGGAAGTCATGAACAGTGGGGCATAACAGGTCGGATGTGAGGACAAATACTCGCCATCAACGACACTGGCTAGTACCAGTCGCCCTATGTCGTGAGTTGGCGGGAGTTGCAATTCGTGGGCGTTAGTCATTGGATCGGATCCCAGTGGCTTAGTGGTCTACGAGGTCACCTTGTAACTACAAGGTCCTGAGTTCTATCCCTGTTGGTGGGTGAGTACTACTGAAGAGTCCAAAAGTAGAACGAATCAGTTGTGCAGTACTCCCAGGTTGTCCAGGGGTTCTCTAATTGATGTCATCTCATGATGAATACCGGTAACCAATCAATCAAATGCCTGCGAATCATTTACCTTTGTGGAAGTATTATTTTCAAATCAAAATTTATACAATCGAGTGCAGTATTTATTCTTTCTGGAAAACAAAATCGGAAAACATCGATACATAAGGAATCAATATTGTTTTCAATTGGTTCTTCCACAGGTTTTATTATTATTATTGTTACTGTTCCCTTGAGTTCCGAGTGGAAGAACATCGGTCTTCAACAACACATCTCCACTTTGTTCTATATTCTGCTCTCCTCTTCATCTGAGACCACGATTGCCCATAATCTCTCATCTACACCTCCTTCTCACACGATCTCCTCCATGTAACCGTCGAATTGACGACCCACCCGAACAATGGACTGGATTGCGTGCGAGGTCATTCGACGATTACTTCAGTGGCGTGTATCCAATCCACCTCAACTTCCTTCTACAGACTTCCGCATATGACCACTTCAATGTGCATATACCAGTTCACCTGCTCGTGCGGAGCTAGGTACATAGGTCGTTCTATGCGGGTTTTATCAAAACGTGTTAGAGAACATCATCCAGCATGGCTGCAAAGAGGGGGCACTGGTTCAGTCAGAAGCGCCATAAATGAACACCTCGTCAATACCTGTCACAGAATCTCAACTGACTCACCACTCAGAGTCATTTACAAAGTAAACAGAAATCTACCAAAGGCAGTGTGTGTTTCCAACTTCGTTGTACTGCGCAAGCTCTATCCATAAACATCAAAAAGCCGGAGCTATGTGTTCAAAAGAAACTAGTCCAGCCTTTACAACTACCATGGACCTAGTTCGGTATTTTCCCTTATCCTTCAGTTTTTTTCTGTTTTATTCTCCGTGTGTGCAATTTTCTCTCTTTGTCTTCATTCAATTCATCCCATTTTTTCCAGTTATAAAATCAGTTATTTTAAGTTTGTTTCCATGTTCTTCCTAATCACACTTGTAATCCGTTTGAAATAGCCATTTTATAATTATATTTTAACCCTGTGTAATTTTTGTTTCTAAGCCTCTTGTAATTCATATCAAGTTGAAAATAATTATCACCTTTCATTCGCCTTTAAAATCGTTTGATTGCATGGAGGATTTCATCATTAGCTGACATCAGTTAGAGAACCACTGGAAAACCTGGGAGTACTGGATAGTCGTTTCGTCCTAGTTTGGGACTCTTCACAGTACACACCCACTGGGATTCGAACCCAGGACCTTCTGGTTACAAGGCGAGATTGTAGACCATTGAGCCACCGGGGCCCGGAAGGGACAGTACAACTCTGGAGTCTTCTATAATTAGTAATCCGTCACCTGGCAGTATAAAAGTAGATTTGTCGTGATATAAGGATAAAACCTGGCCACTGTGGTAGAGTATAACTCCACTGTGGATAAAATTTTATTTTGATAAAATCAAACAGTTGATTCATTTAAACGATGCAAGAAAGTTGTGTGAGTACCTTGATATAGTTATGAGTAATAACTTGTGCTCAAAACGCTATCAGTAAATATTATTGTATAGCACTGAGGGATTTTATCAAAATAAAATTTTATTCATAATGGAATTAGATTTGTCCCACTTATTTATTTGCTCCATTTCGCTCTAATTCTCTTAAAACCTACTCAGATTTTAATTCTTTGTGCTTCCAATTAGGAAGACTGTTTGGTTATTGAAGTGTGTCGAGTTAATAATAATACTGATAATATATTTATTTTAATTGCAAATATATTTACTCCTATCTACTTAGGACACACCATTTGTACAGGCATGGATAAGTATAATTTAAATTACATAAATTTGGTTCATGGGGAAATTACATGGTTGCTGTCCTTTTTGATATTAGTTTGTAGGTACAGTCTGCTAACTGGCCATTCAGTGGAGCACATCAAAACATATAAAAATACTCCCTTCGCATTAGCAGAAAAAACCCAAGTAAGTGCTGGATGGATTACAAATACTTGGGGAAAAATAAAGCTTGAAGTTAATTCCTCCATATAACTTTGGTGTGTGCCGTATCGTATCTTATTCTTGATTTATATCCAAACTGGGTATTAATTCAAAATAAGTGATTGATTTGTATGATTTTGTCAGCATTTTCATCGTAAGTAACACCATGAGTGAATTGTACTGAATGCAGACTAATATTGGTCATTGTCAGGCAGATTTGTTTTACTGCGCCCACATCAGCCAAAACCGCCACTTATCGTTACATGGTTGTTCTGTACGAGTAAGTTGATTAACATGTAGAAAGCTATTTGTAAGCTATTTCCGATCGTGGATACTGCTTGTACAGGATGTTATACAGCGTCCTGTTATGGTGAGAATGGATTTTCGGGAGTGCTGAGTCATTACTAGCCAAAACCCTAAAGGATGATATATAAGTAAGTGGCTTCATTTCCTGTTCAACTTCAGTCTTACTGTAGATCTGTGGAACTTCTATTACAAGGCATCTACTTGCCAAATTAGACATAGCTACAGCAACACTTTAGATCTTCTGTTGAGGACTAAAGGCTTTAATCCTACATTAATCCTTTTTGTAATAAGTACCTGCTTTAGCCAAATCCTTCCCGATCGAGTTGATTGAGAGCACAGAAACCGCTTATTCTGATAGTCGGTCTTAGGAGTTAACGACTTGGAAGAACCAGTACCCTAACGCTTTCTGATTCTCTCTTGGTTTCAGAATTCCGTCACTATGTCTTCTGAAATGTTCTGACTTGCTGGAAAAGAAAGGAGTCAATAATGAGGACCATAATCAAATCTGCGAACACTGCGAAAAGATCTCCAATGTGCCTGCTACGTCATAAGGAATTACTATTCATTATTATCACCTTTAGCTCCTAGAGAAACATACACCTTCAGGCGCACGTCTCAATTGCGGTGATGCTTCCCGGGTAGGTAGGTAAAGGATGTCGCTTCTTTCAGATTCCTTCCATTTATGCTGATTTTTGTTGTCACCGTTGGCCAGGAATCTTCATCACCTCTGTTTCCTCTGTGTTCACGTGAAGTCCTATCTTCTCTGCATGTTTCTTCTGCCAACTTATTGCTTTTCACTTGCATATCATCGCTAGGAATGCGAGAGGTACTGGGATCGTTGCTCAGATACTCCACCAAACCTCGCCTAGTTAACTAGCTCGCTAGTTTTCTAGACGGTCTCAAGCCCAGGTAAAGGGGTAGGGTTGGGCATGGGGCTAGCGAACCCACGCCACTAAAATCTTACAAACCACTGGAGAAACTTCAATACACAGTAAATATGTTATCAACTCGTAAAAATATAACTAACCCTTACAAACCAAACTATAGAATAGTAAAAATATAAAAAATTCAAAAAACAACAATCTTATTCTTCGCTCCAATAGGAGAGCCGAAATGAAACAGTGGGCTGGTGAAAGCCAGCCTTCGGGAAGCCAGTCAGCCAGCCGATGTGTCTTCTCTCGATGAAGGCAAGAATAGGCAAGGGGATGTGGAATCTCCGTGCAATGTACGAGACTGACTGGGAAGGCTGCCCACGTAGTCAAAGAAATGCGATGATATAGCCTGGAAGTGCTGGGAATCTGCGAGAGAGCAAATGGAATGGATGTGGATTGACAACATTGCCAATGGAGGAGTCAATAATCTGCTCCGGTCACCCAGACGGCAACCACGAACACACTGACACAGTGAGTGGCTATCAGGATGACAACCAAAGCCCTAATGTAGTGGGAACCAGTATCATCCAGGATCATGGCAGGAAGATTCAACTGAGAAGGCAGCAAGGAATGAAGGCAACAATTATCCAATACTACGCACAGTGCTACAAGCAACTCAGAACAAGAAAAGAAGGAGGATTTTTACAGACAACTACAAACAGTAGTGGACAACATCCCAAATGGTTGCATTGAAATCCTTATGAGCGATATGAATGCCAGCCGAACTTGGTGGAGATAATACAGGAAGAGAATTCATCATGGGTCGAGAGGCTGTCGCTCAGAGAAATGAATAAGAACGGAGAATTGTTCGCAGACTTCTGAGCTTTCAGTGATTAAGTGACTGAAGGGAGAGTGTAGAAACACTGTTCTAGGAAGAAGGGAGAGATAAGGCAAGGAGTGGCTGTCAACGGATACGTGGAAGCTAATAGAAGAGAAAAGAAGAGGATGGTGAAAGAGAAGATGACTACTCAATGCAGAGTTCAACAAAAGAAGGCGGAGCTGAGTTCAGTGTACACTGCACTGAATAAGGAAGTGACGAAGACAAAGGGAAATTCTACGACACACTGGCTGGCGACTGAAGCAGAATAGGCAGGCAGGCTGGAGGTAAAAGAGACCTCAAAATGCTATATCAGATAACCAAGACGCTATCCTGGAAGAGATCAACCCAGATAATGAAACCAATAAAAGATGCTCAAGGGAACCTGATCACCAAGAAGGAGAAACAATACAAACAATGGGCTGACCACTTTAAAGGACTCTTGAATCGATCATCACGCGCAGTTCACCCAGAAATACCACCAACAGCATGCACTGAACTGCCTGCCAGTGGACTCCACTCCCCAAGGAAAGAAGAAATCCTAAATGCGATCAAGCTATTGATCGTTGGTCGAGAAGACAGCAGGACCATACCGAATTTCCCCCGAAGCAGTGAAGACAGCATTAGATATTACGGCAGATGTTATCACTCCATCACTGCGGAAAGTTTGGAAAGAAGAAAAGGTGCCTACTGATTGGAAGGAGGGCTACCTCATCAAACTGCTAAAGAAGGGTGACTTAGGCCTCACTCTGCTAGAACAGGCGTAGAAAAATGCTCCTGTCCACCCACGCCAAGTAAAATACTAAGTCGCATTATCCTGGAGAGCAAATGACGCACTGGATGCAGAATTCCACCCACTAGGACAAGCTGGATTCATGAAAGGCAAATCATGTGCTGATCAAATTGGGCTGGACTTATCCGGCATGTTGATTGAAATTTCGCTCGGCAAATTTGTTTTGTCAACAGTTTTTAATGAAATTTTGTTGTATGTTTTCTGGATTGATAGGAATTCTCATTTCCTGGCTAGTTATGTTGGTGTCTGCGTCATTTAATGTGACTGCGACACACTTAGCATATTGGTTGTAATGATTAGTGTTTCATGCTGAATGCGTCAAAACATCTCTACAATGAAGAAGATGGGGTAGTTGGTGGGTAATGTCATCTACACAAATAGTTTATTTCTTGTAGAAGCTGCAGCCTTCGACATAGTGTCATTCAATGAAGACTACGTCAAAATGTGGCTATTTTCGTGTGAAGAACAGTACTATTTTACAAAAGAATGCTATCAGTACATGGGAATCACCTATAAATGCCAACAGAACATAAAACCAATGTGTAAACGAACGGCTATGGAACTGCAATCCAACATAACCGACTAACATGGACGAAAATGACCTTTGAGCATCTCACTCCATCAATGACCTTGAGCATGCGGGATAATTTCAGCCTCAAATTGCAACTTCATGCAGAACAGATCACGCAGAATAAAGCATAGATTGGCAGTTAAACCTGTACCTTAACATCATGGACTTCGAAAAGGTCTTCGATAGCCTTGACCAAGAAGTAATTTGGAAACTGATTCAACATTACGGTATGCAGTGCCCAACTCTTTATCGACCTCATTCAATGGCTGGCTATATGACAGTGCCACGTGTCAGGTGATCCACAACAAAAATCTAGGTAAAGCGTTCGAAGTGGGGACAGGAGTAAGAAAAGGCTGGCTACCTATTACCACCTACGATGATATTCTTAATTGTGGTGGACTGGATTGTGCGTCAGACTGTGGTTGGGGAGTGAGAAAACAGGAGTACGTTGGGCCACCAATGAGAAGGCTCTAGAGGATCTGGATTTCGACTATGGATGACATATGTCTAATGTCACACAACCTCGAAGACTGGCAAACGAAGACCAACAAACTGTCTGAAGAGGCAGCGAAGACAGGGCTCCAGGGGAACAAAGAGAAGACGGAGGTCATGAAAACAACCAATCGACAGCAACAAAAGCCACTAACCACCATCAACGGGAGAGATTTAACTGAGGTTACCTCCTTCACTTATCTGGGAAGCATCGTCTCAACTACAGGTGGAACGGATAAAGATGCCAGAGTCAGTCACAGTCGGAAAGGCAAGATAAGCCTCCAACAACCTGAAACTAGTTTGGAAGTCTTCCACACTCAGCATAAGGAACTAGATTCGCATTTTCAACACCAATGTCAAGTCGGTTCTTCTATACGAATCAGAAACTTGCACTGCGTGTAACCAAAAGGATGTCCAACCAAGAGCCGATCGCTCAACAGATATGTAGGAGAAGGTGGAGATGGATCGGGCATACAATGAGGAGGCCACCGAATGACATCGCACGTCAGGCCCTCGAGTGGAATCCAAATGGGAAGTGACGAGTGGGTCGTCCTAATGTAGCATGGAGCAGATCGTGTGAAGAAGAGGTGAGAGAGTTTGGTCAGTCGTGGACCCAGTTGAAGCGGACGGCAGAAACAGAAATCTGTGGAGATGTGTTGATGAAGTCCTGTGTTCCACTCGGAAGGTAAAGGAATAATAATCATCCAGTTTGTGGAAAATCAGACATATGTAATCGGTGAAATACATATTCTCCAAGATATTGTGTGGACCCATTTTATACATGTCTCCTCGTTGTCCGCTGTCTGTCGCATTATCCGCTGTACGGCAGTCAGGAAAGTCATTGAAGATAGTAGGCAACCAGCCAGCTTGTCTTACTCTTGTCTTCACTTCGAAGGATTCCGTTTGTCAATGCAGTTGAAGAATGAACGATCAATTCATGGTTGTTTACTCAAAACCAACTCCATATTTTGGCGGGAATCACCGATAATGCAGATATCGTTCCATTGTACGCTGTTCGTTAGAAGACGAAGAAATACTATCAGAAGTATTATTGTGATTAATCGTTATGACATTCATTCTTAGACTTTGTGTAGAATAACCTTATGGATGGTTCCATCTTGGTGCAAAAATAAAGGATTCTTGAGTCACCAATCTGTGTTCTGGTTTTTCGCGTTGGTTATTGCACACTGTTGCTGAAAGTCTTCTAAGGACAGCGCCAAGTCCAGTGTAGTTAGACCTGGACACTGACACCGTGAGCTCCGCTTTGTGGATTACTTAGCAAGCAGGATTATCATACAACTGTTGGACGAGATGTATAGGTGTTGGTGGCACCCCATAGTAGCCAAGTAGTTTCATAATCATCCCTCGATCGACTCTGTCGAAGACCTTTTCAAAGTCGATGAATTTGAGCTGGACGGCTGACTGCCATTCCTAGATCTGTACAATAAGGAAAACATTCGAAATTGGTAACTCTATCCTCGTTTGACATATTATTCTAACCGGAAATCGTAAAGTGGCCTTCCTTTGGACCCTTTCTAGAATATATGAATCCAGTGCCGATCGCCTGAGTGCAGTTTTCTGGTTTTGACCTCACGTGAGGTATATAAGGGATGAATATTTCACTGGTAATTTTTATGCAGGCTCTGCATGCAGCCCATGAGAATCTAAGACCTCAAGTTGCCATCACGCTACTCAGAAGTTTGCGGGTTATGAATCACTATAACATTTAGATCCATGTGCTTTTTGGAGTGATGACAAATCTATCTCACCCATTAGCCGACACTTGGGTGTCTGATGCATATGGTTGTACAATTTTCTAAGTTGACCCAGAACACTAATTCCTTGGATGGTTATATCAGCTTGTTGATATCTCCGAAACCTTAGCACATGCGTGTATTCCTTAAGCTTATTGGTAATTTGGTTTCATCTTCGTACAGAACCATCGCAGATTTGGTGAGCCCACTCAAATCGTTGATATTTGGTGTAAATAAGAGGGGGCTAAGTGAGCTATCTTACAGGAGATTTCCGAGTTCACGTATACTGCCTTCTACCGATAGGAAATTCCTGTATTCAGCTTAGCGTGTCACCAGTGACTTCAAAACGTTTCAGTTTCTTCAGTAGTTATGAGTGAAACGCTTTGTCGAAATACTTACTTGAATCCAGTAGCTGGTGCTGATCACTCTCTTGTTGACTATGGCTTTTCCTTGCCCAAGAGAGTTTATCAGACGAGAGAGATTTCCAGTTGGAGCGTACGGTGAGCAAAATAACAAGTTAATTCATATAAGTATAAAACTTGGGCACTGTAGTAGAGTGTAACTCCATTATGGATAAGATTTTATTTTGATAAATCACACAGCGTTACACAGTAATATTAACTGATGACGTTTCGAGCACAAATTTTTGCTCATAATCATATCAAGTTACTCAAAAGTTACAAGTTAATTCATACAAACGCATCATGATCGTCTTTTGTTTAATCCGTCGATTATCTTGACCACAGTGCCGGTAAGACTGATAAGTCAGTAGCTAGAAGGGCAGTGTCTAGATCCTGCCATATGGATAGGGGTTGCTGTGGCATCCTTCCAACCGCGCAATGAACCTCCATATCAAAGAGGTGCCCTAAGGTTGCAGTCAATTGACCTCTATGTAGTCTGACAGCTCCAAAGTGGCCTTTGGTGGGGGTAATCCAGATCCATTGATTTCTCTGTATCTAGTTTGCAAAGAGGCTGGAGTGAGAATCTATCCCATATTCATCTGGCGTGGCCACAACCTGGTGGGCGAAGGGTTAGAGGCGGCCATTGAAGCAATCTGCTGAAGATTCTGAGTTGTTCTTATCCTCCTAGACTTTTTCAGCATAAAACATCAGGTTTCGGACTCCTTGAATATCTTGTTCCTCGGGTTAAGGAAAGAAAATATTTTCGTGGGTTGTTTGATTGCATCTTCAGCTAGTTGCTATTCCAATATTACCTGTGATCGACGAACTCCTAAAAGAGCCATATTTCTGTCTCCCGAAGTCTCATGTGTGATAAACACATCTGAGAACTTTTGGTGCCGCCTACTCAGTTCTCGAATCTGTAGACTTATCCAAAAATTCACTGTTTTCGACATCTTGGTACAGGCTATTGGCTTCTTGGCCCAAATTAACCTGAAGCAACTTCTATATTAGATTACGGACTTAAATGCAACTTCTTTAGTGTGGCTTCAGGAAGAATGACATTCATGTCGGTTTTCCCAACATCTAGTGGAGGTTGAATTTTGACCAAAGATGCTGCAGTGACTATGGACTTAGACAGGAGCATAGCACGCTCACTCCCTCCCAGGGATGAAAGATTTTGCATGAGGCTCACATCCTCATCACAGAAATAAAGGAAGTATTTCTAGAGTACTAGAACCCATGAAACTCCCAGAAGCGTCCCGTGAAATTGATACTTGTTTGCCAAGAAATCAGTCAATTTATGAAAGTGTCTAACGGAAAAAATGGACACAAGCTTACATTAAATGGGGGACGCAGCAAGGTCATATATGGTCACACGCTTTAAACATAGACAGTTAGGTTGTACAAAATAAATGACAGACCACACCTCAAAGTGCAGAATGTCACTGCACCCCCAATACTTAGATGAAACAAGAACCTTTAGGAAAGTGTCCACAGGCTGAAAACAAATGAGGTGGTGGGTCTCTGAAACAAACCATTTGATGAAAGGCCAAAGAAATTTAATCTCTTCACACTTATCTACTGGTGGCTTAGGGGGGAACTTGATTACTGCCAGTAGTATTACTAATAAACAGAATCGCCAAAATAAAGGTGTTCTGCCACCAAGTGCATATGGGCATCCTCGTGGGAATCCACGAAAGACAGCTCACCAGAGGGCAAACACTCGAGTGTGCTCCCATTTCTTTTTACTGCTAGTTTGCCGTCCCGCCCCGACAGATGAAGCTACGGCACAACTACAGCTGTAAGATAAGAGTGGGAAACCATGCAGCGACACAATGACTACATCCTAACGGCCTATACCGTTAAAATCTAATACACTATTATGGGGCAGATACCGAAACTCATCGTTTCACTTCTTCACATGCTTTATTGTCTTACTCTACTGACTACTCCAGCTATAACGTCCCTTAGATTATTATTGATGTCTGTGTATACAAATATATATGTACCATATATATATATATATGTCAATTTCAGATTTCATTATCTGTCTGTTTTTTCGTTTGCTTTATTTATTTTTCTTTTTTAGTCCACACAACCTACCCCAATTACATTTGTGATTATTTTCATCTCTGTATTTTGTTGACGACACCGGACATCTAAAGGGTGAAAGGATCAACTTCATTCACAGTAGCAACCTGGTCTTAACACACCGCATACTGACTAATCCCAGAGCAACTCCTTTTAGAGGCAATCAAAGCTTCGACAGCAGAGTGGCGGGACGAACTATGCAGCAGTTTGCCGAAGACCAGGAACCTTTACCTTACAGCCGAGAAACAAGCACCAGGAATTCAAATTGGCTTACACAAGCTTGTAAAAAATGATATTGGATATTGAAAGAATTTGAATAGTATTCCAAAAAGAGGTGAAAAATACTGACTCTTGATAGATAGTGAATAACATGGATTCCCAGCTTTCCAAAAGTCTCAAGTAGACACAGAAAAGTATGAGTGTATTACTATTTGAAATGCATATCAGATGAAAAATTATTGTATACCACCCCTCAATTAACAAATAGTTTTGTTTTAACTTTTGACTACCATGGATATGTAACATGTGCCTTTTTAAATTGTCTCCATACTGATGGCTCTTCCATTTCTACCAGGAAATACTTTCAATAGAAATGTTAGAATTCATATTTTTTAATTATCGATTTTAGCTTGGTAAAGAGAAGTTTCACAAGTCACATTATCTGCAACTGAGGAACGAAACACCTTATTCGTACGGTGATGACAAACCAGGAATTGGTGGGGATGTTTTACCTGGACAGCGAACTGAGGCACCGACAAGTGTTTATCCATCAGGAATAGGCAGTCAGCTCCCTCCATGGCTAGCTTTTGATAAACAGGTGTGGTTTACGTTAGACTTTATTTATTAATTTAAACTTTTGTACAGACACTTAATTAATTTGATACATTATCGATAGTTACTTTTTTGGTTTTGAAGCTGAAAACAGAATGTTTTAAAATGCAATTTTTTATTTATTATCAGTTTTAATACTATAAATAATAACAATAGCTATTATAACGTACTTATACATACAACCATGAGTAATCATCTTCTGCAGCTTCATATAACCATTTTACTTTTGTCGCGCTCGATATTCCTGCAAAAACTTCATCACAGAGACAATCTAGCCCTGCAATTAAAAGTTTCTTTTTAGCTGGAGACTCTATCTACGTGGAAAAAAACACCAAAAACTCGAAAATTACCGCAAGATTTTCTATTTAGAACTAAGTGAAAATATTACTGAAGACTGACAGCACCATTTTTATCCCTATGAGACTGAGAAGCGTAATCAGTAAATACAAGATATTCAGTTCTGCCATAAATTTATCCTACTGAAGCCTCAAACGTCACAAGAATTCGATTTGACATGCATCAATGTATCACACGAAGTAAGGAGACGGAAACACATTGACACCAAAACTAACGGAGAGTGGGAGTTATTCTCAAAGATGAAGTTTATTTCATGAGCATAAAACCTCTGTATTTTTTTATGCCTGGGAAGCTAGTAACAGTTTCAATTATTTTTACACTTTGTGGAGGCCAGAAATTATCACATTATACATTCATTGTAAAATACTAAAAATAATGAATTCACTGCCCATCGTGGTTGTTAATTGAGATTGAATAAGGATAAAACCTGGTTCACCACGCACAAAGGACAACACAACTTCCCTCTCCAGCTTCTTGCTTTCCCCTATAGCCAATCACCTCTGTCTCGTACCTGATCCGTACATCCACATTCGGACCCTTTGCTTCAATCTCCCTTTCTCTCTGCAAGCACCCTCGGGCCATTTGCATACTCTTACGTGTAGTAAGCAACTGCATACCAAAAAGAACTACTTCACCACGACTATTCTGTATGTCTATTTTGGGACAATTATAACTCACCAAGCAACTGTATTTTATATATATATATATATATTAATTTGTGTGGACTGAATTTCTTTCTATTTACATATATGTTTATATGCAAATAAAAAGGACGAAACAAGTACAAACATGGAATCATCTATTGCTGCTTGTAAACTACTTTTGTGACTTAATTTTTATAGTTTATTACTTATTTTTATGTTTTTTTATCCCAGCTGCTGATTTTAAATTCTAACTCATCTTTCGTCTTTCGAATCATCTCACACAATTTTAGGCATTATCGTTTGATGCGTATTTTCAAGAATCTGTCCACGAAAGACGAGAAGAGCAGTATCGTATTAGACGGTGTAAAATAATATTCTATCCAGAAGATGACACCATACAGATTATTGAACCGCGTATTGCAAATACTGGAATGTCACAAGGTAATTTGTATTAAAATTTTAAAAAGATAAATGGACAAATGTATTTTGAATTGTGTCTCACCTTTTTCTCTCATACTATTAAACCCTTTGACAGCGAGTAAACTATTTGGTTTTCCCCATAGATTTTCTGTGATGGAGGATAATTATTTTTTCACCTTTACCAGTAAAATGAATAGGTTGGGAATTATTGTTGGCCACGTCACAGCAACTGTGTTTCATACGCATTTACAACCAGCAGAAGAAGGATAGAATATCCGTATGCATTGAAAAAAATAAATTTATGATAATGATGAACATTATATACTTACTGCTGAATTTTGGTCATATATTTATATATTCATAATCATTCTCTTGCCTATATAGACTTGGCACTAGTTACTGTTTAGTTAAGACTCTCAAGTATGTGCGGAGATCAACAGCACTGCTCAGCATGTAAAACAAGATCCAGATTTTCAGCTCCACTGTGAAGTCAGTGCTACTATACGGATGGATCAGAGACTTAACGCCGCGCAGCGTCACAAAGGGCACTTTGAACAAATTACACACCTTCATCTACACCTGTCTTCGCTCAACACTCCTCTCAAGATCAGATGGCCGGCCAGAAAAGATCAGCAATAGTGAGGGATCTCTGGCAATGAGTGAACCAATCTATCAGGAACCAATTGGGCAAGAATTATACAGGAAGGAATGGAGGTGGATTGGCTGGTCATACTCTAAGAAAACAAACCATCAAGTAATATTACACGCCAGGTCAGATATTTTGAATGGTTTATGCAAAATAGCATAGTCTAGTGACTACAATTCCTTGAGCCCACCAAGATTCTTGCCATGTAAGAGGTTCGTATTCAATTCATGGTCAATTCACTTCTAAGCCTCTCCATTTTTTATTCCTTCACGTTCCTACTGGAACATCGGGCTTCAAGCTAGAAGCTTGAAGTTTCTGTAGTAGTGGTGTTTATTTTTGGGGGATAGGGTTGCTAGCCTGCTTCATGCCCAGCCTTTCCTTTTCAGCAGCTTTATTTCTGGCTTAGCGGGGTAAAGGAGTGCGTCTTCCGGGGATCGAAACCCGGACCGCATGCATGGTTGGCGAGCACTCTACCTCTATGCCACCGACGCAAACTTCTCCTAGGGCTCAGCTGGGATATGAAATTGGCAACCGCACCGTGTGAAATCAACACCATTGCTAATGAAAATTCGAAAACGTGAGGCCTTATACTCCATCTTCAAAACAAAAAATAAAAAATCTAGTCAGCAGGTTGCTTTGATCCTGGATACTTCATTTACTGACTTGTATCAGTCCAGTGTACTCACAGCTTCATAGAGGGACTAAACAGATGTCGAGTACTCCCTGGTTTTCAACAGTTCTCTAAATAAAGTCAGTTCATAACCGAACTTGTAATTTACAGCTCAGTTTATGGGAATTCCAATGGTCGTACGGCTATCCGAAGGATTACTTGAAAGCTTTGGAAAATCTACTACCCCTCGGACACTCACATTTTCATAATTCAATATTAAAGCTAATGATTTGCTTATATAGCTTATTCAAGTTAGGTTTATCCTTCTATGAAAATAACTTGCTTACATGAATCGGTCTTCAGATGATAAAGGATCCACAAGTCTAGTCTTAAGGTTGTTGACTGAAATTCAATGATCAAGAATGCACTGTGTTAAGCGAACTAACCGACACAATTCCACTAGGCGAAAAAGTGTATTATGTCTATTCTTTTGTTTGGTGAAGGCTGAATTCTATCAGCCAAGCTTGCAATGTCGCCACCATGCTAGGTGGCTGACCATCACGGTGTACTTTGAAATGTTGGCATTAGATGTTCGGAGGCAATCGGCCACAGGAAGCCTTGCTTGACCTAGGTTTCATGCTAGCTGGCACTTATCAGTAAGGCGTATCTACAGAGCTTTCTGCCTTCACAAACTGATAATATTAAAAATAAAAGTTCATTGTAGTGAAGTTCAGTCTAGTAGGATTACTACACAATTGTCTGGTAGATTCTGATCGAAACCTATTAGAGTAAGACAATAATACTAGATGGCTAGTTACATAAATATTGATTTGCAAAATGACACGCATTTTATTTATTGTTGTTGTATTTAGTCTTATCCACATCACTGGTTATTCTTTAACACGCGACAGAATTAGGAAAGTTCTGGAAATACTAGAAAATAAACTACATGACCTCCTGACTTAACAGTTTATGTGATTATTGAGTAATCCTACGGTTAATTACCATCATCCTAAAAGTGTTATTGATCACATCACTGCTACCAGAAATCCACAAATCCTGTTAGGCAGTTGTTATTGTTGTTACTAGAAGTTCGCAAGCCTTTATAAACCTCATTGGACAGATATATAATGACGTCACATGTCAAATAATTCACAGTGGAAAGCCCAGTGAAGCCTTTGAAGAGCAGATAGGAGTCAAACAAGGCTGCCTACTATTACTGATGATATTCCTAATTGTGATGGACTGGATTTCATCAACAGACCATGAGGAGTATTGAGACAGAAATACGTTAAGTCTAGAATGTCTGGACTTTGCGAATGATTTAGGTCTTATGCGTGAAAACCAACAGTTGGGCAGGATAAGCAGAGAAGACAGGACTTCAAGCAAATATAAATAAGACAGATGATGTAAGCATACGAAGACCAGCAACAACAACAGGCACCAGTCACTATCAACGGAAAAATATTGAACGAGGTCACTTTTTCACTTATTTGGGCAGCATCGTTTCAACTACAGGCGACAGAGATCAGGATGTTAAAGCTAGGATTAGAAAAGAAAGGTAAACCTTCTTTAATCTGACATCAATGTGAAAATCTTCTGTACTCAACCAAGGTATAAGATCCGAGCTTTCAAAACTACCTTAAATTCACTAATTCTATATGTGTAAAAGACTTAGCGCAACAGGGATCTTCGGGAACGAACCAACCAGGAACCGATTGTGAAACAAATAGGCAGGAAGAAATGGAGATGGATTGGCTGGCCATACTCTGAGGAAACAATCCATCAAGTGAGTGACATCACTAGACAAGCCATCGCTTGAGTGGAACCCGAAAGGGCAGCGGCGAGTTGGCCGTCAGTGCAAGGGTGACTTGGAGGAGGTCATGTGAAGAGGAGATGAGAACGTGTGGGCAAACTTGGAACCAGGTGAAGACTCTAGCGGAGAACAGAACGCAATGGAGACGCACGGCTGAAGCCCTATGTTCCTATAGGAATTAAAGGATACAATAATAATAATAATAATAAAAGACTTAGCGTTTTACTAGAAGTTTTCCAACATACTGCAGACTTCCACTTACAGCTGCCTTCGCTTCAAACCGAAGAACAGATGGCTCATCAGAAGGGATAACTGTGACAGTGAACCAACGTAAAATTTATTGCCCAACAAATATAGAGAAGGAAGTGGAGACGGATTGGAAATACACGCCGAAAAGGCCGCTGAGTAACATTAAACGTTAGGCTGACAAGTGTAACCTGAATGGGAAATAATGACTTGGGTGTCCAACAGCGATATGGAGGAGATACTGTGAAGAGGAAATGAAAGCTAACGGTCAATTGTACAGCCAGCTAAAAAATATTGGGAAGAGGACAGCTATATGTCGATGTACTTCTGAAGCCCAGTATTCTACTCACAAACCAAGAGAATAATAATTTTTCTTTCACGAGTTTGACCTAAGATTGATATTATTTAGAGAACCATTAAAAACCAGCACCACAGTACTGCACAGCTGCTTCCGTTGTCCTACTTTGGGAATCATCGGTATTACGCACCCACCACACAGAGTTCGAACCCAGGGTCTTCCAGTTACAAGACAAGCTCGTATACCATTCAGCCACTGGGACCCGATTCAATGGCCAACCCATGAATTCTAAATTCAACCAATTCGTGATTTAGCGTGACCACCAACCCATGTCATCGTCGGAAATTCCATCCTCATACTTGACTGGATGAACCCCACTTGTCACGGCTTCTTACTAGAACTCCAGGAAACTCCGTTCTGTAGCAAGTCACTAGCGAGCATCCTGGGTTCGAACCGCAGTGGATGAATACTGTCGGTGATTCCCAAACGAGGATGAAACAACTGGCTGTTCAGTACTCCCTGATTTTCAATGGTTCTCTAACTGATGTCAATCCGTGGTCAAACTCGTAAAAAGACAAATCTAATCCTTACAAACCAACTCTTGAAAATAATTATTATTAATATCATGTATATGTTCTGTTGTTGCTGTTACTGTACATTTTGTATCCTTCAGTCTCAAACTGCTTTTTTAAAAATATTAATTGTTTTACTTAATCAGGTACAATTGTTAAACGACATCGTATAAATAAACCACCACCAAATGAACATCTCTACTATACTGTACATGATTTCAATGTGGGTACAGAGTTTATAGCCTACGGGAAAACATTTCGTATTGTTGCCTGTGATCAGTTTACATCAAATTTCCTAAGGAAACTTGGTGTACGCTTAGGTGAACCAGAGCCAATACCAGATGATCCTTACAGTTTACACCGTAAAGCTGTGAGTATCAGTGATAATATTATTCAAATTTTTAAAGATTTTTTAACTATAATGCTGTATACTACTGATTGATTAATATCAGTAGTTGCGTATCACACGCGTCAGATTTAGGTGATGTTAACACACTGGAAAGACGTTTCACTCACTTGAAGCCAAGATCATCAGTGGTGTACTCGGTGTGATTCACTTCAAAGACCCGAATCGATCCCAGCCGCTAAAGTTCTGACTAGTTACTTGGACAAATTGGCAATAAATGAAATAGAATTTGCAATTTGTAAATTATTTTATTTATGATATGAATAACTTTGGGTTTCAAAGGAAACTACAATGAAGTATCAACTCACAGAGCGTATTTTGAAAGTCGTGCACTGAATTCAGTAGTATTAATGATTGTAAGGACAGTAACAACTTTATTCAAAAAAATAATAATTTTCAGCTTTCACACATGACAATAATTTGTCTCCTTGTAAAAAAAAAACATCATCACTCACTGCGGAATACAGATACAACCATAGGACGAGTTCCAAGTAGGATGAAATACGCATCCTGGATTCCACTGCTAGTCACCATCCACCAGCTTTAACCAGCTGAAAAGGATTAAGTGATTTCTGATTAAAATACATTAAAGGCAATTAGTTCCCTTTAAGAATTTTGGAAAAAAACTATAAGGAGACGTAGTTTATCTGAAACGTGTAATGTGTTTCGGACATTCTAATCACACACACACACACGAGTACCTGTCATACACATTTATGTAGAAAATTGAAAATCCCCATTGAGTCATATAAAAGAAAAGACTTTCAACAAAGAGTTACTCTTGACTGGACACTAGTCAGTAACTAGTGTAATGTGTCCAGTTCTTTGTTTGGTGAAGACTGAATTCCATCGTCAGTCAAGTTTTCAATGTGGCCGTCATCACGGCACTCTGTGAACTGTTGATATTAAGTGGCTGAAGGCAATCGGTAGGAAGCCTTGGACCTAGGTTTTGTGCTAGTTGGCACTCACCAGTCAGTAAAGCGTATCTGCAAACTCGAAGGAACTCATGTCCCTTCCGAGATTCAAACCCACGTCACCCAGTAAGTGCTGCAGTCAGAGACATTACCACAGATCTATTGGGGCTAGCGACTGTATTGGATACTTTGACTGGAAACTAGTTACCAACTAGTGTCATGTCAGATTGAATTCTATCAAAACAAACCTCTCGTCTTTCTCACCCTTACTACTGGCTAGTAAACTATGCCAGGTTTAGAAGTTCTTCAGCTGGGGATCCAGCCGTGGACCACTGGATCATTGGCAAATATATGCATCAGCACAGTATAGCTATGAACCACACACTTAGGCATACCAATTTTCTACTGATCGAGAAATATTTCAGTTTAAAATCATTAACTACTTATTAGTAGTAAAATATTTTTCGTGAAAATAATATTTGTAAAATGCAAGCACAGAATTTAAAAAGCATTTTTGGTACTGTACTTTACGCTCTGAATTCATACTACCAGCGAATAAGTCATCATTCCTTTTTAACTGTCACTGTAATGCGAGTGCATGTCTTTTCCACACAAAAAACACTTATAATTGGTTGGAGGATTTCAGCGTAGTATTGAAGAGTTTCAAACTAGGACGAAACATATATCCAGTACTCCCTGCAAGATTTCCAATGGTCCTCTAACTGATGTCAACTAATGATGAAATCCTCCAACCAGTTAAACAAAGTTCCCTACAAAACCATTACTCGAAAAAAAAGATATTCATAATTCTTTTTTTGTTTTTCTTTTAGTTCACTGAAAGTATGCAACCACTTAGACCATATGAAAGAATTGATAAACTTCGTCAATTTCTTGATCATGATCGTCATGTCTTAAGATTTTTCTGTTTCTGGGATGATACAGATTCTCTGTATGGTGATCCTAGAGAAATGATACTTAATTACTTTTTGGGTAAGAAATAATAATAAGATATTTAAGCATTTATGAGAACTATTGAACTATTGATCAAAAATATTTGTTTTATGCAATAATTATACATTAATAGTTGAGTATAATTTCTATTCTAATAAGTGAAAATGCCACTACTGGTGCTAATACTACTATTATCAGAGTTCTGTTAACTTGTAATACTGTCTCGAGAAGACCACTATGCTATTTTGTGATATATAAGCGATGAGTATTGTTGTTCTCAATCAGATCTTCATCAGGCTTTACTCTAATTTACATAGCTATACGTATAAATTTAAAAAATTTAAGCGATAATGGTGAGTTTGTGGACCAAATAATAATAATAGAGTGTCAAATGTCTTGAACGTCAGTAATAACAATGATTATAATCATAGCAAAAGTAATAATGGTAATAAGGTTTATGGTGGTGGCGATAAAAATAACAAAGGTAGTAATATGTGCATATCCTGAAAATCCAATAAATAAATTGGGTCAAATCCTAAAAGTCAGGCAATACCGAAGGTGAAGTGGTGGCCTGCTTAAAACTTAGGCTATCTAAAACCTCCATCTCTCTTTTGCATACATTTTCTCTGGTTCCATATAAGTTTGTTTATTAGATAGATATATCACACAGTCAGTGAAACAGTATTATTATTTACTGGATGACACAGTTTCGAACAAAATTTATTGTGGTTCTTAATCATATCAGTTATAATCACACGACTTCGAAACTGGAGTTTTATAGTTTTCTTTGTTTTCTCCTGTTTGTCGTCGTAGGCGTGGTAGTAGAATTTTCCAGATACCCAACTGGACAGGTGTTGGGTATTCTGTCTCAGTTGATTTGATAAACAAAGCTTCCGTTATCAATCCCACCCCGCACACTGTTACATTAGATTTTAAAAGTGTCATCTTATCCCATCCATCCTATTGTATGGTTGTGTATAACTGCAATTAGTGCTATCTACAGATTCACCATTCTCCAGATTTCTAATCTTATTCGGGTCAACTGATCTAGGATGGGATAAGATGACAGTTTTTTACAATCGAATGTAAAAGCAGGGTGGAGGGAGAGATTGATATCAACGGAAGCTTTGTTTATCGAATCAATTGAGAGAGAATACGTGTAACAGGAATGATTCAACACCTGTCCAACGAGATATCTGAAAAATTCTACTGCCCCGATGACGACAAATAGGAGAGAACAAAGAAAACTATAAAACTCCAGTTTCGAAGTCGTGTGATAATAATTGATGATATGATTATAAACAATAAGTGAATTTTGTTCGAAACTGTGTCATCCAGTAAACAATACTGTTTCACTGACTGTGTGATACACCTAATAAACCAACTAATA
Source organism: Trichobilharzia szidati (assembly GCA_944472155.2). Classification (NCBI taxonomy): domain Eukaryota; kingdom Metazoa; phylum Platyhelminthes; class Trematoda; order Strigeidida; family Schistosomatidae; genus Trichobilharzia; species Trichobilharzia szidati. Next base: position 192,241,383 of record OX235271.1, read on the forward strand.
TGGAATTCAGCGAAGAAAATTTTCTTTATCAACGAAATCATCTTCAGAGGCTGTACAATCGTATTTATTCTTACCAACAAATATATAGTGGTCTATTATTGAGTAGAAGGGGGGTGACATAATTGATATAATTACTCGGAAGTGGCTTTAGAAGTAAAAATTAAAAGTTATAAATTACGTGGTACTCAACGGAACAAAGATAGAAATTTGATGAGGTTTAAGATTGCTATTGCTATCGTGCGTCGGTGGCACAGTGGTTAGGACACTCGCCGACCATGCACATGATCCGGGGTTCGATCCCCGACCGACGCACTCCTTTACCTCGCCAAACCAGTAATAAAAAGCCGGTAAAGAGAAAAGGTTGGGCATTAGGCTAGCAACCTCATCCTGTAAAAGTAAAACACTGCTACAGAAACTTCAAGCCTCTAGCTTGAAGCTCTATGTTCCACTGGGAACGTGAAGGAAAACAAAGTTGCTATTGAGTAAGAATAAATTACTAAATAATGGACTACTATATATTTTTGGTAAATACAAATAAGATTGTACAGCCTTTGAAGATGATTGCGTGGATAAGGAAAATTTTCTTCGCTGAATTTGTCTTTTTTTTCGCGACTCAAAGTGGTATTTTCGAACACTATTCTTTACAATCACGTCAACTGCAAATACACAACCCACCTGTCTAGAGCAGTCGAAACGTTGACAACGAATTACTGAAGACTATTGATGATCTGACAGAAAGTCCTTATAATCATCAGAGGTGTTTTTCATTCTCTGCAATTACCCAGATCTATTGAATTCTAATCCTTTTCAATGCAGGTACTCTACACACACCCACACACACACGCAAACGTATCCGTTCATTATATTGTTTGTTTACCGTCTTCATTACTCTACCTTTATGTATACCTTTATGGAGTATGAGACCTTGCTTTGCCATAGTTTAGCACAACAGTCCAAGGTGATAATTCAGTTCAGCTCACTTATACATGTGCGCCGGTGGCACAGAGGTAGACTGCTAGCCAACCACGCCTCATGTGGTTTGGGCCTTGATAACCAGCCGACATATTTCTTCTCCTTGCTAAACCAACATCAATACTAGTAAAGAGGGCAGGTTGCGCATGAGGCAGGCTAGTAACTCCATCCCGTAAAATGATACATTTGTAATGATTTAGAATATACTCATAAATTAATAAACAACATATTTGAAGACACGTGCGTCGGTGGCATAGCTGTGAGGACGCTCGCCGACCATGCACATGGTCCTGGGTTCGATCCCCGGCCACAGACGCACTCCTTTACTTCACTAAGCCAAAAATAATGCTGGTGAAGAGGAAAGGTTGAGCATGAGGCTAGCAACCCCATCCTGTAAAAATAAACACTGCTAAAGAAACTTCAAGCCAGAGGCTTGAAGTAGCTCTATGTTTCACTGGGAACGTGAAGGAATAAAAAAAATATCTGAAGACATCGAATTCACAAGAGAAGAAGAATTAGATAACAAAATCCCATTTTTAGATGTCTCAATCAGGAGAACCAACACAGGAGATTTAGAAACACAAGTATATAGAAAATCAATGCACACAGATCAAATACTCAAATATATTAGCAATAATCCAATTACTCACAAACGAAACTGTGTGCAGACATTGTTTAAAAGAGTTCAAACACATTGTAGCACTCCAAAGTTGAAAAGAATGGAAGAAAAATACCTACAAAAAGAATGGTTATCCAAAAAATTTCATCAAAAAGTGTTTAAAGTCGAATCAAAATACCAACAAACAACCATCATCAAAGACCACAAGAAAATTCATTCTACCATACATGAGAAATATCTCTGAAATAACAGCTAGAATACAGAAACTGTTTGATATAGATATAGCACACAAGCCAGTCAAATCGCTTAATTCGATATTATGCAAACCGAAAGATACAACGGAGAAAGGAGATAAAATTAATACCATTTACAAAATAAATTGTATGAAATGCAACAAGCATTGCATCGGCCAAAGTGGGCGTCCCCTTCGAATTAGAATCCAAGAACACAAATTAGTCGTGAAAAGACATGATATGTATTCTTTAGTATCAATGCATATAGACAATTATGGTCATCAATTTGATTGGGATAACGTCAAAATATTAGACAGAGGAAACACCAAAAGGGCAGTCAGGGCATTCCTAGAAGCCTGGTACTCAAACGAAAATGCAATTAACAAGCACGTTAATATAGACGAAATATATCAACTAGTAAAAAGTAAATCAGGTGACCAGAAAGTTTAAAATCCAAGTCAATAGAAAGTGGTCAATACATATGTAAAGATGGCTACCAGGAGACGCACTTACATCACTCATGAAGAAATTTAAATAATTTCACTTTATGCTAAATATTGCGCTGAATATGTTGTTCAGAAGGGCGATGAAAGCTCCGCAAATAAACCAACCAGATCGGCGAACACTATTAATTGCAAATACTACTGCTACCGAAACTTCAAGCCTCTAGCTTGAAACCTTATGCTCTACTGGGAACATATAATAATAATAATAGTCACTTATAAATCTTGTCTGTGAAGTAGACCACTGGATGGATTACTACTTTTCATAGCTGACAGAATTCTACTGGCCAAACAAACTCTAGCGCCTAAACACTAAGACAATTATGTAAGTGAACACTAGTCTACAAAATTCATATTACTTAAATGAAGAAGATAGTAGTCAGTTTCTGGTAATTTGAAATTATAGTAACGGAATAGCTATGATTAGCCAACACTTGGCTCCGTGACATTCATTCTCAGCGCATTTCTTCATTTTTAACTAATATCATTATTAATTTATTTGTTAATTTAGCTGACGATACAATTGAAATACGTGAAGTTATACCAGCTAACTCTGGTCGTGATGCTGTTCCATGCTTTCTACGTCGTCAAAAACTACCGCGTACAGTTTCACCATTACCTTTGCCTGGTGTAGTCACGGATAGAACCTTATTGAATGTATTTGGACAAGCACAAAGAGGTGGACACTATGTACTCGATAGTTTAAAGGTAATGATTGGAAAAAAATGGATTTCAGATAAATCATGATTTTGTTTTAAAATTACTTCAGATTATCATTTGAATATCAAATCAATAAAATCAATATTTTATTGTGCAACATTTAAATAAATAATAAATTTTTATCTATCTCCGGAACAATTGGTAGAAATTGATGATATAATCTTGACTGGAAGTTCATTTTTAAGATGGAATTCCGGTTTTAGTATTTTAGTATTCTACAAGTTCTGCTGAAGAAGAACTTATCTACGATGTAGCCAACAACTCTCGTCTTATCAACTGATATCCTGTCATATACTACTGATAATAGTAGTAGTGACAGAATTTTCTAAGTAGTATACTGTTTTTGACATCTTCTGAAAGAATATCGAATAGCCAAGCAACGAAACCTCCTTTACCTACCTAACTACCTAACTACCTACCTGGGAAGCACCATCGTTTCAACTACAGGTGGATGGAACTGATGAGAATATCAAAGCGAGGATCATCGGGAAAACAAGACAAGCTTTCACTACTCTCAAATCTGTGTGGAGATCAACAGCACTCAGCATGAAAATGAAAATAAGATGTGGATTTTTAACTCCAATGTGAAATCAGTGCTATCCACTATACGGATCAAGGACTTTGCGCCTCGCCATGTCACGAAGGCCACTTCAAACAAACTACACACCTTCATCAACAGCTGTCTTCGCTCAATACTCCTCTCAAGATCAAATGGCCAGCCAGAAAAGTTCAGCAATAGTGAGGGATCTCTGACAATGAATGAACCAACGCAGCAGGAACCAACTGTGCAAGAAATATGCAGGAAGAAATGGAGGTGAATTGGCTGGCCATGCTCTGAGAAAACAAACCATCAAGTGACATCACACGCCGGGTCATTGCTCGAGTGGAACCCAAATGTGAAACGGCAAGTTGGTCGTCAGTGCGAAGATGACATGGAGGAGGAGGTAGTGTGAAGTGGAGTCAGGTGAAAAGGTTGGCGGAGAAGTGGACGCAATGGAGAAGTGCGTCTGAAGGTGTATGTTTCTCTAGGAACTAATGGAAACAATAATAATATACTACAGACTGATGTAGATAAGGAGTTGGATGCCAACCATATCAACCAGTTGGGCTTGCACTGGTCAGCCATTTCGATCACTCAAGACTAAGCTCATTATTAACGCAACCGATTTGACTTAAGCAAATAACAACAGTAATGAACTACAGTCATAATAATACTAATAGTAATTCTAATTTTCCCCGTTTGTTTTGTTTTTTTCTGAAAAAAACTTTTAGCTCGGCACACCTAAAGATGACTTTTATAAGGATTATGATTTAACAATTGGTGCTACTATTAATGTTTATGGTCGAAAATTCTTAATATGCGACTGTGATGAATTCACTAAAGAATACTATCGGATTAAATATGGTCTGCGTAAGTTTGTATACATCAAGTCTTCGTTAAAATTATAACCATAGTGGTAGATTTCCTAACTAAGGGACATGAGTTGCAAGAGAACTGGCCCTGTGCGTGTCTGTGTGTCGGAGTGTGTACGTTTCGAGCCAGTTTAGACTTCTTCACAATTGCGTATCTAAGTTTGTATAAAGGAAGCGAGTCGATTTCATGCATGACGAAAGCTACCTTAGTGTCAGTTACACCCTTCAGAAGTTCAACAAATTTAAAAGCCTATCATTACATTTATTATTGTGATTATTATTTTATTAAAATTAGTTCCCTTTATGAATTTAGACAAAGCAATAAGAAGACGTGATTTGTCTGAATCGTGTAATGTAGTATTTGCCCAACACATTCCGAACAGTCTGATCACACTCCACGGACTTGTCATAGGATTTTATGTATATGTGAAATTAATAAAGAGGTAAGAGGTGAGAAAATAGACACTTAGGTCAAGTTAAAAGGACATATTGAAGGTCAAAATAACCATGAAGAACACTAAACCAAATAACAGAGGTAGTAGTACATCTGCTACGGTATCAAAACAAAATTTACCAAGGATGGTGGTTTAGTGTGATGACGAATTGTTGCTTTGTCAGCATAAGGGTGGTTTAAACTTTCTAATTGCCCCAAACACGTTTTATAGATAGGTTTAAAAGATGTGTTAACGTCAATTTTATGTCCTGTCTCTATAATATGTTTCGCAATAGAGGAGCTAGGTCTCCTGTTCTCACCGTTAATAGGTTCTGAAGATTCCATTTGTTTCTGGAGCCATTTAGGAATATGCTCTGAAGCCCTTACTTGCAGAGATCGATGAATCCTCCCTATGTATGTGAGTGTGTCCACACGTACATTGAAATAGGTAAATACAGTGGGATGTGACATCATTTTTCGCGTGTTCAAAGGGCTTAGATAGATATACAAGTTTCATATTCTCAATTGTTATGATATTAGCAGCATCAAAAGTCTTTTTAACTGCAGCGTTCAATCTTTGTCTAGTTATCAAGCTGCTTTCATGCCCCATATAGGGTAGTTTGATGTAAACGTCTTTCTCAGGGGTGAGTTGGAGAGTGGGTCTTGGTGGTCTGACTACTTTATATCTCCTGATGAACTTGTCTGGATAATTACTATCAGCCAGAGTGTCTGTCAACTTTCTTTCTTCCTCATCAGTTATGTATTCAGTACATATTTGTTGGATCCTACTGAAGAGGCACCTTACCAAGGCTCTTTTGTACCGAACAGGGCAGAAACTGTGATAATCAAGATACTGTCCTGTCCAGGTAAGTTTCCTATAAATAGATCTTTTTATTGACCCATCAAGCCGTCGACTAAGCAATATGTCTAGGAAAGATAAACAATTATCTTCCTTCTTCTACAGATGTAAGTGATATTCTACTCTGAACTTCATTCATTAGATTTAAAATTAAGGGGGCAGAACAAGGCTTATCAATTATGATTACAATGTCATCTACATACCTTCTATAAAGTGGCACATTTTCGATTAAACCCTCCTCTGCAAGTAAGGGCTCGCTTCAAAGCATATTCCTAAATGGCTCCAGAAACAGGTAGAATCTTCAGAACCCATTAATGGTGAGAACAGGAGACCTAGCTCCTCTATGGCGAAACATATTATAGAGGCAGGACATAAAATTGACGTTAACAAATCTTTTAAACCTATCTATAAAACGTGTTTGAGACAATTAGAAAGTTTGTGTAATCCCCAGTCAGCGATTAGGAAGCTTAAACCACCTTTATGCGTTCAAAGCAACAATTCGTCATCACATTAAATCACCTTCCTTGGTAAACTTTGTTTTGATACCAACCAGGGTAGATGTACTATTACCTCTGTTATTTGGTTTAGTGATTTTCATTGTTATTTTGACCTTCACTATGTCCTTTTAACTTGACCTAAGTAGTCTATTTTCTCACTTCTTAATTCTTTATTAATTTCACATGTATATATTCCTATGACAAGTCCGTGTGTGATCAGATTGTTCGAAATATGTTGTGCGCGAATACTACATTACATGATTCAGACAAATTACATTTTCTCATATATATAAGAAATTATATGCCGTGAGGAAATTTTGACAAAGGTATGAATGCATAAAATAAAAGCAGTGGTAGTATGAAATACAACTGGAATTAAAATGTTTGCGATTATAATCACATTTAAATGTCACGTGTCACAAAATAAACAATGCCATCATTCATATGAATTGTAGTCAAAATTTAACAGAATAGTCCTAGAATAATTGGACGCCGAGTGAGAAGTAGACATTTGTAAAAATTAATTTGTAAAATCTCAGCAACATAGAAATGATTAATTCCAAAGTTTCATTCAGCAATCTGGTTCTAACTTCTTCAGGGAAATAAATCGAAATTTAAATAACAGAGGTTTATACAAAAATATAAGGGACACCTTTTGTTATAAAAACGAGCTTTGTCCAATTATATGAGTCATGAAACAGGCATCAACATGCATAATAAATAAAAATGTATGAACTGTGATCAAAATTTTACCTCAGACTTACAAATATAAAAGGTGTCAGGTGAGTGAGTGGCTAGTACAAAGTGGTCTGTATTAAACAGGAGATAGTAAGACTGCAATGAGAGGTTCATAATGAAATAACGAATATATGAAATGAAACAGGTGGAGGCATATATTGAGAAAAGAGATAATATCATTACTAATAATACGTCCAGGTAGTATGAATGGAAAATTCGATAGTATTGAAAGAATGTTTGCATGAAGTGCATAAATTATGACGAGTGATAATAATAATAATAATATTTGTAAAAGTGAGCAAAGGAAAAACAAAAACCAAGAGGGTTAAGGGGAAGAAGCACTCTTGGTGAGAAGAAGAATCATCAATCCAAGTTTGGCCAGGGTAAGAACAGCGTCTGGACGTGTTCATTTTGGATATAAAGTTCCGGTTTAGTCGATCTTATTGCAATAGTTTCAGCTATGTGTAGGAGACTTAAGCGAACTTTACGTGATAAAGACTTTGGAATTCGGTATATAACCTTGACAGCTGTGTTGACGTCGATGCTATATCCAGTACCCACCAATTGTAACAGGATCGAACTTTTTATACACTTAATTGCGCCCTTGCTGAACCAAGCTGGTAAATGTTCTCGAACCCGTAGACGAACCTGCCTAATTGTGTTCCCTATATAACTTGAACAGTTGAAATGGTATATGCATGAAGAAGAGCTAAGCTTAGGTAAGACATCTTTGAGTTGCTGGGTGAACATTGGACGGCTAGTGGAGGATAGACACAGACGTGTAGAGTAGAAAGTTTTCTTTATCGCCTTGGTAAAACGTTACGATAGAATCTCCGCAGGAGTATCTCCCTTGAATTGGAGACGTAAAAACAGAGGCTTTTCTCCACCGTTGCCAGTTCATGTTTACGACTATTGTAACCTATGTTGGCTTTAATAAACTACCCTGGATATCCGTTCTCACTTAGAATGTCTCGGATGACCTGGAGTTCTTTCTCTACACAGTCTTCGGAACAAATGCACATCGCTCTAAGTGCTAAGCACCTGATCAGATTACGTTTTTATTTCACCGATACGAAGCTAAGGAAGTGCGTACATTGAGCTTTATTTTTTCTTTGGTCATTATTACTTTTATGATTATTATTCGTCATAAATTATGCCCTTCATGCAAACATTCTCTCAGTACTATCGAATTTTCCATTTATACTATTCGGACTTATTATCAATAGTGATATTATCTCTTTTCTCAATATATGCCTTCACCTGTTTCCTCATTTCACACATCGGTTATTTCATTACTTTGTACCACTTTGTACTAGCCACTCACTCATCTAACACCTTTTATAACCTTGAACTGACTTGTCGATTTTTTCCTACCCCACATTCTGCGGATCTGTTATGACTAATCACCACCATTGTCTCCCATTTCACCGAAATATTTTGTAATCGATTTCAGCTCAGCACGTCTGTTACAAATATAAGTCCACTTTTGTAAAACACTTTAAACAGAGTATATACTTTGCATCAGAATTTTAGTGATTACATTCGACTAAAGTTCATGGTCGTAGATAACTGAATAAGAAAATATATGTCTGTATGCAGCATAAAATGCTGTGTGTATGTATGTGTGTGCGTATGAATAACTATTGTAAAACATTTGTTAGCCTCTCCATAAGAAGATATAGACAAAAGGGAATTTTGTCCAAGTATGATTAATCAGGGATACATATCCATATGGACGAGTGTTGTGAGCTTGCTCAACCTCATGTACGGGTCCACCTCATACAGCATTACCCTGAGGATTGGCCTATTCTAGGGACTTGTGCGTCGGTGGCACAGTGGTAAAATGCTCGCCAACCACGCATATGGTTTAAGGTTCGATCCCTGGTCGACTCACTCCTTTAACTTGCTAACCGAGTAGTAAGCTCACATAAGAAGGAACGTTGGACATGAGTCTAGCTACCTCACCCTGTAAAAATGGTCACCACTGCTACCGAAAACTTCACAGCTCTAGCTTGAAGCCCTATGTTTCACTCGGAACGTAAGAGAATAAAACTGAAAAAAAATAAAAATACTAAGCGCTTCATTGATTATCTGTCGGTCTGCCTGTGTATGATACGAATTCTTTGCGATATAAGACTAAACTATTGAATAACCAGTTCCAGACAGACAACACATGCACACACTTATCATCAAGTGGGTACCTCTATTTTCCGTGTCTCAGATTGATTTTTTTTCCATTCCTTTACGTCCCCAGTGGAACATAGGGGTTCAAGCTAGAGGTATGAACTTTCTGTAGCGGTGGTGTTTATCTCTGAAGGATGGGGTTGCTAGCCTGCCTCATGGCCAATCTTCCCTCTTAGTAGTCGTATTAGTGGCTTAGAGCGGTAAAGGAGTGAGTCGACCGGGGATTGAACCCCGGACAATATGAGGCGTAGTTGGCGAGCATTCTACCGCTCTGCCAGCGACGCGGAATTTCGCGGGACCGGGAGTTCCGGTATATGGGTGTTCATGTTGATCGGGCGTCCACGCTAAGCACGCCGCGGATATGGATGAACTGTCAGAGGACGGGTTGTTCAGGTCGATTACGGAGGCGGGTGCACCGGCCCAGGGGGAAACCCAGAAGGCAAAAAAACAACATGAGACTACTGATATAACTTCTCGATGAAACAGATTTACTCAAAGAAATTATTTTGCAAAATAATCAATTTTCACCACAAATCCCTGTTTGAATGATTTCACAAATTACCGAACTGTTCCTTTCTTGTTTGTAGGCGATTTTACCCCAGTAAAGCCGAAAATATCCGATACACGAGTCCCATTGAAGCGTGAAATTCCACCGTATAATGGTTGGGGTACTGAAGAAGATTCTTTAGCTAATTGTCAAAGTTTACTACCGATGCCACCAAATCGTAATTTTAAAAAATTCATGGAATTAGATCGTCAAGGTTTAGAATCACACGTTTTACGATTTGCTGCTCGTTTAATCTCTAACAGGCCAACAGATCGTGATCGTCAATTTGTTATTAGCTGTTATCTCTCCGATGATACAATTGCAATCTACGAAACACAACAAAAGAATTCAGGTTGGTCTGTACAGTGTTATTATTATTATTGTTTATTTTAATTCCTAGAGGAACATAGGGCGTTCGGTTCTAGGCTAGAGTCTTCACCTGGCTCCAAGTCTGCCCACACGTTTTCATCTCTTCTTCACATGACCTCCTCCAAGTCACCCTCGAACTGACAACCAACTCGCCGCTTCCCTTTCCGGTTCCACTCGAGCGATGGTCAGTCGTGTGATGTCACTTGATGGTTTGTTTTCTCAGAGTATGGCCAGCCATTCCACCTCCATTTCTTCCTGCCTATTTGTTTCACAATCGGTTCCTGCTGAGTTGGTTCGCTCCCAGAGATCCCTCTCTGTTGCTGATCTTTTCTGGCCGGCCATCTGATCTTGAGTATTGAGCGAAGACAACTGTTAATGAAGGTCTGTAGTTTGTTTGAGACTCTCTTTATGACGCGCTGGCCAAGTCTCTGATTCGTAAAGTAGGACTGACTGACTTAACATTGGAGTTGAAAATCCGGATCTTATTTTTGATGCTGAGTGCTGTTGACCTCCACACAGACTTGAGAGTAATGAAAGCTTGTCTTGCTTTTCCGATTCTCACTTTGATATCCTCGTCAGTTCCGTCTGCCTGTAGTTGAAACGATGCTTCCTAGGTAAGTGGGTAGGTAAATGAGGTTGTTTCTTTCAGGTTCCTTCCATTTATGCTGATTGTTGTCTGTTGTTGTTGTTGCTGTTGTTAGTGTTGCCCAGGAATCTTCATCACCTCTGTTTTCTCCATGTTCACCTGAAAGAAGTCCTAACTTTGATGCTTCTTCTGCCAACTTGTTGCTTTTCACTTGCATATCTTCCAGTTTGTGGGAAATCAGACATATATCATCGGCAAAGTCCAGATCCTCCAAGTTTTTTGTGTGAGTATATTTTATGCCTGTTTCCTATAGATTGTTTCTGATAGTTAATTTTCAAGGGTTGGTTTGTAAGGATTACATTTGTTTTTTTCACAAATATGACCAAAGATTGATATCAATTAGAGAATCATTGAAAACCAGCAGCCGAGGACTGAACAGCTGTTTACGTTGTCCTAGTGCTTGGGAATCATCAACAGTAAGCGCCCACCGCACGGTAATCGAACCCAGGACCTCCCGGTTACAAGGAAAGCCAGCTTGTATACCATTCAGCCACTGGAACACGCTTCAATGGTCGCCACACCATGAATTTCAACTTCTACCAATTCGTGATTTAGCGTGATCACCAACCAATGTCATCAGTGGGAAATCCATCCCCACCCCCGACCGGTTGGACCTCACTGGTCACGACTTCTCAATAGAACTCTAGGAAACTCCATGCTATCGTTTGGACATTATTCAACGTGTTATTCTGTTATCGAAACCTTATGTTCTAAGGGAGCAATAATAATAATAAATAATGTGCATCGCTTTTAAGAAACTGTCCAACTCTTTACAGTAACATTTGTCATTTAAAAATTGCACATTTTCACATTTTAAAGTGTTAAAAAAGTAAAGTACAATGTGAGTAAGATATTCGCTCTGTACTGAAGATCAGACGGCCGGAAAGAATCACCAACAAGAAACAATGGGAACAAACAAAACAAGAACCAATCGCTCAACAAATATGCAGGAGAAAGTGGAGATGGATCGGACACTCGCTGAGGAGGCCGCTGGGTGACATCGCGTGTCAGGCCATCGCTCGAATGGAACCCGAAAGGGAAGCGGCGAGTGGGACGTCGAAGGGTGACATGGAGGAGATCGTGTGAAGAGGAGCTGAAACAGCATGGACTAACATGGATGCAAGTGAAAAGTGCAGCAGAAGTCAGAAGCAAGTGGAGATGTGTAGTTGAAGCCCTATGTTCCACTAGGAAATCAAGGGAATAATAATAATGTGAGTAAGACAAGGCTGGCTACCTATTATCACCCACGATGATATTCTTAATTGTGGTAGACTGGATTATGCGTCAGACTGTTAGTGGAGATCGAGGAGACAGGAGTACGCTGGACCACCGACAAGATAACTGTAGAAGATCTGGATTTCGCAGATGATGTATATGTATAGTGTCACGTAAACTCGAAGACAGACAGGCGAAAACCAACAAACTGGCTGAAGAAGCAGCCAGTGAAGACAGGATTGCAGGTGAACACTGAGAAGACGGAGATGATAAAGATAACTAAACACTCCCAACAACAACAGCAACAACAACCAGTACCAATCACCATCAAAGAGAGAGATTTGACAGAGGTTACCTCTTTCACTCATCTGGGAAGCATCGTTTCAACCACAGGAATTCGGAATGGATGAAGATGTTTGATTCAGAATTCATCAACCTGAAACCAATTTGGAAATCTTCTGCACTTCGCCTCAGCATAAAGAATAAGATTTGGATTTCCAGCACCAATGTCAAGTCAGTCCTTCAATACGTATCAGAAACTTGACCAGTGTGTTACGAAAAGGATTTCCAACAGGCCACTGTAGACTTTTATCAACAGCTACCTTCGCTGGCTCCGTACTGAAGATCAAATGGCCCGTTGGCCAGAAAGAATTAGCTACAAGAAACTCTGGTTGGGAACAAACCAACCAATAGCCGATTACCGCAGAAATATAAAGGAGAAAATGGAGATGGATTGGGAACACACTGAAGAGACCGTCGAATGACATCGCGCTCAATACAAGCCATCGCTCGAGTGAGACCTGGATGGGATACGACGAGTTGCGTGTGCATCCGAGGGTGACATGGAGGAAGTGAGAGTCCATAAGCAATTGTGAAGCCATCTGAAGAAGACTTCAAAAAACAAGATGAAGTGAAAATGTTCTGTTGACGGCCTACATTCCCCTCGAAACCCTAAAAGGGAACAATTAATAGTATTAATCATCTAATGTGATCTATAGTTAAGTTATACATATATATTTATCTTGTCTAATCGATAATTTTCCCATCTTTCTCTTTTTTTATATTCTACTCTATTAGGCTTTATTGGTGGTCTATTTCTTGAACGTTCAAAAGTTAAAAAACCCGGTAGTAAATTATTCGATTCAAAACCAATTGAATATTATAAACCAGCTGATTTATATATTGGCGCTATACTGAATTTTAATACATTCATATTTGAATTAATCGATGCTGATGATTATACATTAGATTATATGGAGAAGAATCATGTACAATTTACAAAATCTGATCTTAGATTAATTATGAATAAATTAAAAGAATTTATACATGATAGATGTGATGAAATGATGAAGTCTGCAATGAATGAAGATCCCAATGGGACAGGGACAATTAGTTATGATCAAATGAAATGTTTAATTGATCAGCTGACTGGTAAAGAGAATGCTTTAACCACACATGAGTTGATTACATTGGCAAGATATTATGGTGTTAGGTAAGTGTTACACATCCACACCCATACACACACAGGCACACACACACAGAGACAAACACTGAAATACACACGCATTATCAACTAGGTTGTATATACGTGTAATTATAATACATGGATGGGAAAGTTCCAGAATAATTTCCGGTCAAAGGTCAAATTAATAGAATTACAATTAGGAATTAAATGATATGACTTAAGTTTTATAGTTTCCTTTGTTCTCTCCTATTCGTCGTCGTACAGGTAGTAGAATTTTCCAGATGTCCAAATGGACAGGTGTTGAATCATTCCTATTACACGTATTCTCTCTCAGTTGATTCGATAAACAAAGCTTCCGTTGACATCAATCTCTCCCTCCACCCTGCTGTTACATTAGATTAGATTTTACAACTGTCATCTAATCCCATCCAGCCTATTGTATAGTTGTGTGTAATTGCATGTGGTGAGTGGTGTAGCTGAACTATCCTCTAGATTTCTTATCTTATTCGGGTCAACTAATCTAAATTTTCCAAGTTTTATATGCTCGGTTAGTCTGACTGACTGACTGACTGACCCTGTTCTACTAGTTTGATCTATGCATTTGACCTCACAGTCATCGCAGGCAGGGTATTAGATAAACTAAATTGTTTTGTTTTAAAGGCTCCATAGGATCCAGTATCCGACAAAGCTTGTTTCTAATTGAGTATGTCTGTCAGCCCCCCAAAACATACTCAATTAGAAACAAGGTATGTCGGATACAGGATCCCGCCAGTGAAGCCAATAAAACAAAACACTTTAGTTAATCTAATACCCATGGTCTTGACTTAACTATGTAATTCACATAAAAACTTTGTTATCCCTCTTTATTCCATGTTCCATTTTTGTTTTATTTTTTCATTTTATGTTATCATATTCTAACATTTTGTCTAGTCTACTACTCTGACAACATTTCACTCATCCTATGTTGTCTCCATCATATTATATTCACATATTCACATTTCCTAATGGACTTTATTTTCTCACCTTCTATTTCACACTTGTCTATGGAACTTAAGGTTGACCTCTATTTAATATTGTGAAATATTCCCATATCATGAACGAAGAGTATTCTTTTCAATGATTTCTTCTCTTCAGGTTCTTACAATGATGGTCAGTTATGCGACGGATACATTTTTTGACGTAGAATAACAGATTAGTAGTTATGGGGTGTCAAAATAAATAGTCGTATTTGTGTGAAAAACGTCGTGCTCTTGGCTGAATTCATTTACGGAATATACACATTTGATCATACAGAATAATAAAAAGACAGTTGCAGCGAAGAAAATTTTCTTTTCGACGAAGTCATCAACTAGGTAGCTGTACATTCGTATATTTAAAATAAATTAATGGGGAAGTTCCAGAATAATTTCCGGTCAACGGTCAGATTAATAAAATTACAATAAGGAATTAAAATGACATGATAAAATAGGGGAGGGGGGACGGATACAACTCAAAAAAAGTAGCATCATAATTACTGAGAAGATTGACATATTGTGCAATTGGGGGTTAGAAATGTAGAAATAACAAAAAGGGACATAATGTTTGGATAACAAAATCTAGTGGGATCATAACTTATATGACGAATAAGTGTTCATGCAGTTGATGACAGAGTAGCGATGGGTTCTCCCTTAGGACTCCTCCTGGTCGACTGCTTTACGACTAGCCTAGAAAACAACTCCTTATCATCAGCTATCGACGACCTCCGTCTCTACAAGAGATACATTGATGATACTTTCATCATTTTTGATGAGAAATTGGACCTTGAAAACTTACTTCAAAGCATCAACAGTGCCCACCAAAACATTGACTTTACACTTGAAGCTGAATTCGACGGAATGCTCCACTTCCTCGACGGCCATGTGACAAGAAACGCCAACAACTCTCTGAAAAGGTCCATATACAAAAAGCCTATATGGAATGGACAATTCCTCAACTTTCAAAGCTTCGCGCCCCTAAGTAGAAAGTGGAACCTGATAAACGCTCTTTCCTCGAGGATTTGGAAAATATGCAGAGAGGAAGTGATTGACGAAGAACTGCATAATCTCCTAGGAACCCTGATGGAAAACATTTTCTGCCTAGGTTCATAGACAAGAATCTAAAATCAAAGAAGACTTCCGTACAAGTCCAATCCGTCCCGAAGAAGATACTTCTGCTTAATCTAGAATTCAAAGGTAATATTGAAGCAGAAATCCTTCGTAAACACCTCTGCAAATCTCTGAGGAAGACATACTTCGCCGCAAGCCTACGAGTGAATTTTTTTGCAACAAGCTATTCCGCCAGAACCCGAAAGACAAACCGTCGCATTTGGCCACTTCAACGTGAATATACCAGTTTACTTGCTCGTGTGGAGCCGAACCATGCGCCAACTTGAAAAGCACGCCCGTGAACACTATGCAACCTGGTTAGTAAAAGGAGAACGAAAACGTGTGTCTAGTTCAGTGACAGAACATCTGGTCAATTCAGGACATTCAGTGCCATTCAAAAAATCCTTCAAAATCATATACAATATTCGACCAAACCTGTCAGAGGGAGTAAAATTAAGACATCTGGGCATAGCCGAGGCACTAGCCATCCAAAAGCTCAAACCCACTCTATGTATCCAAAAGAAATACGTCCAACCCTTGCCCCTGCCATGACTATCATTAATAGGTAATTCTCCTAATAGTGACTATCCCATTGCTTTTCTTATCCAAACTTCCTGTTTATTCATGTGATTTTTAAGTTTTTCTTAACCCGTATTTTCACTACCATATTTTCGTATCGAAACATCCTGTGTATTTTGTTATTTCTACATTTCTAACCCCGAATTGCACAATCAGTGTCAATCTTCTCAGTAATTATGATGCTACTTTTTTTGAGTTGTATCCGCCACCTCCCCCCCCTATTTTAACATGTCATTATAAATCCTAATTGTAATTTTATTAATCTGACCCTTGACTGGAAATTATTCTGGAACTTTCCCATTCATTTATTTTAAATACACGAATGTACAGCTACCTAGTTGATGACTTCGTCGAAAAGAAAATTTTCTTCGCTGCAACTGTCTTTTTATTATTCTGTATGATCAAATGTGTATATTCCGTAAATGAATTCAGCCAAGAGCACGACGTTTTTCACACAAATACGACTATTTATTTTGACACCCCATAACTACTAATCTGTTATTCTACGTTAAAAAATGTATCCGCCGCATAACTGGCCATAATTGTAACAACAACAAATATTATTAGACAAAAGACAAGTAGTTCAGCAAAGAGTCTCTTTTCGGCGAATTCCGTTTACACAGATACAGCTGAAAGGCTACACAGCCACTACATCGAGCCAAACACAAGTTCTGATCGTAACCAAAACGGCGAACAAGCAATGGCATGCGACCACGCAACCCAGGTTCAACTACGAGCGTTTTAACTGCAGCAACTTTAATATACGCGTTTGGAGCTGGAGTTACCGTGGCTGCTGGCACCAGACTTACCCTCCAATTGGTCCTCGTTAAAGGATTTAAATTGTACGCATTCGAATTACGGAGCCTCAATTGAGTCCCGTATTCGTATTTTTCTTCACTGCCTCTCCATGCCGTGAGTGGGTAATTTTCACGCCTGCTGCCGTCCTTGGATGTGGTGGCCATTTCTCAGGCTCCCTCTCCGGAATCGAACCCTGATTCCCCGTTACCTGTTATTATCATGGTAGGCAGATCACCTACCAACAAATTGATAGGGTAGACATTTGAAAGATCCGTCGCCGACAAAAGGCCGACTGCGATCATTAAAGTTATCCAGAGTCATCACAGAATTCAACAGAGACAACCGAAACTGCCCCCGGTTGGTTCTGTTCTAATAAATGCACCCATTCCCTTGCGGGTAAGGGCATAATTGTATGTATTAGCTCTAGAATTACTACAGTTATCCATGTAGCATATATGATCTAAGGAACCATAGCTGATTTAATGAGCTATTCGCGGTTTCACCGTTTTAAGGTATGTACTTAGACATGCATGGCTTAATCTCAGAGACAAGCATATAACTACTGGCAGGATCAACCAGTTTATTTGCACAGTAATACACCCATTGACTGGGCATTGGTTTTCAGGAGAACCGAACACACCCATCCCTGCCTCTTGCGAGACGAGACCGGCATGCAGGATCATCCTGTGGCGCAACCACTCGAGAGCCCTCTCTCTCGGTGGACCGTTCGCACCGTTAGTATATTATTGTTAGGTAGGCATTGTTACGCGGACCATTGATCGCGTCAATCAATTATGCACTGCATAGACAAGCCCTATAGAACTCATCTCGCATACAAGACTAGCCAAACGTATTATTATATGCAAAAGTAGCACGCATAGCAACGCTATAGTGACAATAGGCCCCTATAAAAGAAAGTCAGCAGCCACCAAAATTATCCTTGCCAACCAATTTAGCATGCAAACAGCTTCTATACGTCCGCCAAGGCTATAGAAAACCATACACAATCATATAAGCGAGCCATGAGCACCAGCTAATTCACGCTCATATCGGCTATTTAGCTTATGCTGTGTTTACTATAGGATTTTAGGGTTATACACAAGACAGCCTAGCTGGGCGCTAGTAGGTCTAAACAAGCTCAAAACCCCATGGTCACAGATACCAAAACACGTTTCACGCATTCCTCTATCACTTGGAAGCGTTTTTGAAATTTTGAAATTTTCGACTTTTTTGGACCGGATTTAGGGGGAGTATCCATACTCAGTTTAAAATGTAATGTAACAGCTGAGTGGAGGGAGGGACTGATGTCAACGGAAGCTTTGTTTATCGAATCAAGTGAGAGAGAATACGTGTAATAGGAATGATTCAACATCTGTCCTAGATGTCTGGAAAATTCTACTACCCGTACGACGACGAAGAGGAAGGAATAAAGGAAACTATAAAACTCAAGTTTCGAAGTCGAGTGATTATAATTGATATGATCATGAACAATAAGTGAATAGTGTTCGAAACCTTGTGATTCAGTAAATAATACTCTTTCACTCACTGTGTGAAACATCTAATAAACAAACTAATATGGAATCAAATAAATTCCAATTATATTTCAGTGTTTTATACACAATGATAAGTTTTGTTATTGGTAATATTTCGAGCAAACTTTCTGCCCGTGTTCACACCAACTGTTGGAATTGTTTTGTTTTTTAATTCACACCTATGTGATTTGCATTTGTATATCCAGAATTATATTCCAGGTAATTGACAGTTGCGCTGAATCACCCTTGTCCCATGTATCCGTGTGACCCTAATGAATATAGATTCTGTTATTAGTCTTTTTTGCCATTTCTTCATATTGGTTTTTAGAATACTAACATTGTGCCAATCAATATTGTGGTTTTTGTCCCATGAATGTGCAGCTATCGATGAATTTTTTTCTAAATTTTTGTAAGCTTGTGTTCCTGTTCGATGACCTTAAGTCAGGCGTTTACGTTCAGTCACTCTTAATTTTAGTGATCCGGACGCTTGACCCACATATTTAGTCGGACATTCAACACAAAATATTTTGTAAATTACATTACTTCTTTTATCCATCATTTTTATTGGATCTCTCAGTTGATTTATTTTATTTTTAATTAGATTCGTCGGTTTAAAACGTGGTGTGAATTCCAATATTTGTGAGGTTTCTACGAATTGCCTCTGATGTACCATTTTCGTATGGTATTGTGATCGTTTTTGCAACCCTCCTTCTTGTCATTCTCTGGTTTTACCCGCTTTTTTCTCTTCTTTATATATTATAGTTGATTAATTCTTTCGGGTAGTTGTTGTCGAGAAACATTTTGAATAGGACATTTATTTCTTTACGCTGGTCCTCTGGTGTTGTTGTAAATCTATGTATTCTATCTGCAAGACCTTGTATTAATCCTCTTTCTATCGTGAGTGGACGAGCTGAATGATAATCAAGGAATCTTCCAGTGTGTGTAGTTTTTCTATATAGAGTCGTTTTTATGCTACTATCTGTTACTCTTTGTATTTTGCAGTCTAACATAGGCAGTTCCCCAATTTCATTCTCTATTTCCAAAGTGAATTTTATTCAGTCAACATGACTGTTTATGTGTGTCTGAGAAGAATTTTTCAACATCGTTTTTTTCACTATTACTAGTGTGTCGTCTACATATCTCCAGCAAAATTTTATTGATGACCCGAATGGTTTTAGTGCATTCTCTTCCCGAAAATCCATGAATATGTCAGCTATTATAGGTGAGATAGTCGATCCCATAGCTACTTCTCCTTCATTTTGTTGGTATATTTTTCCTTCAAATGTAAAATATGTTGTTGTCAGACAGAATTCCACCCCGTTTATCGTCATCTCTTCTACAGATAACTGTGTTCTGTCTTTTTAGGCCATTATCTTCTTTTAGTCACGTTTTCAGTGCATTCATGGCCATTTGAATAGGTATTTTAGTATAGAGACTGTTTACATCAAAGCTGACTAGTATTTCCTCTTCCTCTATTTTAGTAGTTTTTAGTCGTCTCACTAATTCAATTGAATCTACTTTTCTAGCTTTTGAATTGTTTCCTGTTGGTCTTAGTAGTGTTGACAGAAATCTTGACAACATATACGTTGGTGTGTTTCTAAAATCTACAATCCGACTTGTCTACAAATCGGTATGATTCTTATCAAATTACATTCCTCAATTGTTTATTTCTGTTCTAAAACTTGGCTTTGTTATTACCTCCATTCCCTTGGGTATCGAGTGGAAAATAGGGAGGGCTTCAGCATAACATCTTCATGTTATCAAGTTCTCTGCAGTACTCTTTAGATGGATCCACATCTGCCTTTAAACTCTCCTCTGATAATCTCTTCCCTGTCAATCTCGGACCCGAGAACATTGTGAGAGATGTCATTCAGTGGTCTTCTGTAGTCATCGTCTCTCTCGACGGGAAATTTTAGCTCACGTAGAGTCAGACTGGAAAAGAGCTAGCGGCGGTCAAACCAAAACATGTCTTCAACAGTCAATGAAATCCACAACAGTTAGATTAAGCCAGCCAGTCACGTAGGAAGATGTAGACCTCTAGACTGGACGGTAGACACCAATGAGGGCTTGAGACAATTGGTGATATGGCTTAAAATCCTCGTTCTCAATGAATAGCTCAGATGCATCCACTGCTTGTGACTTGTATTTTCCAATGAAACTACATTGTTCTTCGATATTACTATTCCTTTTATCTCATATCCCTGTCTACTGTCATTATTTTGCATTTCTTCTACTTTCTCCTCTTGCTTTGCGTGCCACATCGAGGGAGAGTGGTGAATTGAACTGCTGCACATCGATGCAAAGTTCTGTGTTGAATACAGACAAATAGACAGATGGTCTTCTCAGTATATGTATCTGATTCATCTCATTTTTCTACGACATACTTCTTGAGCAGTAGCTCCTTGGTTGGTTTGTTCCCAGACTGTCTTGTTGCTGATCCTCAGTTTTAACAGAAATCTGAAGCGTGTTGGAAATGCTTTTCATAACACGCAACATCTCTGAGCAATATAGAAGAACTGACTGACTTCACATTAGTGTTGAAAATTCGAATCTTGTTCCTTATGCTGGCTGAGTGCAGAGTGAAAGATTTCCAAACTAGTTTCAGGTTGATGAAGGCGCATCCTTGCTTTCCGATTCTGGCTGGCTGGCTGGCTTTGATATCTTCATCCTTTCCGAATTCCTGTGGTTAAAACGATGTCTCCTAGATAAGTGAATGAAGTAACCTCATTCAAATCTCTGCCGTTGATGGTGTCTGGTGCCAGTTGGTTAGTTATCTTCATCACCTTAGTCTTCTCAATATTCACCTGCAGTCCTATCTTCACTGGCTGCTTCTTCAGCCAGTTTGTTGGTTTTCGCCTGTCTGTATTTCTTCGCGTTTATGTGACACTATACAAATACATCATCTGCGAAATCCAGATCTTCTATAGTCTTCTTAACAGTGGTCCCACGTATTCCTTTCTCCTCGCTCCTCACCTACAGTCTGACGCATAATCCAGTCTACCACAATTAAGAATATCATCAGTGATAATAGATAGTCAGTCTTGGCTTACTCCTGTATTCATGTCAAACGCTTCGCTGAGTTTCCCCTTGTGGATCACCTGACAAGTGGCACTGTCATATAGCCAGCTGTTGAATGAGATTGTTAAAGACTTGGACACTGAATGTCATAGTGTTGAAGTAGTTTCCAAATTAATTCGCGATCAATATCGTCTGTCGAAAACTTTTTCGAAGTCGATGAAGATGTTTGGAATCCATAATTTTTGTAATATGGTATGTATATTTGACACCAGTCACCTTTGTTACCGGGAATTATAATCATTAACAGACGGTGTGAACTGACAAAGAATATCAAGGGGAGAGTTATTCATGACAGATGGATTCAGAAATGTATCTTTCTGAAAATTTACAAATATTTTTTGAAAAAATATTGTATCACTGCTTCAAAATGCATCCACTTTGAGACAGACATTCCTCGATTGACACTCACTGTATATCGATTGTTCTGACTAATCTTTGTTGAAGAATTAGATCAAGTTTAGTTAGAACTCAGCTATCAGGAAGAGAATCTTCCTAAATCAAGATTAACCAGTGCATCGGGTGGAATTTGGACTCAGAAGCCACTGTGCATTAGGCAATTACTAAGATCAGTGAGCCATATCATCTTTTTCGATGGCACAGTTTAACATATCACAGTATATACATAATACGTCATAGGAATTAGTAAAAAGACGGTTGCAGTGAAGAAAATTTCCTTTCCGACGAAGTCATCATTAATTAGGCTGTACGTTCATGTCTTTCTAGAGTAAATGGATGAGATAGTTCCGGAACAATTTCTGGTCGGTCAAGAGTCAAATCAATAAAATTACAAAGTGCAATAAACAGCAGGATCGGATAAAAAGACAGTGGGATCACAATTGCCGGGGATTAAAGATGTAGTGACAACAAAATAGGCCGGATGTTGGGGTAGAAAACATAGTAGTGCCGATTATTATTATTTCTATCGTCTCCTTTAGTCCCTAGAAGAACTGAGAGCTTCAGACGCATGTCTCTATTGCACTCCCTTCTCCGCCAACCTACTCACCTGGCTTCACCACTTCCCAAATGTTTTCATCTCCTCTTCGCATCACATCCTCCATGTCACCCTCACACTGATGAGCGACTCACCACCTCTCATCCCGATTCCTCCAGAGCCATAGCCTGACGTGTGATGTCACTCCCTTAATGGTTTGTTTTCTCAGAGTATGACCAGCCAATCCACCTCCATTTCCTCCTTAATATTTCTTGCACAATTGGTTTCTGCTGAGTTGGTTCCCTACCAGATATCCCTCACTATTGTTGATCTTTTCTGGCCATCTGATCTTGAGTGAAGTATTGAGCGAAGACAGCTGCTAATGAAGGTTTGTAGTTTTGCTTGAAGTGCCATTCGTGACACGACGCGACGCCAAGTCTCTGATCCGTGTAGTAGCACTGACTGACTTCACATTGGAGTTGAAAACTCGGACCTTATTTTTCGTGCTGTGTGCTGCTGACCTCCACACAAACTTGAGAGTGATGACAGCTTGCCTTGCTTTCCCGATCCTAACTTTGATATTTTCGTCAGTTCCGTCCGCCTGCAGTTGAAACGATGATGTTTCCCAGGTAGGTAAATGAGGCTGTTCCTTTCACATTTCTTCCATTTATGCTGATTGTTTTTCGTTGTAATTGTTGTTGCTGTTGATGTTGGCCACGAATCTTCATCACCTCTGTTTTCTCTATGTTCACCTGAAGGAAGTCCTATCTTCACTGGATGCTTCTTCTGCCAGCTTGTTGCTCTTCACTTGCATATCTTCCAGTTTGTGGGAAATCAGACATATATCATCGGGGAAGTCCATATTCTCCAAGTTTTTTGTGTGGGTTCATTTTATGCCTATCTCTTTGTTGCCCGACCCGCTGTCTTTCGCATTATCCAGTCTACCAAAATCAGGAAATCAATCATTGGAGATAGTAGGCAGGAAGCCAGTTAGCCAGCTTGTTTTACTCCCGTCTTCACTTCTTCGAAGGATTCTGTGAGTTTCCCGTTGTGAATTACTTGGCAAGCAGAGCTGTCGTACAACTGTTGGATGAGATATATAATTGTTGACGGCACCCCTTAGTAGCGAAGTAATTACCAAATCACCTCCCCATCGACGCTGTAGAAGACTCTCTCAAAGTCGATGGAGTTGAGATAGACAGCTGACTGTCATTCTGAGCTCTGTTCATCAATTAGGAAAAGATTCAAAATTATTAATTCTATCCTCGAATGATATATTAGTCAAACCAGAAGTCATACATTTTACTTTCCTTTGGACCCTTTCTGAAATATATGAGTTCTCTTAAGACCACAAATTGCGGCCTGGGTTCAGTTTTCTGATTTTTGATCTCACCTGAGCTAACTCTGCTAATCATACTGGAAAGAATTCCTGAGAAGGGTGTTATATCAACAGTAAGCTGTGATTTATTTATAAGATACAAAAATTAGAGTATGTTTCACATTGAATAGGTTCACCTGTAGGCATAAATTAATTCATATAACCTCTTTATTTTGACTTTCAGACCACCTAAACAAATTAGTTATGAAATTATGCTTGGTATAGCTCAACAAACACTTCGTAGACATGCATTTGAAGATTTCTCCAGTCTACTGTTAGCCTGTCGTCAACAAGATTCAGAGAAAACCGGTGAAATTGATCGTCAAACACTAAGACGTATATGTTTGGCACATCGACTACCGTTACCTGATGATATGGTGAATTCTATTATGGATTAGTAAGTTGTATTGTACATATGATGATTGTTAAAACTATTCCCTTTTTATGAAAAATATGATGAGGTTTTAGAATATTTCTCGGCGATTTAGAAGAGAGTAAAAAATAAATCTGGGTGTAAATCTCATGTTTGCAATTAGATTTGAGAAATGCAGACTATTTGCGAACATAACTATTGACTACTTGTTGAATGGTGACCAACAGCAGAATCCCTGATCAGCAATTCGTCCTATTTAGAACTCATCAACTGTGATTGTTCTTGCTGTCGAGTAAGGAGATATTGTCACCCGTGAGACAGTACTCATAGCTACAAGAAAATTGAAGTTTTCAGTCTAGCAACTGTGGAGAATAGACACCCCAGTCGAATGACCTCAATCCAGCCAATCAGATAACTCAGAACTACAAATGGACGCTGTTCATTATCTTCGTTGCAAGTTTTACCCAGATTTCGTTTTGGACTACTCTGTGTGAAAAACAGGTTGGCTGATAGGCAGGACTAAACTATTCATATGTGGTGGATGGAGAATGACTCTTTAGAAATATTGCCACGCTGTTCATGGTTATGTAATCAGGTGAAATCATTGTCATAACAGGAAGTCTGTAAGAGTCAGTAAGTCGTACATCATGGTGAGTTGTTTTAGATACTTTCTTCGTCAAATCGAAACTCTCCCACACTACAATATTGTGTATATACCACAACTGGCTACTGAAACGACCAGTATCTGCAACAGCTGAGAAGACAGAGAATACTTAAATGTCAACAGTACAGTGATAACAGCAGCAATGTCGGGTGGAATATTGTCTCAAAGAAGATCAATGGAACTACTTGTATACTGGGAGGAATTGTTGTCGTCGTTCATACTGTTATGAAACAGCGTACTTATTAAACGAAAAATTAATCGCCCCGGTGGGAAAAGAGCAAACCAAGTTTGCATGCTGGGACTGTGTGATGCAAATCTTCGAAAAGGTTTTGTAGAATACATCCAACCCAAATAGAAGTGGCGATGTTTTAATACCTATAATACGGTGACTAATCCTCCCAGGCCAAGCACTATCATTCACACGGACGACGAGTGTAACGGTTACTCGCAACTATCATCGCTAAGCTATATTCATCATAAAGTCAATCCTATAAGTGGAACTCATACAAATTGCATTGAAGGATTCTGGGACCATGTAAAAAAGCGTATTAAAATATTAAATGATTCCCGATATGATATACAGCTACAGAAATTATATCCGGTGAGGGAACTGAATCATAGGTGTGAATACATAAAATAACCATAACAGTATGAAATGCAATTAAAACTAAGATATTTGTGACTATAATCATAGTTAAATGTCAAATGGCAAAACAATTAATGTCACAATAGAATAAGACATAGGATGTATAGAACTTGGAAGGGGTATGAAATTGTAGGATTAGTAGGCAAATCGAATAAAATAAAAACGTTGCGTAACATTGAGTGAAATTTGATAACGTAGAATTTAACGCCTTGGCTTTGGAAACTATGGGAACTAGGTTCGAGCCTCGGTGGGAACCTCATCACTCACTGCGGAATACGGATATATCCGCTGGATGACGAGTCCCAAATAGGACGAAATGTGCATACTGGATTCCAGTGCTAGTCACCATCCACCAATTAAATTCTAATATATACAGAATAAAGGCTACTTTTCACCTAGACGAATCTGATTGGTTGGTTCAGTGTTATTTGACTTTGGTGTCTATTCTTACTGTTACCTTTAATCTTTGTACTATCGAGAATTCCATCCAAGGAGTCTATTGACTTGAACTAAAGTTTATCAGTACGGTTAGATTTTTCAACTGAAACATGATCGAATCATGAAGACATATCTGTTGGTCTGAATTATTCAGGGAAATTTAAATTCATGAAAAATTCCCATTCGAACATTAATAGACAGAAGACAAGTAGTTCAGCGAAGACTCTCTTTTCGGCGAATTCATTTTCATAGCTGTACAATCGCCGAAATTTAAATTGTTTGACTCGGAATGATTTGATTTTGCTCATTAAAATCCATGGTGTTAAGATTCTAGGTTGATGAAGGTGATAATCTAGGAGCGTTGTATTACACGTACACACACACACACATCTATACAAAGATCTGGGAACTGTTGTCTAATACAAATCCGCTCATACACACATACATGTGTACACCTCTAATTATGAGTTTACATCAGTTAGAGAACTACTAGAAACACCCCCGCCCTCGGGGAGTACTGGATAGCTGTTTCGTCCTAGTATGAGATTCTTCAACATCATATATCTACCGGACCTTGAACCCAGGATCATCTGGTTACAAGGCAAGTTCGTAGATCACTCAGCCAATCGGATGCGATCTAATGGCCAGCTCATGAATTCCATTTTCTGCCAATTAGCGGTATACCTCCAGCTAATGTCACAAACGAGTAGAGTAAGTGATTGCTTAACTTACTTTGGTTGTTTGATAGTCATAATATTTATCAAATGAAGACACAGAAGTGTTAATTCTGGGATTCTAAAAAAAGGATCAATAGTCTTTATTGTTATTATTATTATTTATAATAATATTCCCTTTGGTTTCAAGTAAAACATAGGGCTTCAGTGGCACATCTCTACTTTAACCTGTTTTCTGCTATCTTTCCTCACCACACAACCTTCCTCTGTGTCACCCTCACGTATTTGTCCAGCTCTTCATCCCCGATTCAGATTCAGGTTAGGACGACCTGACACCTAACTTCATTCAAAGGTCTTTTCAGTGTATAATAATTCTTAACTGTTAATAAAGTCAAATGAACTGTCGTCTGTCAAGATTTGACAGAATAGTCCTAAAATATTTGGGTGCCGAGTGAGAAGTAGACATTTTTGTCAACAACAAAAAAATTATATGTTAATTTCGATTAATTTCCCTGAAGAAGTTCGAACCAGATTGCCGAATGAAACGTTGTAATTACTCATTTCAATCTCGCTGAGATTTTACAAATATAGTTTTTTACAAATGTGTTAATAAAGTCCTTTCATTGATTTGAAGATTCGACTTCTTCAGCAGACAACATCACCCAGGGAATCATTAAAAACCAGATAAACACTGGCTTGAAAGTAGATTCTTAACTGACTGATAAAATTTAGCGTCCTTTGATGTCACAGCATTATATACTTCAATTAGTCCAAAACTAGCAACAGAAACTATGCAACAATTACTCTATAGTGATGAAAACACAAAAACGCAATTATCAACTTGGATAGAACTCATAAAATTATGCCTTACAACATAGTTCCAGTTCAATACTCAAATATATGAACAAATAAAAGGAACACCAATGGGATCGCCCATATCAGGATTAATAGCTGAAGCCGTTATGCAAAGATTAGAATTAATAGCTCTATCTATAATTAAACCGAAAATCTGGATACGTTACGTTGATGATACATTTGTAATAATTAAGAGAAGTGATTTAGAATATACTCATAAATTAATAAACAACATATTTGAAGACATCAAATTCACAAGAGAAGAAGAACTAGAAAACAAAATCCCATTTTTAGATGTCTTAATCAAGAGAACCAACACAGGAGATTTAGAGACACAAATATATAGAAAATCATCGCACACAGATCAAATACTCAACTATACTAGCAATAATCCAGTTACTCACAAAAGAAACTGTGTGCAGACATTGTTTAAAAGAGTTCAAACGCATTGTAGCACTCCAGAGTTGAAAAGAATGGAAGAAAAATACCTACAAACGGTCTTCAAAAGGAATGGTTATCCTCCTAACAATTTCATCAAAAAGTGTTTAAAATCGAATCAAAACACCAACAAGAAACCATCATCAAAGACCACAAGAAAATTCATTCTACCATACATGAGAAATATCTCTGAAATAACAGCTAGAATACTGAAGCCGTTTGATATAGATATAGCACACAAGCCAGTCAAATCGCTTAATTCGATATTATGCAAACCAGAAGATCCAACAGAAAAAGGAGATAAAATTAATACCATTTACAAAATAAATCGTATGAACTGCAACAAGCATTACATCGGCCAAAGTGGGCGTCCCCTTCGAATTAGAATCCAAGAACACAAATCAGCCGTGAAAAGGCACGATATGTATTCTTTAGTATCAATGCATATAGACAATTATGGTCATCAATTTGATTGGGATAATGTCAAAATATTAGACAGGGGAAACACCAAAAGTGCAGTCAGGGAATTCCTAGAAGCCTGGTACTCAAACGAAAATGTAATTAACAAGCACATTAATATAGACGAAATATACCAACTAATAAAAAGTAAATCAGGTGACCAGAAAGTTTAAGATCCAAGTCAATAGGAAATGGTCAAAACATATGTAAAGATGGTTACCAGGAGACGCATTATTATATCACTCATGAAGAAATTTAAATCATTTCACTTTATGCTAAATATTGTGCTGAAAGGGGATGTTGTCCAGAAGGACGACGAAAGCTCCGCAACTAAACTAACCATTTCAGAGAACACTATTAATCGCAAGTCTACATCAAACAAAGGACTAGACATGTTACACTAATTCCTAACTAGTGTGCCATCAAAGTATCCAATACAGTCCTACCAAAAGGAGGTCAATCACTAGCCTGAATAGCCAGCTCAGTGGTAACGTCTGTGACCGCAGCATGGGGTAACATGGATTTGAATCTCAGAAGGGACATTAGCTGTTCCTTCAAGATTGCAAATACACTCCTTGCTGACTGACTGATGAGTGCCAACAAACACAAAACCCAGGTGGAAGGCTTCCTGTGGCCTATTGCCTCTAACAATTCAAATTGCACTGTGATGGCGAGCCATCAAGTGTGATGGTGGCCACATTGCAAACTTCACTGACTACAGAACTCAGTTACTAACTAGTGTTTCCGGTCAAACGATTCTTAAAGACACCAGTTTATGGAGGTGGCACTTGGATTCCAAGCGCTAGAAATTAAAATTCATGGGCCAGTGAATTTTAATCTAATAAGTGAAGCACATAAAATGGACTCCCACAAAAACTTGGAGGATCTGGGCTTCGCCGATGATATATGTCTGATTTCCCACAAAATGGAAGATATGTAAGCGAAAAGCAACAAGTTGTCAGAAGAAGCATCAAACATAGGACTTTCTTCAGGTGAACATAGAGAAAACAGAGGCAATCAAGATTCCGGGACAAGAACAACAACAACAGACAACGATCAACATAAATGGGAGGAACCTGGAAGAAACAACCTCCTTCACCACCTACCTGGGAAGCATCGTTTCAACTACAGGCAGACGGAACTGACGAGGATATCAAATTTAGAATCGAGAAATCAAGACAAGCTTTCACTACTGTCAAGTCTGTGTGGGGGTCAACAGCACCCAGCCTGAAAATGAGAATAAGATCCGGATTTTCAACTCCAATGTGAAGTCAGTCATTGCTACTATACGGATCAGAGACTTGCACTGCGCGTCATAAAGAGCATCTCAAACAAACTACAGACCTTCATTAACAGTTGTCTTCGCTCAATACTCAAGATCAGATGGCCGGCCAGAAAAGATCAGCAACAGAGATCTCTGGCAATGAGCGAACCAACCCAGCATGAACCAATTGTGAAACAAATAGGCAGGAAGAAATGGAAGTAGGTGGATTGGTCATACCGTGAGGAAACCATCAAGTGATATCAATAGACAAGCCATTGCTTGAATGGAACCCGAAAGGGGAGCGGCGAGTTGGTCGTCAGTGCGAGGGTGACTTGGAGGAGGTCATGTGAAGAGGAGATGAAAACGTGTGGGCAGACTTGGAGCGAGGTGAAGACTCTAGCAGATAATCGAACGCAATGTAGACGCGTGGCTGAAGCCCTATGTTCCTCTAGGAATTAAAGGGAATAGTAATAATAATAATAAGTGAAGCACATATCCTGCCCGATAGCTGATTGTTCTGAGTTCTATCCTTCGTGAAACCGTAGGTGTATTCACCACAGTACAGTTTCAAAATAGGACAAAAAACAGCTGTCTACCTGACGTCAGATTGTGATAAAGTTCACCCTAAAATCAGTTATATCCTGTCGTCATAGTAATCTTCATCATCATAATATTGATTACTATGCACCCTTTTCTAGTTGTCTGAAACCTTCAAGGAATCATTGTGTCAATTATCCAACCCTCCTTTCACCTCATTCCATTTTGTACCACTTAATGACTGACAGATATAGGTTTACAGTAAATAAAACGAAATGATGATAGTGCATGTTATCACTGGGTATTTCATCAGGTAAATCAATGTTTTTGACCATACTTTTTAGAACATGAAAGTTTATATAGTCTGCATCGCTTTTCATATATCGATCCTATGGAAATATTTTATTCAATACTTAATGCTTACATTACTTCTAATAAGTAATGTAAACAATTAAATTTTCAAAACACTGATAGTGTTACTTCCATATTCAATATACTGTTGTTTATTTATATGTAATCATTATGGCATTTTTGTTATGGCGCGCGCGCGAAATCATTTAAAATTTCAATTGATGATTGACTTATACACACACACACACAGTCAACTAACAATCTTAAATTTAGTAATATCATTCAATAAGTTACTTCATTAAATGAATTACGTATTTAGGTGAAATAAAGAATTGTTTACTATCTTACAGTATTAAAACAAAAGTTGTTTTAATTCAATGACATTCAATAGAATATGAATAAATGAATGAGTGAATGTTGAAGGTCATTTCGAGTTTATACATGTGATGAATTGACTGACCGACTGGTTTCAATATAAAACTTTGCACAGATGTGCAGCAGTTCAAGTTGCCACTCTCCCTCCATGCAGCACACAAAACAAGGGAAGAAAGTAAAAAGAAAAGTAAAATAGAGACAGTAAACAGATATATAAAGCAAAAGGAGTAGTAATATTGAACAACAATATAGTTTTATTGGGTATTATAAGTCACAAGGAGTGGATGCATCTGTGCCAGCCATTGAGAACGAGGATTTTGAGCCATATCACCAATTGTCTCCAGCCGCCATTGGTGTTTACCGTCCCGAGGACCCCAACCAGGAAGTCCACACCTTCCTACGTGACTGGCTGGCTTAAACTAACTCTTGTGGATTTCATTGACTGATGAAACCATGTTTCGGTTTGACCACCACTGACTAACTCTTTTCCAGCCTCATCGATCCCATGTCAGCTAATATTTCCCGTCGAGGAAGGCGATGGCTGGGCATGCATGTGTAACGCATGTCCTAACCACCCTAATCGATATAGCTTTACAGCCTCGTCGATTGATCTCTCCTCCTTCCTTACCTAGCACTCGATCGGCGCCTAACCTCAATATTGCTCACTCTATTATACCATCACCTGACACAGGAGATAGAACGCAGACACATATGATCAAAGACAGCTAATCTTTCAATGTCTTCCACTCTCAATGGCCATATCCCACAGCCATAAAGGAGGACGGAGAGGACTGCTGAGCAATACACACGCCCTTTGGTCGATAGCCAGTCGGATATCACGTATACTAAGCCATAGACGGCGTAAACTGGCACATGCGGAACTAGCCTTCCATATCCGTGCTGAGATTTCGTGAACGATCAACCCGTTGGTGCTGGCTGATGCAACACGCCTCGTCAACCACTTCACTTCCTATTTCTAAACTAGGAGTCAATGTAGTCCAGTCCAATAACATCATCTTACATTTGACAGCACGAACGAATCGCATGCCAAACTTTCGTAGATTGCAGCTAAAGGTGTCCAGAAGACTCTGCACTTTGTCAGCGTCTTCACCTACGTTGGAGGACTATATCATCTGCATATTCTAAGTCAACGAGATTATTCCCTGGTAGCAAGTCAATCCCTGAGTCTCTGAAGTGAGTTGAGGTTAAGTCCATTAGTACATCTATGATGAAATTGAATGGAAATGGGGATAGTGGGCATCTCTGTTGGATGAATACTTGAATCGACAATTATTTTTATTCAAAATGTGTTATATATTTGACGATGAACTATCACGACAACTGGATGGAAACATGTGTAAGTGAATGTAATTTCATTAATACTACCTATGACTTAAGGAGAATATAAAAGTTATTGATGAACAATACGTCTGTAATTGATTACATGAAGTGTTTGATAAATAGTTGTCAGCATTCATGCAAAGCCAGTAACTACGAAACTATTATTGTTACTATTGTTCCCTTGGGTTCCTAGTGGAACATAGGGCTTCAACTACACGTCTCCACTTGCTTCTGTCTTCTGCTGTACTTCTCACCTGCGTTCATTTTAATCCATACTGTTTTAACTCCTCTTCACACGATCTCCTCCATGTCACCCTTAGATGTCCCACTACTCACCGCTTCCCTTTTGGGTTCCACTCGAGCACTGGCCTGACGCGCGATGTCACCCAACGGCCTCCTCAGCGAGTGCCCAATCCATCTCCACTTTCTCCTGCATATTTGTTGGACGATTGCTTCTTGTTTTGTTTGTTCCCATAGTTTCTTGTTGGTAATTCTTTCCGGCCATCTGATCTTCAGTATAGAACGAAGACAGTTGTTGATAAAGGTTTGCAACCTGTTGAAAATATTCTTGGTGACCCGCCAAGTTTCTGATCCGTAAAGCAAAATTGACTTCACGTTTGTATTGAAAATCCGAATTTTGTTGTTGATGCTGAGTGACGAAGATTTCCAGATTGGTTTCAGGTTGATGAATGTGTTTCTCACCTTCCCGATTCTCGATTCCACATCCTCATCCGTTTCTCCTGTAGCTGAAACAATGCTCCCTAGATAACTGAATGGAGTAACCTCTTTCGAATCGCTTCCATTGATGGTGATTGGCGCTGGATGTTGCTGTAGTTGTTGTTGGTTGGTTATTTTCATAACCTCCATCTTGTCTATGTTCACCTGGACATAGACACCTCGCCTAGATTACTAGCTCAGTAGTTTTCTAGCTGGTCCCAAGCCCGGATAAACAGGGAGGACTGGGGCGTGGTGCTAGCAACTCCACCCCCAAAACTTAACTAAATTGCTACAGAAACTTCAACGCATAAATATATTAAAAATACTAAAAATATCAACTGCCGACGCACACCCATGATATCAATGGCTGGCCTGCAAAATTTGGGCTACCGATATGACATACTGAAAATTCCATACTTGTACCGAAAATACGGTGTGGAATCAAGGTATGATTATAAAAAATAACTGATAGTAACAATAATAACAACGTTGAAATTCACGACAAACATACACTGACGACAACAACACCAGCAATAAGAACTTCAGATAGTCGGTAGTACTTCCACATAAAGAAGCAACCTCAGAAACCACTTTACGCAGAATTCTTAACAACGCAGGAACAAAAGTAACATTCAACCTCCCCCCAAACAAACTCAATTAGAAACAAACTTTGTCCGTTAAAGTATCGATCCTATGAAGCCTATTAAGCAAAACAATTTAGTTTATCTAATACCCTGACTGCGATGATTGTCAGGTCAAATACATAGGTCAAAGTAGTAGAACAGGTGCAGTCAGTCAGACTAGCCGATCACGAGAACCTAGCAAAACCTAGTTGACTCGAATAAGATAAGAAATCTAGAGAATAGTTCAGCTTTAGCACTACATGCAATTACACACAACAAATCATACAATAGGATGGATGGGATAAGATGACTATATGTGTAAAACTTGGGCACTGTGGTAGTAAGTAATTCCATATTAGTTTGTTTATTAGGTATATCACACAGTGAAACGGTATTATTTACTGGATGAAGTTTCGAACAAAATGTATTGTTCATAATCATGTCAGTTATAATCACACGACTTTGACACTTGAGTTTTAGAGTTTTCTTTGTTCTCTCCTATTCGTCGTATGGGTAGTAGAATTTTCCAGATATCGGGGACAGGTGATGAATCATTCCTATTACATGTATTTGTAGTTGATTCGGTAAACAAAGCTTCTGTTATCAATCTCTCCCTATACCCTGTGACATTAGATTTTAAAACTGTCATCCTATCCCATCCTATTGTATGGTTGTGTGTGACTGCATGTAGTGCTATAGCTGAACTATTCTCTAGATTTCTTATCTTATTCGGGTCAACCAATCTAGATTTTGCTAAGTTTTTATGTTCAGCTAGTCTGACTGCCCCTGTTCTACTAGTTTGACCTATGTATTTGACCTGACAATCATTGCAGTCAGGGTATGAGATAAACTAAATTGTTTTGTTTTAAAGGCTCTACAGGATCCTTTAACCGACAAAGCTTGTTTCTAATTGAGTTTGTGGGTTTGAATGCCGTTTTTATTCCTGCCTTGTTAAGAATTCTGCGTAAGGCTTCCGAGGTTCCTTCCTTGTATGGAATTACTACTGATGATTTAGATTCTTTATTGTTGGTGTCGTCATTAATATTATTATTATTATCACTATCATTATTATTGTTATTATCACTATCACTACTATCATTATTTATTTTATTTTTACTTTTCTTTACATATTTCCTGACTAATTTTTCCGGGTAATTATTAAGTTTTAAGGCTTCTTTTATGTGTGTTAGTTCCTGTTTATCGAATCAACTACAAATACATGTAATAGGAATGATTCATCACCTGTCCCCGATATTTGGAAAATTCTACTACCCATACGACGAATAGGAGAGAACAAAGAAAACTATAAAACTCAAGTGTCAAAGTCGTGTGATCATTATTGATATGATTATGAACAATAAATTTTGTTCGAAACGTCATCCAGTAAATAATACTGTTTCACTGTGTGATATACCTAATAAACAAACTAATATGGAATTACTTACTACCACAGTGCCCAAGTTTTACACATATATTAGTAAATAATACTGTTTCACTGTGTGATATATCAAATAAACAAACTAATATGGGATAAGATGACAGTTGTAAAATCTAACGAAACAGCAGGGTGGAGGGAGAGATTGATGTCAACGGAAGCTTTGTTTATCGAATCAACTGAAGATACGTGTGATAGGAATGATTCAACACCTGTTCTAGATGTCTGGAAAATTCTACTACCTGTACGACGACGAATAGGAGAGAACAAAGGAAAATGTAGAGCGAAGATTTCGAAGTTGTGTAGCTATAATTGACGATATGATTATGAACAATGATAAATTGTGTTTGAAACCTCGTCATCCAGTAAAAGATTATACTGTTTAACTTTGTGTGATATATCCAACTAATAAACAAATGAATTTGGAATGACATATCACCATGGTGCCCAATTTTTACATATGTATATATATTAATGTATATCAAGTTAACATATTATGAAATTTTAATCGATATATACACACATATTTTTATTTCCTATTTTCAGTTCAAGTAATCGTAATGGTCTGATACAATATGAATTATTTATCAATCAACTGAATTGGAAATGTCCACCAACTAATGGTATGCCTATACAAGCACCATGTGATTATACTGGTAATATTGAAGTCGACTGGTTATCAATGAGTAAAGGGGATAAACCAAAATCTCTCGGTTTAACACAGTCAACATCAAAAGTTGAACGAATTAATTATAAACAATTAATAAATAATTTATGCGGAATAGAAGAAAAATGTGAATAAATCAATTAAAAAAATAATAATAATTGATTTATATTCATTTTATTTTAAAAATATGTATTACAAAATTAGGAAGCTTCTCTATAAATTGCTTAGATTTTAAAAACCGCACTGTTTACATTTCAGTGTAATTTAAACAAAAGTGTTTCAATGCTAAATGGAGTGAAAAAGAATAAATGATGTATGCATCAATAATAAATGTGTACAATTTAACGTTGACGATTAGTAATCAGTATAAATAAAACATCAAACTTGTTTAAATAAAGCAAGTATAGAAAATAAAATTGTTGTTTTTGTTCTCTTTACTAACAGTTCGAACGATCTGATCACACACGGACTTGTCATAAGAATATGTACATGTGAAATTAATAAAGAGTTAAGAGTTGACTAAATAGACTACTTAGGTCAAGTTAAAAGGACATATTGAAGGTCAAAATAACAATGAAAATGACTAAACCAAATAACAGAGGTAATAGTACATATACACTGGCTGCTATCAAAACAAAGTTAAGAAATTAATTGGTGGATGATGACTGGCAGTGAAATCCACGATGCGCATTTCGTCCTATTTGGGACTCGTCATCTGGATGTACCTGCATTCCCCAGTGCGTGATGATTTTCCCGCCTAGTACCCATCATTTCCTACGACAAAGCCTTATCCGCAAGACCACTTGGGCCACGAGAGCCACCTCTTGTGCAACGGGTCATATGAACTATTTAATTTAATTTCAGATTTCCCCGTCGATTAATTAGACCGAAGGGTTCGGTCTCATCACCCACTGGGGAATGCAGGTACATCCAGCTGACCAGTCCAAAAATAGGACGAAATGCGCATCCTGGTGGATTCCACTTCTAGTCATCATCCACCAATTAACTTCTAATTACATGCCCAGGAAATATCGAAGCATCTGCATAAGAAGCCTACAAGTCAACCTGAGACCGAGTACTTGGGTCCAATCAATCGACGGCAAAATCGATAATTGAATTAAAACAAAGATTACCAAGGAAGGTAGTTTAGTGTGATGACGAATTGTTCTTGAACGCATAAAGGTGGTATGAACTTCCTGATCGCTATCTAAGGATTCCACAAACTTTCTAATTGCCTAAAACACGTTTCGTGAATAGGTTTAAAAGACGTGTTAATGTCAATTTTATTTCCTGTCTCTATAATATGTTTCGCAATCGAGGAGCTGGGTCTCCTGTTCTCACCATTAATGCGTTCTGGGGATTCTATTTGCTTCTGGAGCCATTTAGGAATATGCTCTGAAGCCAGTCTTTACTTACAGAGATCGATTTGTTTGGATCGTATCCTAAAGTTTGTGGGATCCCTAGATAGCGATTAGGAAGTTTATACCACTTTTATGCGTTCAAAAACAATTCGTCATCACACTAAACCGCCTTCCTTGGTAAACTTTGTTGTGATACAAACAAGGGTAGATGTACTATTACCTCTGCTATTTGGTTTAGTGATCTTCATTATTATTTTGACATTCCCTATGTCCTTTTAATTAGACCTAAGTGTCTATTTTCTTACCTCTTAACTCTTTATTAACTTCACATGTACATATTCCTGTGAAAAGTCCGTGTGTGATCAGACTGTTCGAAGTGTGTTGTGTGCAAATACGTTACACGATTCAGACAAACTACATATGCTTATTGCTTTATCTAAACTCATAAAGAGAACTAATTGTTTTAAATTTCCTAACAGTGTTTTAACACCTTCAGTATGTATTTGGAGTGATTCATGTTTTTGATTTCCCGTTGACTTATCTGAGATTGATCAGCGTCATTTTTTGACAGATGAGCATCTTGAACTGATATCTTAATAATGTTGGGATTAGTATATTAAGACTTCTTGTTAGATGGTGAATAATAGCTAAACTTTAGGATGCTCAGTTAGTCGTACTTGGGAATCATCACTTGGACTTACTATCTTCTCAATAAGGGATGGTATTTCCACCCATCTCTTCAAACATTAAGGCGTTATTCAATGGGCCAAGGGCAAAGTTAAACTTTCAGCACCACTAACTACCAATGGCTTTGAAACTCTCACTGAGCAAGTTAGTGAAACCTGGCAAATAATGTTCTAATCATCAATAAAATACGCCCATCGAAGTGTTGTGTTATTAAATGGGATATCCGGCAAGTTTCAGCTTAGGTTTGGTAAAGATTAAGTTACGCTTTAAGCCAAGGACAAGTTAGGGTTAGGTTAACCTAATAAAGGCGACATTAGGGTTGGTTAGTTTAGGGATATTTTCACGTTAGAGTTAGGTTCAGGAAAGATTAGGGTTAGAAGACCTAAATAATTACATGCATAGAATGTGGTCAATTTACTGTTGATATAAAAATAGTGCTTGTGCACTCTGGTAGAGTATTATTCCATTGTATGCAACATTTATTTCGAAAAGCCTCATAGCGTTATACAGTAAGTATTATTTACTGATGACGTTTCGAGCACAATTTATCGCTCAGGAAATATCACTGTATTACACTATGAGACTTTATCAAAACAAGTTTTACCCACAATGGAACTATACTCTGTTGATACTCCAACCTGAAAGTGAGAGTTGTTTTTAACACACTGTAACACTTTTCTACAGACTTTATGCATTATTTCATAAATATATGTATTCCATACACAAAAATGCCTCCTTCACGTGACTGGCGCGTTCGAGGTCATTCGCTGATTGGTAGTTGGTGATGCTTAAAGTTTAACTTGGCTGGGCAAAGAAAATCACCTTCTGTACATCAGCTGTGATTTGAAATTATTCTTAATAAGTACGCTAGTTGGTTGATCAACACATGAATTAGGCTAATTTTATGAGAATAAAATAATCTGTTCGACTTTATTAGAGGAAAACTATATTGATATAACCGAATCGACTGTGATATAGATACAACAATACTGGAAACAACAGTGCATATCGAATCAATACGAAATTCAACTAAGCCACGAAAATATCAGAAGATAAAGACTGACTTGTATAACTTTATCCAACAAGAAATATGCCGCATATGATATCACATTGTTGGGAGCAATTATCAGGAAGCCCTACTTGACACAGGTTTCTTGCTAGTTGACACTCACCA
Organism: Trichobilharzia szidati; assembly: GCA_944472155.2. NCBI lineage: Eukaryota > Metazoa > Platyhelminthes > Trematoda > Strigeidida > Schistosomatidae > Trichobilharzia > Trichobilharzia szidati. The sequence goes on from OX235271.1 coordinate 192,280,294, forward strand.
GTCAATCAGTCAGTCAGTCAGCAAGGAGTGTATCTGCAATCATGAAGAAAAGGAACTCGTGTCCCTTCTGAGATTCGAGCGCATGTCACCATCCTGTGCTGCAGTCAGAGACGTTATCAAGGAGCTATTAGGGCTAGCAATTGACCACATGTTGGTAGGACTATATTGGATACTTCGATTGGACACTAGTTACTAACTAGTGTGTGTTCCATTAAAATATATCGTTTATATACATCTGCACACAAACAAAACTCCACTACATCGTTAGTACTAGCAGGTTATTGGGAATAGTGGTGTAAGGTAAAATTATCCTATTCTAAAAAACACCATAAATCGAATTCTGAAAAAGGAGAAATATATTTTACCCCAGAAAGCGATGACATAAATGTTGATTTTGAATATTTGGACACTTCCTATCATACCTATATGCTAAGTAAAGGTTTACTGCTTGAGCAGCTGAACTCAAATATTGATGAATATTGTCATTAGGGTGTACACCATGAGTGTAAATTTCGATAGCGTACGCCGAGAAGTAAACTGGAAACTACTTCAACACTACGGCGTGCAGTGCCCAAGTCTTTCTCGACCTCATTCAACAGCTGGCTATATGACAGTGCCAAATGTCAGGTGATTCACAACGGGAAACTCAGGGAGGCGTTCGAAATGCATACAGGAGTAAGACAAGACCGACTACCTATTATCACATAAGATGATACTCTTAATTGCGTTGGATTGGGTTGTGCGTCAGAGAGTGTGTGGGGAGCGAGAAAACAGGAATACGTCGGAACACCGATAAGAAGACTCTAGAAGATCTGGATTTCGCAGATGATATAAGTCTAATGTTACACAAACTCGAAGAAATACAGACAGGCGAAAACCAACAAACTGGCTGAAGAAGCAGCCCCCGAAGACACAACTGCAGGTGAACATAGAGAAGACAGACAAAGGTGATGAAGATAACCAACAAACAGCAATAACAACAACAACCACCAATTACCACCAGTGGGAGAGATTTGAAAGAGGCAACTTCATTCACTTCTCTAGAAAGCACGATTTCAACCACAGGAATTCAGAACGGATGAAGATGTCAAAGCTATCCAACCAGAATCGGAAAGACAAGCAAGATACGCCTTCATCAACCTCAAACCAGTTTGGAAATCTTCTGCACTGCTCTCAGCACAAGCAGAAGATTCACATTTTCAACACCAATGTTAAGTCGGAGAGTTCTTCTATACGGGTCAGAAACTTGCACTGCGTTTCACGAAAAGGATTTCCAACAGGCCACCACAGACTTTCATCAACAGCTGCCTTCGCCGGCTGGATACTGAAGATCAAATGGCCAGTCAGAAAGAATAGGCAACAAGAAAATGTGGCTAGGACCAAACCAACAGGCGATAGCCGATCACTCAACAAATATGTGGGAGAAAATGGAGATCGATTGGTCATTCTTTGAGGAGTTCGTCGGATGACATCGCGCGTAATGCAGGGCCATCACTCGAGTGGAATCCCAACGAGGAGCGACGAGTGATCCGTCGGTGAGAGACTGACATGGAGGAGATCATGTGAGGAGGAGCAGGAGGAGGAGATGAGAGATTATGGGCAATCACGGGCCCAGCTGAAGAGGACGGCAGATAACAGAACAAAGTAAAGACGTGTTGTTGATGCTCTACGTTTCACTCGGAACGCAAGGGAATAATAATAATAATATAGCTGAACAACTTTTAGGGAAGAAAGGAAAATTACTACTTTAGGTAAAACGAGTCTCTAAACAAGCCAAATGATTCTGAAGACATTCATTAATAAGTAAGTCCAAGGTTATTTATTCGTGAACTCATTTTTATTGGCCACCCCTCCGCACACCTCTTGAAATGCTCCCATATGACCGGGCGTCTTACATAGCCTCTCCTGAGGAAGTCCTACTCACTGCCTTCACGTGGCGGAGGTGTTTTTCACCAAAGTGAGAGGGCGAAAGCGGATGCCCGGCGCTCTTCACCGGGTTGACTGTCCATTGGATGACAGTCTAGGGGAGAAGGCTAAACCCTGATTCCAAACCTCCAACGACTGGCGTATGAAGCTCACTGCAGCTCACCGGCAGACGTATGGACAAAGGGCTTGTTGGATGTCCTGGATGTCTGGCCCCATTCAAAAAGGCGTATGAACCGAGCTCCGGTCACCGGCTGCCAATGGATAGTGGACTCCCGACTCCACTCCTACTGCCTTGTAGGTCACACTTGGTTGTGTAAAGGCTAGAGCTGCACTCTCAAACAAAAGGCCGAGCGATTCTGGGGACATCACTCGTACCAAATTCCCATGAAACTTCATGAACTCTCTTACAAACTGTCGCAAAACCTTGCATCAGATCGCCGCGCCTGGGCAGCGATGATTCGAGATGTTCATGAAGCCGGCTCATCCTCCCGTAGGAGATAGCCGAAGTGAAGTAAAGTAAGTAACAATATCATCATAAGGTGTCACAAACTATAGTAGTGCGAGGCTGAGATTGAAGGTATACTATCTCGGGATAGAGAGGATAAGATAAACAGTTGAGTTTTTGCCTCGGACGACCGAATCAAAAAAATTTTACTGTCTTCCTACTCTAAAATCGATGGGGGTAGAAAGAGTCTACCCGATACTTGTTTATCGAAACTTATCCTATCTCGTGTCAGGTGGCTGAGGGTAATCAGTTTGTTTCAATGGAGCATTCATAGTATTTATTCAAACTCTGATTATTTGTCCACTGCACACTTAGTATATCATAACCTTTAGGATTTGACCTAATTTATTTATTTATTGAATTGTCTACACATACACACATATTACTACCCTCGTTATTCTTATCGCCACTTGCACAAACCTTATTATCATTATAATCATCTCTTCTAATGACGCTTAAACACTTAACACCTTATTATTATAATTCGACCCACAAAATCACCCTCACTGATTAAATTTTAAATATAAAGCTATGTGAATTAGAATAAAGCCTGAAGATCTTTTTTTATTTTATTTTATTTAAACGCAGAAAAAACTTGGTAGAATATGGCACCAAGAAAGATGCGCCACACAGTAATAATAAAACAACATAGATTAAAAGTAAAAATATAAGTAGGAAACGGACAAGGAACTTCATCTGGAAGGAAAAGTCATGTTTAACAAGTTCAAACAGTATTCGTTAACTATCATCAGGAATGGAAAAAAGAAGGAAATTGCAACACGTTCGCCATTAATTACGATTCTTGGCCATATCCGATAACGTTTCGAGCCATCGATTCGAGCTATCTAGCGGACCCCAACCAGGGAGTCGTGACGCACCAACCGATGCTAATCTAGCACAAATATCCTTCATCCCACGACGCCACGTCATGGACTGACAACCCCTCCGCCTTTTCCATCCCGTCCCAGGGCTAGCGAACAGAGACCTGTACAGAAGCCTCTGGGATGACATTCGCAGCACATGTCCAAGCCACCGGAGCTGGTGTTTCCAGATCACGATACTCAATGAATGGTGATCTCCACTGTGTTCAAACACACGCCGCCGAACCTCAGAATTACTCACGCGACGATCGAACACGCAGAGTCGCTGCATATCCTCAGCTCGGAGAGGCCAGGTTTCACGGGCGTAGAGCAAGACAGCCCGCACCGAAGCATTGTATACCCGACCTTTGACAGCCAGGCTAACGTCGCGACGGCGCCAGAGGTGGCTCAAGTTGATGTATGCCACCCTAGCCTTCATTATACGATTGGAAATCTCATCCGTCACCTCTCCGCCAGCATTCACACAACTACCCAGATACACAAACTTATCAACAACTTCAAGCGGTTCACCCGCAATAGAGTGCAGGTACAGGCTCCTGCCAATCTTGTAACAATACTTTGCACTTAGACGGTGCAAAGCACATACCATACTTACAGACACTGATCGCCAACTGATTAAGTGCGATTTGGGCAGTCTGCATGCTATCGCGCAGTAAGACGATATCATCTGCACACTCGAGGTCGAAAAGTCTATCTCCAGGTAGCAGATGTACACCTTCAGAGCTGACTACAGAATGTCATCGATGGCAAAGTTAAAGAAAAATAGAGAGATTGGGCAACCCTGTCTAACCCCACTGTTGGTTGGGAACAGTGGTGATAGTTGGTTGTATGCTGTCACTCTACCTGAGGTGTTTCTGTATAGGGTTTTCAAGATGTTAACAAATTTCTCAGGTACACCTCTCTCTAACAGACAGTTCCAGAGCACAGTTCTGTCCAACGAATCGAAGGCAGCCCTAATATCAAGAATCACAACGATCGTTGGCCTGCAATACGTGTGGTGGTGTTCCAACAACTGACGAAGGGTGAACACATGATCAATGCACCCACGACCTGAATGAAACCCAGCCTGCTCTTCGCGAATAAATCCTTCACGTATTTTGCACAGCCTGCGAAGCAAGACAGCAGCCAATATTTTAAGACGCGACTGATAGCAGACTGATACCCCTATGATTGTCACACGAATTACTTCTTTGAAATATCAGGTACTACTAGTTTGCTCGCATCAACGTTTAGATGACGCCTTTTCTGAACTCCACCAAATTGCAATACGAACTTGGCACACAATGACGCATGATCGGAGTCCAGGTATGTGCTCCAGAAGGAGCGACAGTCTTCTTCCACCCTCGCCACCGGAAACTGACAGCAATATGATCGATCTGAGTTCAAGCTAGATTCGCAGAGGGAGGACGCCAGGTAGCGCTACGGCGATGGCTGTGCCGGAAGTTGGTGCTGGCTAGAAATAGGTTGTCATCTAATTGAAAACAACAATATTGTCCGCTTATATATCTTGTTCTAGTCATATATGTGATCGCTTCTCCACCAACGATGAATGTGAACACAGTTCGCTTCTTCATAGCGGGGAAAATACCCTCGTCATATCCAATCATTAGCAGTAGTACCAATTTAAGGGTGGAACTAAACAGGTTACAAACAACCAAAAAAATCAAGTTATACTGAATATTAATTTATATTTTTTATTATTAATATCATTACTGTCAAGCAAGTTAATAAAAGGAAGGGATAAACCCCAATTTATGACATTTGTATTATTCAGTTTAAGAAAAACAATAAAAAGAAACTATAAATAAGAACAATTAAATGCGGAGGTAACAAGAAGAAGAAATAGGACAGAAAAAAAAACATCATACGATGAGATGAGGTTGAATTAGATTAAACTGATGCCTATTCGGACAATTTGCTTGCTATGATTTATTCTTATCTTCATCCTCTCGAATTTTTTATTATTATCGATTTAATCATTTCAAACAAAGGTATCTAACAAAATTTTGCGCCATTTTATTCAAAAATGGCGCCATTGAATTTCCCTCCTTTTTGTTTTCTTTGATCAAGATAAACAAATAAAATGAATTTAATGGTTCAGTTGATTTCCTTTGAAAACTTTTTAAACTTCAACAGGTAGATTTAAAATCAAGAAATAGGAAAGAAATAAACAGCAGTTAATGTATGTATATATATGCATATTATTAAGCAGTTTGAATGAAGAACTTTCGAACAATGAATGTTTTGATAATAATAATAATTGTAAGGATACTTGTCAATGTGATGAATCGTCTGAATACAATTTATTACAGAGCTCCTGATCTTCTAAGAACTCTACTACTACTACTACCTCCATGTCGTTTTTCACGACAAACTTTACTTCCACCGGACTTTACGCCATGAATAGATGATGACGATGAGGAGGATGGTGATGAATCGAGTGGAATACCATTGATATCATTCGACTGGTGCTTGCGTCCACCATGACGACGTTCTTTGCATGTTTGACCTACCAACAACAACAACAACAAAAATAATAATAATAATAATTAGAAACAGGTTTATATTGAGATTACTGAAACCTTTTTATATCAAGAATTAAGGGAATAAGTTCATTTATTTATCCAATCATGATGAGATCCGATTAGTGATCAAAGGATGTGTTGTATACTGCTCAGCCATTGGGTTTTGTCCCATCGTTATGGCTATGAGACTGTGGGATACAAAAGAAAGTCAACTGTCTTTCACTACAGATGTTTGTGTTCTACCCACCTACCTGTCTGTCTGTTTTCGACATAGAAGTTTGCACATATGTGCGGCAGTTCAAGTCGCCACACTCCATGTACCACACAAAGCAAGAGAAGAAAGTAGGAGAAATGCATAATATAGTCAGTAAACAGAGGTGTGAGACAAAGGAATAGTAATAACGAAGAACAAAACAGTTTCATTGGAAATCATAAGTCACAAGGAGTGGATGCATCTGCGCCACTGAGAACGATTTTGAGCCATGTCACCAATTGTTTCCAAACATTGGTTTTTACCGTCCCGAGGACCCCAACCAGTCTGGAAGTCTACACCTTCCTACGTGACTTAGACTAACTGTTGTAGATTTCATTGACTGGTGCCATGTTTTCGTTTGACCGCCGCTAGCTCTTTTCCAGCCTGACTCTATATCAGCTAACATTGCCCGTCGAGGAGGGCGATGACTTGGCATACGTAACACATGTCCTAACCATCTCAAATGATATAATTCCACAGCATCGTTGATTGATTTCCCCTCCTTACCTAGCACTCGGCGCCTAACCTCAATATTGCCCCTATATTTCACCATGTAATGAGTCTTTCTCTTGAACATTTCCGCTTATTATTATTATAGTTCTTCTGAATTGTTATATGGAGTGTGGAACCTTGAAATGAAGCACTTCTACGCTGAAAATTCACTCAGGCAATCACCGACTGTAGCGTTGTGACGAAATGATATCAAAGTTAGAGAAGCTACAAGTTAGAATACATAAATCACTCCTGATACCTAACTCACTGGTTGTTGAGAAGCGTTCAACATATTTGCTTCCTAGGTTCCATTCTCCTCAGCGGAGAGTCACGTTTGACTACGTTTGAAAGGCCAGTCCTAATCTAGGCTTAAAAAGCTTTTTTCAGTTACTGTCTGAGTTTCCCAAACAACCGATATCAGTTCGTTACGAAGTCTACATCAAAGACAAACGGAATGTCAATACACTTGGAAGAAAGGAGATGTATGTTACCACATAGACCATTAAGCTACTGGTGTGGTGAGAGCTGGCTGCTAGCCAAAGTTGGTAGACAGTAATTGACGTCAATGTTTATGTCCCCAATATTGGTGGTGAGAAAATGAGAATAAAGGCTTTGCGTAGGCGGATACAGTTAGCATATGGATGATCTGACACAGACACAAAGAGATGCAAGGTTAACTTTCTGTGAGAAACAACCAATCAAAAGACTGTATTTTCTACTAACAAAAATCTACAATAATGTACATTAAAATCTATAAATATGTGTTGATTTTCCTTAATAGAGGATCTGTTGCCTGGCCCTTGTCTTCTGTTGTTACACTGGGACCCGATCCAATGGCCAGCCCATGAATTCTAACTTCTGCCAGTTCACCATAGAGCGCGACTTGCATTAGCCAGTGTCATCGGTAGTGGATATTTGTCCTCACATCCAACCTTTTGTATCGCACTGGTCACGCCTTCTTACTAGAACTCAGGTTAATACATACCTGAACAGGATCACTTGCTAGTAAGCATCAGATTGATACTCAATTGTTTGTCTGCAAGGATTTGACTGATCACGGAATTTCATCATGAGCTGACATTGATTAGAGAGCCATTGGAAAACCTGAAGGGAGTACTAAACATCTGCTTCGCACTATTTGGCTCTCTTCAGCAGCAGGCGCCCACCGCCAGGGTTCGAACTCCAGGACCTTCAGGCTACAAGATGAGCTCGTAAATCATTCAGACACTGAAATCCGGTCTAATGGCCGATGAATTCCAACTTCTATCCAGTACTCCCAGGTGGCTTTCCAATGGTTCTCTAATCCAGTGTCAGCTTATGATGAAATCCTGTAACCAATCAAATCCGTGGAAACCAACAGTTGACAACAATTCTAAAATCAATGAATTGTACTGTATAGAGGATAAAAAAATATAAAAGAAATTACTTACCAGTGGGACAATCAGTATCAGAGTTGCATCGTGTACGCTACAGAAAAGTTAATAAAAGAAAAGTGGAATAGTTCACTTAAAGAACACCTTAGTACATGGAGATGAAACATGATTCCTTAAAAACCTCTGTCAACAATATATACCACTACACAGGCACACACACTCACAGAATTTAAAAGAAGGCATCAAGCCTTTCCTTATATTTTAATATAAAATGTAAGGAGTGGCTTTATTGCATATCCCTTGCTAATTGTAGAGTTGTAGTCCGTTGCTATGACAGTTTAGTGACAAGTTATTATTTTTTTTTATATGCTTTTTTTCTGACATACATCCCTGAACTGCCTCACATATTTGCTGCACTTTTATCAGAAAATGTCTCACTTGTCACCTTTATTTATTTGTTTATTTAATTCAATATGATCATTTTGAAATATTGTCTTATCATGATTATTATCACCACCTTGTTGCGCGTAATATTTTAATTCCCTACTTGACTTCATAAAAGCCACGCTCGCAGAAAACGTTTACCCTTACCGATTTATTGGCAGCAACATGAAAGACAAGCAGTCTAAACTGGTCACTGACTCAGTTCCAAAGAAAACCTTATTATTCATGGACTTGGAATTCAAAGGTGAGCAAGCTTTAGATATACTCAAAAATCGTCTCTCTCTCTCAAGCAGTCAGTAAGACGTTCACCAGCCGTAAGCTGTTCCCCATCCCTGTAAAAGATAAGCTCCCCCTTCTGGTCGCCTCCATGTGCAACTATCAGTTCACCTACTCTTGTGGAGCATGGTACATTGGCCGGAGTCAGCGGACGCTTTCCACACGGATACGAGAACATATTCCAGCATGGCTTTACAAGAGAGAAAGAAAGTGTGTGCGTAGCTCTGTTCTACAATACCTGATCGACTTCTGTCACTCTGTCAACCCTGAGCATGATTTTAAGATCATATACAGAATCCATGCTAACTTCCCGCGTTTTCTTCGTTACAGACTTCTAAAGACAGCGGAGGCCTTGGCAATTCACGACTTTAAGCCAACCAGACCTTTGTATACAAAAGAAGTATGTACAATCCCTACTTCTGCCTTGGCCGTAGAGGGATAGGCATTTATTTATTTTGTTTATTTAGTTAATCTATGTACCTATCCCTCATCACTGCGATTATTATTATTAGTAGTAGTATTCTCACTCTGAACTGTTTCCACTTGTCCCACTTGTCATTCTAAACCCAAAATTATTAATTATAAATTATTTAAATTAATCCCAGCGTGTTAAGAAAATCAAAACAAGATTTTTCTGAACGTTTCGCTGTGTAAGCCACAGCTTCTTCAGCAGATTTATGATACCAACGTTTCTTCTATCCGTTTTATTTCCCCATTTAGGTCTCTACTACTTAGTGATACAGCTTGGTTTGTTAGACACTTAACTAAGCCAGCCTTTGCAGATAAGGGATGAGACGAATTAAAGTCTAAACATCTATTAGCAGAATGCGTTGCTTTTTTATATAAACACTAGTGTGCAGTCTACCTTCTCTTGTTCGTCTTATTTTACAATCTAACATCATGTCTAATTCTCCTTATTCATTTTCTGATTCAAATGTGAATTTTGTTCCCTTCACTAGTGAGTTTATATGCGTCAAGAAGCCAGAGATATGTACAGTGTTTTAACACCATATCTTTGGATTGGGATTAAATGTATTTAGAGCAATATTTTCCCAGCTACCATCCATAAAGATATCTGCTATGATAGGGGATATTGGTGATCCATGCCATTGCTACACCTTCTGTTTGTCTATATATTTTGCCCTGGAATTTAAAGATAGTAGATGGGAGGCATTACTGAATTCTTAAAATAATTCCCGCAATATAACCAAATCGAAGGATGCATTAAGTTCGAAAGTTAAACGTATGATTTTTTTTTATTTTCATGGAATCATGTTAGTAGTAGATTACGGCCCATATTATTGAAATGACGCGGCATAATACCCACCGAATAAAGTAGCTGGTATCATTTGAGACCAAAAAGGGATATGTCACAGATATTAAATATAATCGCTTAAATGTAAGTTAATATACGCAACAAATTGATGGGGAACTCACGCGTTTTCGTCCACGTCTGTGTGGTTTCCTATGACCTGGAACTGTAACATTCACAGCAATAAAGAATATTAGTAGGGTAAAGATAAATACAGAATAATTGCTAAAAAATATAAATAAATTTCATGTTGGAAATATCGTTTGTTCAGTGTTTAAAAAGACTTTAGTTGATTCAGGATTCGGTCAATCTGACTGGAGGCATTTAGGCGTCACAATATCCTGCCTTCAAGTGGCTTAACACAACAGTTATAGTCTGATGACTAACTAATTGAACTAACCGACTGATAACTTGTAACGAAATATTTTTTTGTAAAATCATTCCTGAATGATCCATTTATAACATTAACACTTAACTGGATGTTTCGACCAACATTGTACTTATTTTCCGAGATTATATATCACTGTATTTCATCTAGTGACTTAATCGTTATTATTATTATCGAACACATTCAACAGCTGGCTATATGACAATGCCATGTGTCAGCTGAACCACAAAGGAAAACTCAACGAAGCCTTTGAAGTGAATACAAGAGTAAGACAAAGCTGCCTATCTATTATCACCGATGATATTCCTAAATGTGTTGGACTGGATTATTCGGGAGAGTGTGCGTGGAAGTGAGAAGACTGGAATACTTTGGACCACCGATAAGAAAACTCTAGAAGATCTGGACATCACGGACGATTTATGTTCAATGTCACACAAACTCCAACACTTGCAGGCGAAAATGAACAACCAATCAACAAGCTACCATGGAAGACAGGACTCCTGGTGAACATAGAGAAGACGAAGGTGATGAAAGTAACCAGCCAACAGCAACAACAAACAGCTACAATCACCATCAACGGGAGAAATTGGAAAGAGGCTACTCCCTTCACGGTGCGACGCAAAGTCTTTGATCCATATAGCAGCACTGATTTCACATTGGTGTACAAAATTCACATCTTATTTTCATTTTCATGCTGAGTACTGTTGATCTCCACACAGACTTGAGAGTAATGAAAGCTCGCCTTGCTTTCCCGATGATCCTCGCTGCTTTGATATCCTCGTCAGTTCCGCCTGTAGTTGAAACGATGCTTCCCAGGTAGGTAAAGAAGGTTGATTCTTTCAGGTTCCCCCCATTTATGCTGATCATTGTCTGTTGTTGTTGCTGTTGGTGGTGTTGCTCAGGAATCTTCATCACCTCTGTTTTCTCTATGTTCACCTGCAGGAAGTCCTATCTTCACTGGATTCTTCTTCTGCCAACTTGTTGCTTTTCAATTGCATATCTTCCAATTTCTGGGAAATCAGATATATATCATCGGCGAAGTCCAGATCCTCCTCCTGACTTAATGATTATTATTATCAACCTTATTCAACAGCTGGCTATACGACAATACCACATGTCAGGTGATACACAAAGGAAAACTCAACGAGGCGTTCGAAGTGCATACAGGAGTGAGATAAGCTGGCTGCCTATTATCACCTACGATGATGCTCTTAATTGTGGTGGACTGGATTATGCGTCAGATTGTGCGTTGGGAGTGAGAAGACAGGAATACTTTAGACCACCGATGATAAGACTCTAGAAGATAACGACTTTGAGGAGGATTTATATGTAATCGTCATACAAACTCGAAGACTTGCAGGCGAAAAAAAAGTATTGGCTGAAGAAGCAGCCACTGAAGACATGACTCGTGGTGAATATACAGAAGACGGAGGTGATGAAGGTAACCAACTAAAAGCGACAACAAACCAGCCAGAATCACTATCAACGGGAGAAATTTGAAGGAGGTTACTCCCTCAACTTATCTAGGAAACATCGTTTCAACCACAGATGGAACAGATGAAGATATCGAAGTCAGAATCGGAAAAGCAAGAGACACCTTCGTCAACCCGAAATCCATTTCGAAATCTTCTGCACTCCTCCTCAGCATAAAGAATAAGATTTGGATTTTTAACATTTGTGTGAAGTCAGTCAGTTCTTCTCTATGGGTCAGAAACTTGCACCACGCGTCACGGAAAGCATTTCCAACAGCCTGTTGCAGACTTTCATCAACAACTGCTCCCTTCTCTGTACACTGAAGATCAAATAGCAGGGCAGGAAGAATTAGCAAGCAGAAACTGTGGGAACAAACTAACCAAGAACCCATTGCTAAAAAAATATGTAGGAGAAATTGGAAAAAGATTGGACACACGCTGAGGAGACCGCTGGCCGAGATCGCGCGACAAGTCATAGCTCGAATGGAATCCGAATGGGAAACGACAATTCGGGCATGAGTCGGAGGAGGAGATGAGAGAGTTTGGTCAATGGTGGACCCAGCTGAAGAAGACGGTAGAAGATAAGACAAAGTGGAGATGTGTTGTTGAAGCCCTATGTTCCACTCGGGAATAATAAATAAATAACATGTTTGACGTGACTGACTATCAAACTACTCATTTCAATCAACCAGTATATTGCCACTCTTCCCCGAACAAGTTATCAAAATTAACAATAAGTTAGCAATGATATAATGAAATACTTTCAAACACACACACACACACACACAACCACACCCAGCAAACTAACTGACCACTTCCAAATTAATCAACTAGGCTGTGAAGTTACACTGATTGAGTAAGATGGTTAAGACATGTGTTACACATGCATGCCAAACCATCGCCTACCTCGACGGGCAATCTTAGCTGACATAGAGTCAGGTTGGAAAAGAGCTAGCGGTGGTCAAACCAAAACATGGCCTCATCAGTAAATGAAATCCGCAATAGTTAGTTTAAGCCAATCACGTAGGAAGGTGTAGATTTCCTGACTGGTTGGGGTCCTCGGGATGGTAAGCATGAGTGGCGGCTGGAGACAATTGGTGATATGGCTCAAAATCATTCTCAATGGCTGGCGAAGATGCATCCACTCCTTGTGACTTATAATTTCCGAAAAAGAATATTGTTCTTCGATATTACTATTCCTTTTGTCTCATATCCCTGTCTACTGTCTCTGTTTTGCATTTCTTCTACTTTCTTCTTTTGCTTTGTATGCTACATGGAGGGAAAGTGTGGCGACTTGAACTGCTGCACATCTGTGCAAAGTTTCATGTTGAAAACAGACAGACAGAAATTCTATTCTGTAGAATAACTTAAATCTTTCGCACACACACATACACTCATACACACAACTGTCTGTTATAAAAAGCATTAATTCTTGATCAATAAAATAATTTGCTTACCTTCAGGACAATCGCCTGTCACTTCACATTGTCGATTCTATAAATAAGTGTAGGCACAGAGAGAGAGAAAAAAAAAGAGGGAAATCAAACAACAAAAATAATAACAACAACAGCAACAGTGAAGATTAGTCAATCATTTTAAATCAATAACAGATGTGTACAACTGTAAAAAGACTCTATTTAAACTTATTTTGGATAGCAAAGCGAAGATTAACTTCATAAAACCTCCAGTCCACATCACGAACACCAAAGATGAGATACATATGATATAATATTGATTACCCCCTGATGACTAACCATCAGAAGGTCCAACCAACCAGAAGGTCCTGGGTTCGAATCCCGGTGGGTGCGTACTGATGAAGAGTCCCAAACTGGGACGAAACAGCTGTCCAGTACTCCCAGGTTTTCCAATGGTTCTCTAACTGATGTCAGCTCATGATGAAATCCTGTAACCAATCAAATCCCTACAAACCAACACTTGAACATTAATGTATCTACTTGTTATGGTCCTGTCGTCAATTGTGATATGATCCCGTAGACAGTTGATATGACCCAGTGGACTGTTCTGATTGATTGGTTATTCAGCAGTACGCACCCACCGGGATTCGAACCCAGGATCTTCTGGTTACAAGGCGAGCTCGTAGACCATTGAGCCACTGGGACCCGATCCAATGATCCTTGAATTCTAACTTCTGCCAATTCACGACATAGAGCGACCATTTCGCAATGTCTTTTTCGATAAGTTACTGCCTCATCTTCAACTTGCTGTACCCTACTGGTCACGGCTTCCCACTAGAACCCCAGGTTAACTGCCTGAATAGGGCCAGTCACTAGTGAGCATCAGATTAATTTTCAAGTATTGGTTTTGTAGGGATTTTGTTTGATTGCATGGAGGATTTCATCATGAGATGACATCAGTTAGAGAACCACTGGAAAACCTGAGACAACTGTTTCGTCCTAGTTTGGGACTCTTCATCAGTATGCACCCATCGAGATTCGATGATTGGCTATTCAACTAATTTCAGGGAAAATAAGTATTCTGATTGGTTGGTTGGGGATTGGCTCAGGTCAAGGTAAGGTAAGAAGATGAAATCTCAGTCATCCAATCACACGAAAATGAATCACAAAATGATTATTTTAAGCCACTTCCTACCCCCTACCCCCATAAAATACTGTAGGACTTTCGTCTTGGATGTATTTGGAAAGGTTTCAGTATTCTTCTTCGTCAAGCTGATCTACCCTTCGAGTGATAGTGGATAGGATCTGATCTGTGTCTCAATTTTCCAGGCTGCGGAAGATAAAATGTATGCAACAGGACTTCTAACGTGAAACTTCGCTTCCTGTTGTCTGGTTTCTCTGAGGAACATTGTTTATTGATTTGTGTGTCTGACACATATCTGTCCTTCTACCTTCACTTTGTGTAAAACATTTCCTTCCTGCTCGACTATTTGTCTGTGAGTCCACCTCTGGTAGGTAAATATCGAAAATCACGTACATTAAACATGCTGATACAATTTGAAAATTTGACAATAGGCTCCATGATAGCCACTAAATTGAATTTCCATCTTTGTGTTTCTTCAGCCCTGCTTTGCGTGCTTAGGCAGCAGACGACTGATTTGGAATAGAAGGATTTGATGTCACACGAAAGAGTAGCTAAAATTGATCCAAGATTTCTTCCATTGCCCCTTCCCCCTTCGCTCTCATGAAAACACGTTTAGAGGCTCCAATGAAGCGTTCACCATGTCCATAGGATTAGGGTTAATACAGCAGTGGACGTTTAGAACAGAAAACTGCCTTAACGTTAGGCTTCAGAAGCGAAGATACTTGTAAGTAAACTTGCGGTAGCCAAGTTCTTCCTGGAAGACTAGAGCATGATTTTGATGGAAGCGTTACAATATAGATTTACCAGCTATATGACTATTACGCTAAACCATTTCAGTCCTACAGGAGATTAATCCTGAGTCAGAATAGTCCAGTAGGAACGTCCCTGACTGCACCAGTGGGTGACGCAACCTCGAATCTATGAGGGGGCAGTATTAGCTTCTTCAGAGTTGTTAAAAAGCACATAACCAAAATCCAGTGCTTCGCGGTGATTGCTTCCAGTCATCTAACATCAATTTAGAGTGAATTGCAATGGTGAGTCATCTAACTTGGTAACCACAATGCAAAACTGACTGACAGAATTCAGTCTGCGCCAACACCAATGACTAAACACGCATAACATTGGTTACCCTGGTGACCAGTCAATATATTTACTTATTTATTTATTTATTGCATTTAAACACAAATGGATTGACAGTATAACCTAGTAGCGGATGTTTTTGGTTACATGACAATGTGTAGTGTGCTATACACACACAATGACGACACAATCATTCTCAAAGAAAATACAAGATGGCGAAAAAAGAATGATGTCGTTGCCTAAGATTCGAAAGCATTTTGCTGAAGGTAGCAGAGATATGCCCTAACCTCTAGGCAATAAATTAATTTTGAACAACAAATTTAAGCGAACAATATTGTTTTCAATTAGATCTCATCAGGCTTAACTCTAAAATATATAAGTTTACAAATAAAAATACGATAATACGATGGTGAATATAAATTGTACAATTAGTCATAATAGCTTCATAAAGAAACATATGAAAATATCGGAGAAAAAACCGGAGACTTTGACTGCACGTAAGAAACCTCTATTTATTAAGTTACAATTTAATGGTGACTTATCAAGTGAGATTCTATTCCAAAGACTTTCAAGGAGTATACGAAGAACATTTTACACAGCACACTTATGTTTGTCATTCTCTAGCCGACGAATGATTGCGACGCAAACGAAGGATAAGCTTGACAGTTTTGCCACATCTATGTGCATTTATCAATTAAACTGCACCTGCGGTGACAGTTATATTGGGCGTACTACTAGACAGCTTAGCCAACGTGTTAGTGAACATCTCATATCGTGGTTTGGCAAAGGACAGACAAAAACAATCCGTAGCTCAATTTTGTCACACTTAATTGATAGTGGTCACCTTGGACTTCGACTCCGTGGATCGAGAGGTACTATGGCAATGTTTGACTGTGAAGAGAGTGCCAAGAAAGTACATTGCACTAATCAAGGTACTCTACTCAAACTCACGTAGCCATGTAAGGGCTTATGGTAAATTGTCTTCTGAATTGTTAACAACCAGTGGTGTCCGTCAGGGATGTCCACTTTCCCCTTTTCTGTTTAACTTCATCATAGATATGCTAATGGAAGTATCCTTAATTGAACTTAACGACTTAGGAATCGACTTGTTACCAAGGAATAGTCTTATGGACTTAGAATATGCAAATGACATAGTCCTGTTAGGGGAGGATGCTGACAAAATGCAGAGTCTTCTGAACAGCTTGAGCAGCAATCTTCGTATGTTTGGCATGCGATTCACCCCTGTGAAATGTAAGATGCTGCTACAGGACTGGACTACGTCAACTCCTAGCTTCGTGATAGGGAATGAAGTGATAGAACATGTTGACCACTTCACCTATTTGGGAAGTTATATCAGCACCAACGGATTGATTGGTGACGAAATCTCAGCACGGATCCAAAAAGCTCGGGCTGTTTTCGCTAACTTACACCGTCTCTGGTGCAGGCGTGACATCCAACTATCAACCAAGGGACGTGTATACTGCTCAGCAGTTCGCTCCGTCCTTCTCTATGGCTCTGAAACATGGCCAATACGAGTTGAAGACATGAAAAGGTTGACTGTTTTTGATCATAGATGTCTACGATCTCTTTCTCACGTTAGGTGGTATAATAACGTAAGTAATGTTGACGTTAGGCGTAGAGTGTTGGGCAAAGAGGGAAAATCAATCGAAGAGGCTATAAAGTTACATAGATTGAAATGGCTAGGTGACGTGCTGCACATACCTAACCATCGCCTCCCCCGACGATATAGGTGCACCTGATATAGGTGCAGGTTGGAAAAGAGTAAGTGGTGCCCAAACAAAAACATGGCATCAATCCATGAAATCCTTGACAGTTAAACTGAGTCAGTCAGGTAGGGAGATTCAGACTTCCTGACTGGTTGGGGCCCGCCCTCGAGACTCTAAGAATCAATGGCTGGAGACAGACAACAGGTGACATGGCTCAAAATCGTTGTCAATGGCTTACGCAGATGTATTCAGTCTCTTGTGTAATCTTTCATATTCCATTCTACCATTACTCATTCTGTTTCACTCTTATACTTGTCAAAACTCTATTGATTCTCCTCACTCATTTTCTTGTCTACCTTTATGTGCTATTTGGAACGTGGCAACTCGAACTGCTGCACTTCGGTGCCAAGTTCTATGTTGAATCCAGCAGCAGCAGCAGTGGTCATGTAATCGAGAAAACGAGAGCCTTCAAAGTGATTCATCGTATCCCACCGAATCTTTCCAATAGACTTCGTATTCGTCTATTACACACAGCTGAGGCGATAGGCATTCGAACTATTAAACCTAAACTATGTATTCAAAAAAAGTTCGTACAGCCATTATCCCTCCCTTGGCCTATTAGGACATAACCAACTAATCACTTCTACACCACCCTTTGTTTGTATTTTCATCCCCTTTCTTATCATCCCTTAATCTTATCTTCATTAGAAACGTGTTTCATTTCCTACCCTTACAATCTAATATTACTTAATCGGTTCATTTGTTTTTCTTAGCCTTTATCGACTACCACTTCTGCCTGAACAGTTGTTTGTTTAATCATGCTGTTTTTCATTATTCGTGTTATCACAGATTGCCTCACTTTTTCATCCTTATTATGGATAAGACCATTATTATTATTATTATTACTATTATGACTAATTGCACAATTTATATTCACCATCGTATTATCCTATAGACAAAACACCATGATTGTTTTATATTTGAATTTTTATTTGTAAACTTATGTATATTAGAGTTAAGCCTGATGAGATCTAATTGAAAGCACAATATTGTTCACTTAAATGTGTTGTTCTAAATTTTACTATGGGAATATTTAAAATAACTTAATTACTAGAGATTAGCAATCACAACACCTGTTGAATTCGAATCAAACAGATGGAGGATGACATGCTCTCGTTTTGCAGCCTGATGATACTGAATTCTTAAGGTCAGTTGCACATTTCTCTTAACCGTTTCAAGAAATGAGAACGGAACAATTGGTCAGTGCTTCTTAGTTCTTGAACTAAACCACAAAACCAAGAGATACTGGATAGCTATATCGTCCTAGTTTAGAACTCTTACCCATCGAACCCAGAACCTTCAGTAAGCATGAAAAGCAAAGAAAGCAAGCGAAGACAGTGGGATGATGTATGCACGTGTACTACTTGTAAATGACTTCGACTCATATCATCTCATCCATCACCACTTAGCTACATGACTCAAAGGTCAACAATCCTTGGAGCGGCAAGAGAAGCTGAGTTCCTGTGGTTACTGGTGACTAGAATAGATTCATACGTCATTCTATCAGTCCGGATACTGGAGCTCATGTGCTGCACCATAAGTTTGGAATCAGGATTTTTGCAGCTTCCCCAGGTGGACCTGCATATTCCCCAAGTCCAGAAATTCACATCTACCCTTTCACTTTTGTGAGGAACAGCCCCTTTGTGCGAAAGCATCGTGAAGAGCGGTTACTTGGTGGAGTTTATGAAAGCGTAGTCACATGAGAGCATTTCGAAAGGAAGCGTGAAGTATTCTCACCCTCAGTCGTAGCAGATAGTCTATTGGGGGTCATTGAAAAGATCTAGACAGAGGCAAACTATATTTTTGATAAAAACTTAATATTAGGGTGAGAAATTTTTGTTCTGAAGATAGCACTAACTGTTAAGTAATGCACTCTAATTCGCACACACATTATCTTAGCTCAGAAATCCGAGAAACATAGGTGGGGTAGTTCAACGGTAGAATGCTCATCAACCCACCATTTGGGAGATCCGGGGTCCCACTCCTAACTTATGCACTCCTAAACTTCGCGTAGCCGGTAATCAGCCTGGGAAAAAAGGGAAGGTTGGGAGTGGAAACAACACCACGGTTACTGAGACTTTCAAACTTGATGCCTTATATATTCCACAAGAAAGGCAAGGAATGAAGGAATAACACTAATTTGACCAATTTATACGACCTCTTTTATTTTACAGAATACATACATATATAAACGATACATCCATTATCTTAAATCATTAACTCTGTATCGGTAAAATTTATCGTAAAAACATGTAGGAAAGAGTTAAAAACAGACGAGAATTTAAGCAAGCGAAACCTGATAAAAATCTCTTGCAACTGGAATCCAAAGAATCTTCAGTCCTGAATCAGAAGAAGAAGCGATCACTCTATTGAGGAGGACACTACTTGAGAATGAGACTATCCGTCACACTTAATAGATTAACACATAAAGGCCGAAAAGCAACAAAAAGCACTCCATCTCTTTGCAGAAGAAAATGTTATACATATATGTGGCGTTCAAAAGCGACCTTCTGACCGACATCCTAAAGAAGAGAATACCAAACTCTTCTACATTAGGGATGCTATTAGGGATGTCGCCGCCAAATGTTCTCCAGTAGCTCTAGAAATACACTATCACATTTGACCACTTCTATATGCATCTGCCAATTTACTCGCATCTACGCAACGAGAGGTGGCGTCGGTGGCACAGAGGTTAGCATGTTCGCCGACCATGTACATGGTCCGGGGTTCGATCCCCGACCGACGCACACCTGATGTTAATGGTAGCCCTACTAAATTTGGGTTACCGATATCACATGCTGAAAATTCAATACTTGTACCTAAATACTGTGTGGAATCAAGCTATAATAAAATAAATAAATATGCAGGTGGTTCGATTTGTATTTTACCTAAAAAATTCGAAGGACATTATCCCACTTGGCTATGAAAAGGTAACACTGGATCATTAAGGAGTACTTTAACTGAGCATTAATTCAACAATGGTCACTCAAATATACGAGGAGAATTCATTCAAAGCCATCTACAAAGTCAAAAGAAGACTCCTAAAAAAGTGGGGCATACTTTGCATTGCCGAGACCTTAGCGATTCGGATGAAAAGACCTGATTTGTGTACACAGAAGAAACTTCTCCTCCTACTTTGGATATAATTCCAAGTTCAACGAATTTGTGTATTTTTTGTATAACATTTTAGTAACATCTTTTTCTTAACTAACCTTCTACTTACTCTCTTTACTTACTACACTTGCCTCCACGCTCTTTCATTAACATCTCACCTTTCTGGACGTTTTTGATATTATGTAACTCTAGTTTAGACTTACTTATTCTCACCTCAAACCTCACTCCTAATTACAATTTGATTATTCATCACATTTTTTGAAATATTTTCATGAAAACGTAAGCAATAATCCTCACTAACTCATTGAGACGCTCACTAGCGACTGGCCCTATTCAGGTAGGTAGGTGGGAACCTGGGGTTCTAGTGGGACGTCGTGACCGGTAGGGTGTAGCAAGTTGGGTGTGAGGACAAATACTCGCCACCAAAGAAATTGGCTAGCGGTCACGCTCTGTCATGAATTCGCGGAAGCTGGAATTCATGGGCTGGCCATTTGATCGGGTCCCAATGGCTTATTGGTCTACGAGCTCGCTGGCCTTGTAACCAGAAGGTCCTGGGTTCTATCGCTGTTGGTGGATGAGTACTACTGAAGAGTCGCAAACTAGGCCGACGAAACAGCTGTCCAGTACACTCAGGTCATTCAACGGTTCTCTAACCGACGTCAGCCTCCAAAGCCTCAGGATGGTCGGGGGTGGGTGCCTTGCGCTGCGGGTTGGCCACCCCTCCGCACACCTCTTGAAATGCTCCCATATGACCGGGCGTCTTACATAGCCTCTCCTGAGGAAGTCCTACTCACTGCCTTCACGTGGCGGAGGTGTTTTTTTTTCACCAAAGTGAGAGGGCGAAAGCGGATGCCCGGCGCTCTTCACCGGGTTGACTGTCCATTGGATGACAGTCTAGGGGAGATGGCTAAACCCTGATTCCAAACCTCCAACGACTGGCGTATGAAGCTCACTGGAGCTCACCGGCAGACGAATGGACAAAGGGCTTGTTGGATGTCCTGGATGTCTGGCCCCATTCAAAAAGGCGTATGAACCGAACTCCGGTCACCGGCTGCCAATGGATAGTGGACTCCCGACTCCACTCCTACTGCCTTGTAGGTCACACTCGGTTGTGTAAAGGCTATAGCTGCACTCTCAAACAAAAGGCCGAGCGATTCTGGGGACATCACTCGTACCAAATTCCCATGAAACTTCATGATTTATGAAGCCGGCTCATCCTCCCGTAGGAGATAGCCGAAGTAAAGTAAAGTAAGTAAAGTCAGCTCATGATGAAATCCTGTAACCAATCAATCAAATCCCCACAAATCAATACTTGAAAATAACTCATTTTTATGCTTGTCTGACAAACTTGGTGCACGCACACACACACACACACACACAGATGAGTGAATGAATTCGCCGACACAAAACAGACTCTTTGCAGAACTGCTTGTTCTTCTTCTTATAGTCAAGAAAAAACAGGAACTCACATGTTTCCTACGTCTTCGGCGTCCACGTCCTTCACCAGTTGTTGTCATTGGATCATCTATACAATGAACAAAATGGTTTTATAGATAAAACAAACAACATTAGGATTTATGAAAATGATGAGCACGCATAAAGAGAAAGAAGAAGTCAACGACAACAAACAACACGAAGAAAAAGCAGCAGCATAGGGTGTAAAAATA
The DNA here is from genome assembly GCA_944472155.2 of Trichobilharzia szidati. Taxonomy (NCBI): domain Eukaryota; kingdom Metazoa; phylum Platyhelminthes; class Trematoda; order Strigeidida; family Schistosomatidae; genus Trichobilharzia; species Trichobilharzia szidati. The sequence continues at coordinate 192,302,348 of OX235271.1, forward strand.
CGATCTGATTACTTAGTTATGGCAAAAATAAACAGCAGACACCAAAATCAAATGACCTTGAATCAACCAGTTAGATCGCTCAAATGGAAGCTGTTCACATAACCTTCATTGCCAGTTTCACCTATATTTCGTTTTTGACTTCTGTGTGCAAGTGGGTTGGTTGATAAGGTGGATGGAGAATGACTCTTTAGAAATATTACCACGCTGTTTATGGTTATGCATTCAGATGAAATCACTATCACAGCAAGAAGTCTGTAAGACTTGGTAAGTCGTACATCATGGTGAGTTGTTTTACATACTTTCTTCGCAAATTCGAAACTCTGCCTCATTAAAATATTGTGTATATACAAAAACTGGCTACTGAAATGACCAGTATAGCCGCTACAGCTAACGAGACAGAAAATACTAAAATGTCAACAGTGCAGTGGTGTCAGCAGCACTGTCGGGATATTGACTCACAAAAGATCAAAGGAATTACTTGAGTGGTGGGACTGTACAATACAAATCTTCGAAAAGGATTAGTAGAACGCACCTCCCCCTAAACAGAAGTGCCAATATTTTAATACCAATAGTACAATAACTACTCCTCTCAGGTCAAGCACTACCATCCACACCAACGATGAGTGAAACAGTTATTTGCAGCTATCATCGTAAAGTCAATCCTATAAGTGGAACTCATTTAAATTCCATTGAAGGATTCTGAGCCCATCTAAAAAACGCGTTACAATGGTAGATGGTTCCCGAAATCATATGATATAATATACAGCCACTTAGATGAATTTTCCTATCGACACTGGTTTGATATGTCGGTAGACACTCCATATTAGGGATGTGTATGTAACGACAGAAGACAGGGACCATGCAGCAGATCGTTTATTGAGAAAATCAACAGATATTTATAGATTTTCATGTACATTATTATTCGTTATTGTTAGCAGAGAGGTAACGTCTACTGACTGGTCGTTTTCCTGCTGAAGGTTATTCTGTCGTCTTTTTGTGGCTGTTTCTTAGACAGTCCGGTGACATATCTGCGATTCATATCCGCCCACACTAAGTCTGCTGTGGTTGGTTGTTGAGTTAGTCTTTGATCTTGTTTTTTCTCATGACCCCGAATTGGGACGTAAACATTGACGAAATTGCTGTCTACCAGTTTTGGATAGGAGACAGCTCTCACCACATGTATGCGTGTATAATTCATTTTTATTACATATATGTATCATACAAATATACTTTCTTATAGAATAAATGCCATTTTCCACCTAGAAGAAACTGATTGGCTGTTTCAAGGTCATTTGACTTTGGTGTCTATTCTTTACTGTTGCCGTCAGTTACTATAGCACTCGACGACTTAATTTCAATGCTATACAAAGTGATACATAAAAAGGTTAGACTAGAAAGTGAAAATCAACAAAAATGGTTATATATACAAATACACACCAGAAAATAATCCAAATAGTGCGCTGTCGTCATACACACTACGTGATAGTGCAGAGAAACAAAAATTTTAATATTGGACAAAAACACAAAATCGTTGTCAGTGGCTGGCAAAGATGCATTCACTCCTTATGACCTATAATACCCAATAAAACAACTATATTGTTCTTCAATATTACTATTGTTTTTGTGCCTCATATCTCTGTTTACTGTCTCCGTTTTACGTTTCTTTTTACTTTCTTCTTCTCTTGCTTTGTGTGCTACATGGAGGGAAATGGGCAACTCAAATTGCCGCACATCCGTGCAAAGTGCTGTGATGAAAATAGTCAGTCAGTCGGTCGGTTTGTTTAAGGTACTTTGGATACATTTATCGAATGTTTGGATGGGATTTGTTGTGTAAGCTGTTGGTAAACAGGCACATTGACATATTCAAATGAACTGTCGTCAAGATATCACAGAATAGTTCTAAAATATTTGGGTGCCGAGTGAGAAGTAGACATTTGTAAAAAATTATATTTGTAAAATCTCAGCGATATTGAAATGAGTAATTCCAACTTTTCGTTCGGCAATCTGGTCCGAACTTCTTCAGGGAAATTAATCAAAATTAACATAACAGAGGTTTATATATAAAAGGCACATTTTTTTTTGTTTTTAAAAACTTTGTCCAATCATGATTCATAAGCACAAGTATTAACAAGTATAATAAACAAAATTGTATGAGCTGTGATCAAAATTTGACCTCGGACTTACAAATATTGGTCTACCTTTGTTAAACACTTTAAACAGAGTGTGCATGCGTGTGTGTGTGTAAACAGTTGTAAAACATTTCTTAACGTCTCCATAGGAGGATACAGACAGTCAGGAATTTGACCAAATATTATTAATTAGTGGTACATATCCATTATTATTTATTAATCAGGATTTCCTATGCATCAGCTAACATCAAACCTTCATGTCCGTTCAAACTGCTAGTATCTAGAATTTTATGATTAGACGTATTTTCAAAATTATGGTGTTTAGGATTAGAGTTTAGTTTAAGCGCCCTGTCGAACTTATTGCATTGTCTACTTCTCACTCGGCGCCCAAATATTTTAGAACTATTCTGTCAAATCTCGAATTAAATTAACACACACACGCATGCACACTCTGTTTAAAGTGTTTAACAAAGGTAGACCAATATTTGTAAGTCCGAGGTCAAATTTTGATCACAGCTCATACAATTTTGTTTATTATACTTGTTAATACTTGTGCTTATGAATCATGATTGGACAAAGTTTTTAAAAACAAAAAAAATGTGCCTTTTATATATAAACCTCTGTTATGTTAATTTTGATTAATTTCCCTGAAGAAGTTCGGACCAGATTGCCGAACGAAAAGTTGGAATTACTCATTTCAATATCGCTGAGATTTTACAAATATAGTTTTTTACATTGACATAGATAAAATTTACCAATCCATAAAAAGGAAATTTCATACACAACAAAGGGTCAAACTTCAAGTGTCTGTTTATGTGAAAACACACAAAAGCAACCAATCACTACGTTCAAGGTTACCACTAGGAGAGATGACTAATAAACTCGTGGAGGAATTTAAGCCTGACTTCAATAAATATGCGCCCTGAAAGCTCTTAGAGTGCATCGTCCAGTTTAGAGGACACAACTACACTAAAATCATCCAAAACTATCTAACGATTATGTTCAGCGAAATTTGTTTTTTTATTAGTCAGGATAAAATTGGAAATTGAAAAAAAATGGTTAGTGGAATGAAAGTTCAATCGGTGAATATGTGTGTGCAAAAAATCAATACTTGTGTGAAACTAACTTATTCTTTGTAATAGAAAAACAGGAAAAATTAAACTCACTTAGCACCCAAAGGAATATGTACTGAGAACAGGTAAGGAAAGAGGAATTTTACTACAAGTTTTGAGGTTTTCATTTATCAAATGTGTTATATTTTATGAAATTATTAGAATAAAACAAGAACAACAGTGGCGGTTTTTACAGAATAATATGGTACCATCATTGCTTATTTCGTTGGCTTCTCATCACAGCTCATCTGCTTACAGCCTAAATAAATCCTGAGGTTTATGTCCAGAAAAGTTTTAAAATACTTGCAAGTGTTTGTCATTTGATTATGTAATCTTTGGCTTTAACCTCACCCCCTTTTATAATTTGTAATTTTGTCTGTCTCTTGTTTCTATGATTTGAGTTGAACTCAGTACATTGTTACCTCATTTATTAGTCACCCAGCATCTTACGCATCTCTCATCTTTATTATGTAACTCCTTTGCCATTGTATGCACACATTTATTTTGTTTAAACTTGAACTGCCTGTGTAAAAACTATATAAGCGTAATTTTCTGAGCACTGTTCACTAATTGCGGAACCTTCTGTCAACTGACATCATGAAAAATTTGCAAGTATGTTAAAACTTTTCTGTACATTAACCTCATGATTTATTTAGGCTGTAAGCAGATGAGAAACCAACGAAATAAACAATGATGATACCATATTATTCTGAACAAACCGCCACTGTTGTTCTTGCTTTATTCAAATTCATCAAGGGGAATAAATGCATGAAATAATTAGGAAATTTAATGTGACTCTGTAGCAGTACGCACCCACCCACTGGGGTTCAAACTCATGGCTTTCAGGGAACAAGGTGAGCCCTACAAACCAACACTGGAATATCCATAGAATTCTTAAAGAAATATATGAAGTTTCTGAAAAGTCACCTCTCCGCAGAATCTTTCAAATCACTGAATTACTACTACTCGATGACAATTCGTTGTAGAATATCCAGAGAAGTAAGTAGGTTTAAGTTTTACGATGAATGCTTGTAGTCTCACGACTTTCGTCGCCAACTCACCACCAAAATCACGATGTACTAGCAAACTACCACCGTCTCTAAAAAAATTTTCGACACATGACAAAATCGTATATTGAATCAACAGAATCTCTAATTTCAAAATTAACAACCGAAGCCTGATCCCTCGATGACGTCGCATGAATAGTTTGAATATAGTAAGTATGCAGGATCAAATTCACCGATTTCATTCAAGACGTTCAACAGAAAACATGTGCAAATTTTCATAAATCTCTGTCGAAATCAGTGACAAAAAAGAAATTGTACGATGTCTTTCCAGAAACTCCTGAGAAGTCTATCTGTAATCTATCGAGTTTGAAGTTTAACCGAATCGAAATTGAAGCCCTTTCCGAATAAACTTGTGAAAAGAACCGATGTCACAAATCAATTCGATAACGTATTCTATCAACTGAATGACCTTAGTCCAGTGGATGAAGACAAGAAGAGCTCGTTGAAATCTAAGCTGATCGACTTTGCGAATCAATACCTTACTTCACCAACATCATATTCTAAAGTCATTCCTAAGGAGCATCGAAGAGCATTGAAAGCTCTCAAAAGTAATGATAAAATCGTCATATTGCGACCTGACAAAGACTCAGGGGTGGTGAAAAGTGTGTTAAATGACCCTGCTGAAGTTTCAAGTTGACGACTACCAGAAAGACAAGAGATGCAGATGAAAAACGTATCACAAATGTATTGAGAAATCTAAGGAAGAAACTGATTAACAAAGAAGCTTAAGCTTACAATCAGTTAAAACCTCGAGGGTCCCCTTCGCCTTACATGTACGGCGACCCAAAAAACACACACAAAGAACATGTTCCACTAAGATCTATACTTCTTATGGTGAACTCACCCCAGTATAAGATTGCTCGTTGGCTTTCGGAGAAGTTGGAACCCCTTTCGACAACGCCTGACCGTGTACACCATGAAGGACTCGTTTCATTTGGCCGAAAGTGTGAACCACATGAATGTTTCAAATAAGTTCATGGCGACATTTGATATAACCTCCTTGTTTGCAAGGATCCCAATCAATGAAACTAACGAGATCATTTTTCAGTGGTCTGATCTTTAACTCCTCCCCCCCCCCAGTATCAGAATTCAGATGCCTACTGCTAATGTGTACCATGGATGTACAATTCCAGTTTGACAACACTGATTACCAGTAAATAGATGGTGTAGCCTCCAAAGCCTCAGGATGGTCGGGAGTGGGTGCCTTGCGCTGCGGATTGGCCACCCCTCCGCGCACCTCTTGAAATGCTCCCTTATGACCGGGCGTCTTACATAGCCTCTCCTGAGGAAGTCCTACTCACTGCCTTCACGTGGCGGAGGTGTTTTTCACCAAAGTGAGAGGGCGAAAGCGGATGCCCGGCGCTCTTCACCGGGTTGACTGTCCATTGGATGACAGTCTAGGTGAGGTGGCTAAACCCTGATTCCAAACCTCCAACGACTGGCGTATGAAGCTCACTGCAGCTCACCTGTAGACGTATGGACAAAGGGTTTGTTGGATGTCCTGGATGTCTGGCCCCATTCAAAAAGGCGTATGAACCGAACTCCGGTCACCGGCTGCCAATGGATAGTGGACTCCCTACTCCACTCCTACTGCCTTGTAGGTCACACTTGGTTGTGTAAAGGCTAGAGCTGCACTCTCAAACAAAAGGCCGAGCGATTCTGGGGACATCACTCGTACCAAATTCCCATGAAACTTCATGAACTCTTTTACAAACGACGCAAAACCTTGCATCAGATCGCCGTGCCTGGGCAGCGATGATTCGAGATGTTCATGAAGCCGGCTCATCCTCCCGTAGGAGATAGCCGAAGTAAAGTAAAGTAAGTAGCTATAGGGAGTCCGCTTAGCCCTATTTAGGCAGACAACCTTGAGAGAACAAAGCTGAAGCATACAATCGACAAAACAACTTCTTATTGTCGATATGTCGATGACAAATTTGTAGTGTGCAACAATGAAAGTCATCCTTCCTACCTACTCAGATTATTTAACGACGCACACACAAATATTAAATTCACCATGTAACATGAGAATGATGGAAGGTTCCACTTCCTTGACATTGCGATGCAATGCCTGAAAGATAGTATTTTCTAAAATTCTTAATGCCTGAACAACATTGACTTATTTCTATTCAGAATTCCTCAGTACCACACAACGTAAACAATCAAACTCCAGGATCTTCATTTTTCAGGATGAACACCTCTTTAATACTACCTGATGGGATCTCTAACCGTACAATGAAAGCCAGGAAGGTGGACGCCAAACTGAGCCATCACAAGACCCGTTACGATGTCAACCTGGCTGTCAGAGGCCAAGATACTAATGTTTCGGTGAGTGCAAACTTGCCCTAAATACCAGTGAAACCTGGCCTCCCCAAGCTCAGGATGTACGACTCTGTATTGTCGATCATTATTGTCTTCGTAAAACTGCTTGTATCCGATGGCATCATTAGGTAAGCAACTCTGAGATTCGGCGGTGCGTGTTTGGACGCGGTGGAAATCGTTTTTCAATAAGAATTTTCATCTTGGAATACCCGTGTCGGTAGCTTGGATATGTCTACGAATGTCATCCCAGTGGTTCCTACTGTATCTGGTGTTTGCTGGACCGGGAACTGAGTAGGAAAAGCGGACGGATAATCAGCTCATAAAGTGGAGCAACAGAAAGACGGTTGTGTTAAGTTAGCATCTGTTGCAATGCATCACAACTCCTTATGTGAGGTCCAAGAGATAATTCAAATCAGTATCTGGAGATGTTATAAGATATAGCAGAGAATCGTAGTCGATGACGAACTATGAAGAGATTTCTTCCTCTCTTCTCTTTCCGAAAGTAGTTTGGATGTAATGGGTCATCCTTTGGATTATTATTATTCCCTTGCGTTCCGAGTGGAACATAGGGCTGGCTTCAACAACACATCTCCATTTTGTTCTGTTTTCTGCTGTCCTCTTTAGCTGGAACCACAATTGACCAAACTCTCTCATCTCCTCCTCACACGATCTCCTTCTTGTCACCCTCTCACCGAGGACCCACTCGCCACTTCCCGTTTGGATTCCACTCAAGCGATGGCCTGCATTGCGCGCGATACCATTCGGCGGCCTCCTCAATGTATGCCTGATCCATCCATCTCCACTTTCTCCTATATATTTGTTGAGCGATCGGCTCTTGGTTATTATTATTATTATTTCCTTTAATTCCTAGAGGAACATAGGGTTTCGGCCGTGCGTCTCCAGTGCGTTCGGTTCTCTGCTTAAGTTTTCACCTGGCTCCAAGTCTGTTCACATGCTTTCATCTCCTCTTCACATGACCTCCTCCAAGTCACCCTTGCACTGACGACCAACTCGCCGCATCCCTTCCGGGTTCCACTCGAGCAATGGCTTGTCTAGTGATGTCACTTGATGGTTTTCCTCAGAGTGTGGCCAATCCACCTCCATTTCTTCCTGCCTATTTTCGATTACTACGTTGCATTAACATAGTTACATAAAACTCTTATTTTTGTGAAATATCTTGCCAAAAAGTTGCAAAAAACTATTGCAATTATTTGCCTTTGAAACACTGAATCTTTGGATATAATATTGTATATCAATTATACCCATAACTATCCATTTCCCACTCTGTGCTTGTTTAACACTAAGTAATATCCATAATTGCATATATTGATGGATTTACATGTTCAGTTTGGCTCAAGTCAGTGAGTCTATGATTTTGGTATCATTTCGGTTAACTGTAATTGACTGTGATATTATTATTGTTGTTGTCGCTTGTTACCCTTCTTTTTGTGAATTATTTTCCTGTGCTGGTGTTTTTCTGCTTGTTTATTCCCTGTTTTCCTGGTTTTTAAGGGGAGCAACCCACAAGGTCGCTTCTCTCTAAATTATAAATTGCTGTAACAACCCCTCTTCTCAGGCGTGAGGCTAGCAACCCCACCCTGTAAACAAACCTGCTACAGACACTTCAGCACGATGTATCTCCTTGAGACAAAAGAAAAAGTCTTTGTGGGGACATGGAATGTCCGTACTATGTACGAGATTGGCAAAGCTGCCCACATTGCAAACGAGATGAAAAGATATGGTATTCAAGTACTGGGAATTTGTGAAAGGAGATGGAACGGGAATGGACTCACCAAATTGTCAACGGATGAGTCAGTGATCTACTCCGGTCACCCAGAAGATAACCACATGTAAACCGAGGGCGTCGCTATCACCATGTCACCAACGACAACGAAGGCCAGGATGCAATGGGAGGCGATCTCGCCCAGGATAATGACCGCCAGATTCAACTCCAAAGGAAGGAAAGTGTCAGTTGTACAATGCTATACACTGACAAACAAGCAGACCTCGATGGATGCTCTTAATCAATGAGTTATGTTTACTAGCTTTCAAGATGTTGATTCTAACCTATTAATAAAATGTGGCTGAACATTTACGGAAGTGAAACATAAAACTTCATCTCCGAAGGAGTCTACCCTAGTAGCCTTGATTCTCTGTCCAAAATTGTCGTCAGGATAATAAGATACGATGAAACCAAAGGTAAAAAACGTATTCTGTAGCTATTTACAATTCTACACTAAGTGTAATCCTCGTGATAACTCTATGTTTATAGAACAGAAACATTAAGAACTCCATAGAACCAAGATCATCTTCGGAAATGACCAGAAAGTGACCTTGTAAGGTTACACAAAAGTAACAATAAAAAATCGACAAGCACTGCATTCCCAAACGAATCACTTACGTTTTCTGGATCCAGATTTGTTGCGTCCACGCGGATGTACTGCAGCATCATTATCTATCAGTTGATCTGGACCATCGAAGCTAGGACGACGGATACAAAAAAAGAAAAACACCACAGACAATACTTAACTTATAATTGGACACATAAATTACAGAGTATTACAAACAAATAAAATAGAGTTGTCAGATGCGAGGATTATAGTGATTTGAAGATAGGCAAACAGAACATGCGACCTATATACTCGCCCCCTCCCCAACTCTTTCGAAATGCTCACTCAAGACTGTTAAGTAATGAGACTAATGCTTCCCGATAATTTACTTAGTTTCTCTATATGGAAGTTCGCCTTAATCCTACCATATTCATGTAGTAATCAGAAAGACAGTCGGTTAGCTCACAGTCACTCTACAAAGACTGATGCAGCCTACTGTATCCACACAAACATCCTATCGATTTAGAAGTCTATCAGAAGTAAATGTCACTAAGCCTTGCATTACTAAAATACGGTCCTGCAGAATTTGGCCGATTTCATAAAGGTAAGTGCTCTAAGTCTTCTCACATATATATATATATATATATATATATATACATATATATATTTCTATAGTTGGTTTGTAAGGATTAGCTTTGTTTTTACGAATTGATCACGGATTGATATCAGTTAGAGAACCATTGAAAACCAGGGAGTACTGGCGTACTGCCGATGATTCCCAAACTAGGATGAAACAATTGGCTGTCCAGTACTCCCTGGTTTTCAATGGTTCTCTAACTGATATCAATCTGTGATCAGTTCGTAAAAACAAAGCTAATCCTTACAAACCAACTATAGAAAATTAATCTGATGCTCCAAGTGACTTGCTACAAGATGCAGTTTCCTGGAGTTCTAGTGAGAAGTCGTGACCAGTAAGGTCCATCCAGTCACGTGTGAGGATGTATGTCCCACCGACGACATTGTTGGATTCTCGCTAAATCACGAATTGGTAAAAGTTACAATTCCTGCACTGGCCATCTAATTGGGTCCCAGTGGCTGAATATATATATATATATGTCTGTTTTCGACACAGAACGTTGGACATATGTGCGACAGTTCAAGTCGCCACACTCCATGTAACACACAAAGCAAGAGAAGAAAGTAAAGAAATGCATATTAGAGACAGTAAACAGAGGTGTGAGACAAAGGTATAGTAATAACGGAGAACAAAACAGTTTAATTGGAAATCCCAAGTCACATGGAGTGGATGCATCTGCGCCGGCCATTGAGAACGTTTTTGAGCCATGTCACCAATTGTTTCCAACCATTGGTTTTTACCGTCCCGAAGACCCCACCTAGTCAGGAAGTCTACCCCTTCCAACGTGGCTTAGACTAACTGTTGTAGATTTCATTGACTGGTGCCATGTTTTCGTTTGACCGCCGCTAGCTCTTTTTCAGCCTGACCCTATATCAGCTAACATTACCCGTCAGTCGAGGAAGGCGATGACTAGGCATATGTAACACATGTCCTAAACATCTCACTCAATCGATGTAATTCCACAGCCTCGTCGATTGATTTCCCCTCTCTCTCTGCTTAGCACTCAACCGACGCGTAGCCTCAATATTGCTCACCTTATTATGCCACTTCACGCGGGAGATAGAACGCAGACACCTATGATCACAGACAGCTAATCTTTTCATGTCTTCTGCTCTCAATGGCCAGGTCTCACAGCCACAAAGGAGGACGGAGCGGACTGTTGAGCAGTACACATGCCCTTTGGTCGATAGCCAGCCGGATATCACGTCTACGCCAGAGACGGCATAAACTGGCATTTGCGAAACTAGCCCTCTGTATTCGTGCTGAGATTTCGTCAGAGATCAACCTGTTGGGCTGATGGTACTTCCCAAGTAAGTGAAGCGGTCAACGTGCTCTACCACTTCACTTCCTAATTCTAATCTAGGGGTCGGTGTAGTCCAATCTTGCAACATCATCTTACATTTTACAGGGGCGAATCGCATGCCAAACATACGAAGATTGCAGCTCAGGGTGTTCAGAAGACTATATACATGTATATATATATATATACTCAGTGATTATGCTTCAAGGTAATACAGAATGAACTGCAAGGCAGTAGTACACCACCTGACTGAATACACCACAAGTGATTCAAGTTGATGAATGCCACCAACCTACTACAGGTGACTTTCTTTAGAAACGTGAAATCGTTAGTGCACAATTACCCTTCTTTATACAGTTACAGCATACACACAAACTAGTCGTCGAGGAGCGTCGGCGGGTCAGTGGTAGAACGCTCGTTAATCACGTACGTGGTCTGGTCCCGAACCTCACTTAGCCGGCAATAAGGTTGGTAAAGAGGGATGGTTGGGTGTGAGGCTAGCAAGCCGACCTCGTGAAAATGAAATGACTACTATATTATTCTTATATCAATACTACTATCGACACTTCAAAGCTCGAGCCTGAAGCCTTATGTTCCACTATGAAGGCAAAGGAATCACTCTTCCTTTTTAAAGTCATCAAAGAAGAATTAGCTATACACCCGTATCTGAAACTGCCACCAAGACTCATCCTGAGGAAGCCTGGTATAATATCCAGCCAGCTGTAGAAACAGTCATAATTATTGTTGGTAAGCTAAAAGCAAAGGTTAGTAAATACCAGTGGATTTCTATTGTTTCATTTGAACTTTCTGACACAAGAAGAATGATTTCAAGGAGATTCCGAATCTGTTGAGTAACGAAATGGGCTTAAACACGACCAGACGAAAAGTCTCTGTAATGACTGCGAACAAACGCCAATGTCTGGGGGATCAGAAGCAGTTCTGTTGCACTGATGCAAATCATTGATTATTCCAGTTTATAAAATGGGAGACGAGTCTTTCTGTGATAATCATAAGACGATAAGCTTGCCTGATCTAGTATCTGAAGTTCTAGATTTATTAATCATGAGTGCTCGGGGTAAACAAACCAGTATAAGCCAGGCACGTTTCAGGCTAGGAAGAGGGCACATTGACCATATCTCCGCCAGTCGACAGATTCTGGCACATAGGCAAGCTTAATGGCGTCCAGCACTTAATATGTTTCTTAACCTGAAGGCGGAATTCCACTCAGTCGGTCAAAATGTGTTGTGATGATGTTTAGACATGAAGGGAGCACCCAAAAAGTATGTTGCACTTATCAATGCACTCTACTAGATCTCGTGCGGCCGTTTAAGAGCTTGTAGACAGTTGCCATCTGAAGTGATGACAACCAGTGGTGTCCGTCAAGGATGCCCTACCCACTATTCCCATCTCTTTTTAATTTCATCATACATGTACTTCGTTTCAACTACAGGCGGAACTGACGAGGATATCAAAGCAAGAATCCGAAAGGCAAGACAAGCTTTCATTACTCTCAAGTCTGTGTGGAGGTCAACAACACTCAGCATCAAAAATAAGATCCGGATTTTCAACTCCAATGTGAAGTCTGTGCTACTATACGGATCAGAAACTTGGCCAGCGCGTCATAAAGAGCATCTCAAACAAACTACAGACCTTCATCAACTGCTGTTTTCCCTCAATACTCAAGATCAAATGGCCAGAAAAGATCAGAAATAGTGAGGGATTCCTGGGAGTGAACCAACCAGAAACCAATTGTGCAACAAATAAGCAGGAAGAAATGGAGGTGGATTGCCCATACTCTGAGGAAACCATCAAGTGACATCACTAGACAAGTCATTGCTCGAGTGGAACCCGAAAGGGAAGCGGCGAGTTGGTCGTCAGTACAAGGGTGACTTGGAGGAGGTCATGTGAAGAGGAGATGAAAGCATGTGGGCAGACCTGGAGCCAGGTGAAAACTTTAGTAGAGGACCGAACACAATGGAGACGTGCAGCTGAAGCCCAATGTTCTTCTAGGAATTAAAGGAAATCATAATAATACATAGATGTACTAATAAACTTAACCCTAACTGACTTCAGCGACTCAGGGATTGACTTGTTACCATCAGGAAATAATGTCGTTGACTTAGAATATGCAGATGATGTGGTCCTTCCTCCTAGGTGCAGACGCTGACAAAATATAGCAGTCTTCTGAACACCTTGTGCAACAATCCTCGAATGTTTGGCGTGCGATTCGCTCCTGTCAAATCTAAGACGATCCTGCAGGACTGGACTACATCAACTCCCAGCCTTAAGATAAGAAGCGAAGAGGTAGAGAGTCTTGACCGCTTCACTTATTTGGGAAATTGCATCAACTTTAATGACCCTATTGCTAAGGAAATCTCAACACGAATACTAAAAGGCTGCTGCTATGACATTTGCCAACACTAACGCCATCTCTGACGTAGACATGATATGTAAATGGCTGTCGATCAAAAGATGTGAGTACTACACAACAGTTTGCTCTGACGTCATTTTTGGCTGTGAGATATGGCCATGAAGGAGTTATTCGTCTCCCCGTGTTAGGTGTTATGATATGATGAGCAACAGTGAGGTTAGGCGTGGAGGGTTAGCAAAGATTGAAAGTTAATAGATGTGGGTTTGTGCAAATACATCGACATTCAATTCTTCTTTATCGATTTAGTTAGGAACAACTGAGTGGTATTTACAAGCCATTAGGCTATTAGACAGAGTTAACATTTCTTCTAAATAGATCATATCAAAATGAAAAAGGTGAAACATCCATGATTCTTATGACAACAAAACTTTTAGATGAATGATATTAGCTGAATCCCCATAATTCAAAGGTGCCAAGAAGTTCAAATTTATCATACGATCGATAATTTGTGTACTAATGACTAAGCTACAGGTTGATAAAGAAGTAGAACCTCTTATACAAGTACTATATGAATTAAAAAAATTGACAAGAATGAATTGAACTGGACTAAGTACTCAATACCCAACCACGCCTCACGTGGTTCGGAGTTCGATCCCCCGCCACAGACGCACCGCTTTACCTCGTTAAGCCAGTAATAAGGATGGTAAAGAGGGAAGGTTGGGCATGAGGCAGGCTAGCAACCACATCCCGTAAAAATAAACACCACTGCCACCGAAACCTTAAGCCTTTAGCTTGAAGCCCCCTAAGTTCCACTGGGAACAACGTAAAGGAATAAAACAAGTAATCAATACAATCAGTAAAACTAAAAAGGAATGTTTCAAAGTATCGATTTAATGTGTACTCACTTTTCATTAGATCCAAATTCTTGTTTTCGTAAAGATGTAGGAAGTGATGAGACAAAAATCACAGAGCATAACAACAATAATGAAACTTGAAGCCAAAGACTCATTCTGAAAAGAGAAAGAAAGCAAAAGACATTTGAGTATTTGTTTTCTTCAGTCAAAAATGATATTGTTATGCAGCAATAAATGAATCGTATGTCAGTGTTAGCTAACACAAGATGATTAGGATTGAAAATAGCTGTTGGCCTAACTAAGACGTGTCACTAATCCATGAAGCCATTGGTGATTGTTTTGAGTCGCGTAGAGACTGACTGACTGACTGGTTGGTGTCAACGTACAACTTAGCACATACGTTTATTTTATTTTATTTAAACGCATAAAAAACTTGGTACAATACGGCACCAAGAAAGATGCGCCACACAATAATAATAAAACAACATAGATTAACAGTAAAAGTATAAGTAGAGAACGGATAAAGAACTTCATCAGGAAGGGAAGAAAGAAGGAAATTGCAACACGTTCGCCATTGATTACGATTCTTGGCCATATCCGATAACGTTTCGAGCCATCGATTTGAGCTATCTCGCGGACCCCAACCAGGGAGTCGTGACACACCAACCGATGCTAATCTAGCACAAATATCCTTCATCCCACGACGCCACGTCATGGACTGACCACCCCTCCGCCTTTTCCATCCCGTCCCAGGGCTAGCGAACAGAGACCTGTACGGAAGCCTCTGGGATGACATTTGCAGCACATGTCCAAGCCACCGGAGCTGGTGTTTCCAGATGACGACACTCAATGAATGGTGATCTCCACTGTGTTCAAACACACGCCGCCGAACCTCAGAATTACTCACGCGATGATGTCATCGAACGCAAGCAATCCTGAGGAGACAGCGATGATCGAACACGCAGAGTCGCCGGACATCCTTAGCTCGGAGAGGCCAGGTTTCACAGGCGTAGAGCAAGACAGCCCACACCGAAGCATTGTATACCCGACCTTTGACAGCCAGGCTAATGTCGCGACGGCGCCATAAGTGGCACAAGTTGATGTATGCCACCCTAACCTTCATTATACGGTTGGAAATCTCATCCGTCACCCCTCCGCCAGCACTCACACAACTACCCAGGTACACAAACTTATCAACAACTTCAAGCGGTTCACCTGCAAGAGTGAGTGCAAGTACAGGCTCCTGCCAATCTTGTAACAATACTTTGCACTTAGACGGTGCAAAGCACATACCATACTTACAGACACATACGTGCGGCAGTTTCAGTTGCCACACTCCATGTACACCATACAAAGCAAGAGAAGAGAGTTAAAAGAGATTCAAAAGACAGAAATGTGAGACAAAAAGAACAGTAATATGGAAGAAAAATAGAATTTTATTGGATATGATAAATCACAGAGAGTGGATGCATCTGCGCCAGTGAGAACGATTTTGGGCCATATCATCACAAGTTGTCTCCAGCTCCCATTGGTTCTTACCATTCCGATAGCCCCATCCAACTAGTCAAGAAGTATGCACCTCCCTATGTGGCTGGCTTAAACTAAAAGTTGTGGATTTCATTGACTGATGAAGCCATGTTGGTTTTGGTTTGACCACCACTAGCTCTTTTCCAGCCTGATCCATCCTATGTCAGCTAACGTTGAGCGTCGGTCGAGGAAGGCGATCGATGGATAGGCATGCGTAACGCATATCCTAATGACCTCAGTCGATATAAATTCACAACTCCGTCGATTTATTTACCCTCCTTACCCAACACCCGAACAAAGCCAAACCAACTCAATATTACCCATCCTATTACACCTAACACGCGATGTGGATAGAACTCAGACGGCTAGCCAGCCTTTTCATGTTTTCCACTTTCATGATCATTTTTAGCTGACAGCCATAAAGGAGGAGGGGACGAACTGCTGAACAGTATACACTCCCTTTGGCGGACAGTTGACCGGATATCACGTTTACGCTAGAGACGGCGTAAACTGGTATATGCAAAACTAGCCTTCTGTATCCATGCTGAGATTTCGTCAGCGATCAAGCTGTTGGTGCTGGCCGATGCAACTTCCCAAATACATCAAGTGGCCAAAACGCTCTGCCACTTTACTCCCTATTTCTAAGCTAGGAGTCAGTGTAATCCAGTCCTGTAGCATCATCTTAACATTTGGCGGAAGTGAATCGCATGCCAAACATTCGAGGATTGTTGCACAAGGTTTTAAGAAGACTGGTGTATTTTGTAAGCGTCTTCACCTAGCACGGATGACCATATGATCTGCATATTTTAAGTCAACGACATTATTCCCTGGTGGTGACAAGTCAATCCCTGAGTTGCTGAAGTCAGTTAGGGTTAAGTTCATTAGTACATCTATGATGAAATTAAAAATAAATGGCGATAGTGGGCAGGGCATCCGTGACGGACACCACTGGCTGTCATCACAGTTGTCAGGCAACAAATCTCCTTAGTCTCACCTGACTGACTGCATGAGTTTGAGCAGAGTGCTTTGATCAGTGCGATGTGTTTTCTCGGCATCCCTTTCACAGCCAAATATCACCATAGTACCTCTCAATCGACTGAATCGAATGCCACTTTCAGGTCAAGAAATATGACGACTGTTGGACGCTGGTAAGTATGCCTACGTTCCAAAATCTGTCAAAGGATTGCGTAGAGAGGTATAGCATTGTTGGTTCGAGACCTCAAGATGCTAAGAACTAATGACTAGCAACTATTAGTGATATGGTTCAAAATACTTCTCGGTGGTGCAGATGCATCCACTCCTCTTAATCACTCAGACACATTAAGCACTCATGTTTTCTCAAAGTACTATTTCCGCAGATTATAGTTCTTTCATATCTTTCCTTTGCCTGCCTACCTTTGTGTGCTACATGGAGTGAGGCAACTTGAACTGCTACACTTTTGTATCAAAACTCAGTTAGTCAAAGGGATACATGATTCATTTAAAAACTCGCCATCTTAATGCTAAATTAGCCTTCAAACTATGGTGTCTTATGTAGGCATTAGATTAGAAGAATAAGAAGTTCAGCAAAGATATCTTTTCAGCGATTTCATTTTCAAAATCTGTACAATCGCATTTAAATACATAATTTTACATGGAGACAATTCTTGTTTGATTTTACATAATTATGACGGCGAATAAAAGGTGATAATTATTTCCAACTAGATATGGTTTTACGAGAGGCTTAGAAACAAACTTCCATGTAAGTTTGTTTCTAAGGCTCTTATAATCTATATTCACACCTCCTAACTCCCATCTCAAGTTGAAAATTATTATTTCAATTTTGTTTCCATGCTCATTTTTACACACTTGATATCCGTTCTAATCCTGCGTAATTTTGTTTCTAAGCCTCTCGTAAAACCATATCTAGTTGGAAATAATTATCACCTTTTATTCGCCGTCATAATTATGTAGAATCAAACAAGAATTGTCTCCATGTAAAATTATGTATTTAAATGCGATTGTACAGATTTTGAAAATGAAATCGCTGAAAAGATATCTTTGCTGAACTTCTTATTCTTCTAATCTAATGTTCCAATGGGTATTTTCCACGATTTATGTAGGCATGTTTTGTGGTCATACAAAACAGCAAACATGAATGCCAACAACAACATGATTGAATTTACAAGGACCAATTTTTCGTAAAATGAAGATTCATCAAGTAAATTACAAGGTTATCTGTCAAGTTTCCATATTTTAAAGATAGATAATTCTTCGACTTGGTATTTCCAGTTGATTGTATGGACATTATGGGCGCGAAGAGATGCGACACACAAAGTCTCATAATTTGTACGGGGGCTGGGATACTGCCAAGACTTCCAGACCGGAGCAGGTTGTTATCGTAAGGATCCACCTCCCGAGTCTTTGACTTGAAGTTTTATCCGCAAGGCAGTGACGCAGCACCAGCAGGTGCATTCACATGGTTGCCAGTGCCCTAACAGGGATAGTACGAAATTCTATCCTTTCGGATTCTGGAACCAATGTACGCTTCTCTAGATAAAGTAACATGTCCACCAATCCGATTGTAAGGGCCAGATGTCCGCATACGCTCTTTCAGTCTTGTGAAGATCACCCCCCACTCACAGCATGAAGACAGAAAATAGGACTTAACTAGCAGACTGAAGTCTACCCTTTATGGCTGTGAGACCTGGCCATTGAGAGCGGAAGACATGAAAAGACTAGCTGTCTTTGATCATAGGTGCCTGCGTTCTATCACCCGCGTGAAGTGGTATAATAAGGTGAGCAATATTCAGATTAGGATTCGGTCGAGTGCTAGGTAACGAGTGGGGGAATCAATCGAGGAGGCTGTGAAATTACATCGACTGAGATGGCTAGGACATGTGTTACACATGCATGCCTATTCATCGCCTTATTCTATGGACAATGTTAGCTGACATAATGTCAGGTTGGGAAAGAGCTAGCGGTGGTCAAACGAAAACATGGCTTGATCAGTCAATGAAATCTACTACAGTTAGTTTAAGCCACGTAGGAAGGTGTAGACTTCCTGACTGGTTGGGGTCCTCAGGACGGTAAAAACCAATGGTTGGAAACAATTGGTGACATGGCTAAAAATCGTTCTCAACAGCAGTGCAGATGCATCCACTCCTTGTGACTCATGATTTCCAATGAAACTGTTTTGTTCTTCGTTATTACTATTCCTTTGTCTCATATCTCTGTTTACTGTCTATATTATGCATTTCTTCTACTTTCTTCTCTTGCTTTGTGTGCTACATGGAGGGAGTGTGGCGACTTGAACTGCCGCACATCGGTGCAAAGTTCTATGTCGAAAACAGACAAACAGACAGACCCACCTTCGGTCGTACAAGGTTGTTTATGGGGGGCATTTAAGAGTCTAAATATATTTTAATGTCATTTTGATACACTAACTTATTATCGACAAACTCACAGAAATAGTCAATCCGAAAAAACTTCATTAAAAGACCAAGAATTGAAACAAACCGAAATAGAAAATACGTCAAATATTTCAATATTTGGAGGAAATGAAGAAATGATGAGTCCTGACAAAGTTTGAGACTAAGATTTAATGCTTTGCATGACACGCGCCTAGATTACCATCTGAGGAGGCCGCTGGGTGACATAGCGCATCAGGCCATAGCTCGAGTGGAACCTGAAAGGGGAGCGGCGAGTGGGACGTCCAAGGGTGACATGAAGGAGGAGATCGTGTGAAGAGTAGTTGAAACAGCATGGACTAACATGGATGCAAGTGAAAAGTACAGCAGAAGACAGAAGCAAGTGGAGGCGTGCAGTTGAAGCCCTATGTTCCACTAGGAACCCAAGGGAACAATAATAATATGATAATAATGGCAGTGTATGTAAAGGATGAAATATAGTATTCGTTATATTGTTAAAGGTATATAACGATTAGTGAATTGTGCTGCTCAATTTATGGTAGACCTTCTCATGGTGTTTTTGCTTATCCTTAGTGCTGTGAAGGTAAACCGCAGCATGCACTTCGATACATAATGTTCAACAACCAAATAGAATTACAGATTGTATGTCGGTGGCACAGCGGTCAGGACGCTCGCCGACCATGCACATGGTCTGGGGTTCAATCCCCTGGCGACGCACACCTGGTATCAATGTTTGACCTGCTACATTTGGGCTACCGATATCACATGCTGAAAATTCCATACTTGTACCAAAAATACCGTGTGGTTTCAAGCTATAATCAAAACAAATTTTCAAAAATATAACTAAATCAAGTTATTTCTTCTGTTTTGGATTAGCTTAACAAGCTTTAGGAAAATCAGATGTTGACATGGCTAAACAATAGATACTACCATCCAACGACCTTGAACCAACCAATCAAATAATTCGGCACCACAAAAGGATACTTTTTATAGTCTTCATTGCATGTTTCACCCAGATTTAGGGTAAGGACTACGGTAAAGGTTAGTGCAAGGTTAATATTGGGATGAAAGTTATAATCGGTCGGTCGGTCGGTGCGGCAGTTCAAGTCGCCACAATCCATGTAGCACGCAAAGCAAGAGAAGGAAGTAGAAGAAATGCATAATATGGACAGTAAACAGAGGTGTGAGACAAAGGAATAGTAATAACGAAGAACAAAAGTTTAATTGGAAATCATAAGTCACAAGGAGTGGATGCATCTGCGCCACTGAGAACGATTTTGAGCCATGTCCCCAGTTGTTTGCAACCTTTGGCTTTTACCGTCCCGAGGACCCCAACCAGGAAGCCAGTCTACACCTTCCTACGCGGCCTAGACTAACTGTTGTAGATTTCATTGACTGGTACCATATTTTGGTTTGACCGCCTCTAGCTCTTTTCCAGCCTGACGCTATGTCAGCTAACATTGCCTGTCTGTCGAGGAAGGCGATGACTAGGCATACGTTATAATAGAGATTGAGGTTAGGGTTATAGTGAAAACAAGATTTTGAGCGAACAATTGTTTTCGATAACTTCTTCTTCTTCAGGCTCTACAGTCATAAATCCATGAATAATAGAGTACACATAGACAATAAAGGCAAATGAAAATAATATCAGAAACTGACTGTATTGGGGTGCATGTGTAAGTTGAGATGATAGTCCATTAGTTACCATAGTCAATCAAATGTGTATAGGGTATATAGTCAGAAAAAATGTGATGAAGTGTGAATGAACAATTGGGTGATACAGTGCTGTTTTCTAGTCAACAGAATACAAGTGTCATTGGGGTGAGAGAAATGCGATACCCACAAAATACATACAAACACACATTAATAAAGGGGATGCTGAATGTGAAGGATGACCGATAATGTCTAATGATAAAAAATAAAGAGGCTAAATTGTAAATTGTAATAAGATGTTACAGAATTCGTAGGCTTAGTATAAAATCACAAAGGTTGACAAAATTAAGGTTAAGAATGGGGTGAAATAAGCTGGGTGGAGAAATGGATAATAATGACATGATATCACAAAATGATAATAATGGTAATAGTTAAGGTTAACCTTGGGTCATGTCCATGATTCACCCAAGTCTTTTCCTACTGAGTTAGGGTGAAACTTGCGGCAAAAATTATGGACGGTATCTGTTAGAAATGCTGATCAAACGAAAACATGCCTTCACCAGTCAATGAAATCTACAACGGTTAGTTTAAGCCACGTCGGTCGATCGGTCGGTTTTCGACATAGAACTTTGCACCGATGTGCGGCAGTTCAAGTCGCCACACTCCCTCCATGTAGCACACAAAGCAACAGAAGAAAGTAGGATAAATGCATAATATAGACAGTAAACAGAGGTGTGAGACAAAGGAATAGTAATAACGAAGAACAAAACAGTTTCATTGGAAATCATAAGTCACAAGGAGTGGATGCATCTACGCCATCATTGACAACGATTTTGAGCCATGTCACCAATTGTTTCCAACCATTGGTGTTTACCGTCCCGAGGACCCCAACCAGGAAGTCTACATCTTCCTATGTGGCTTAGACTAACTGTTGTGGATTTCATTGACTGGTGCCATGTTTCCGTCTGACCGCCGCTAGCTCTTTTCCAGCCTCACACTATATCAGCTAACATTGCTCGTCGAGGAAGGCGATGACTAGGCATACGTTATAATAGAGATTGAGGTTAGGGTTATAGTGAAAACAAGATTTTGAGCGAACATTTGTTTTCGATAACTTCTTCCTCAGGCTTCCTCTACAGTCATAAATCCATGAATAATAGAGTACATATAGCCAATGAAGGCAAATGAAAATAATATCAGAAACTAACTGTATTGGGGTGCATGTATGTGTAAGTTGAGATGATAGTCCATTAGTTACCATAGTCAATCAAATGTGTATAGGGTATATAGTCAGAAAAAATGTGATGAAGTGTGAATGAACAATTGGGTGATACAGTGCTGTTTTCTAGTCAACAGAATACAAGTGTCATTGGGGTGAGAGAAATGCGATACCCACAAAATACATACAAACACACATTAATAAAGGGGATGCTGAATGTGAAGGATGACCGATAATGTCTAATGATAAAAAATAAAGAGGCTAAATTGTAAATTGTAATAAGATGTTACAGAATTCGTAGGCTTAGTATAAAATCACAAAGGTTGACAAAATTAAGGTTAAGAATGGGGTGAAATAAGCTGGGTGGAGAAATGGATAATAATGACATGATATCACAAAATGATAATAATGGTAATAGTTAAGGTTAACCTTGGGTCATGTCCATGATTCACCCAAGTCTTTTCCTACTGAGTTAGGGTGAAACTTGCGGCAAAAATTATGGACGGTATCTGTTAGAAATGCTGATCAAACGAAAACATGCCTTCACCAGTCAATGAAATCTACAACGGTTAGTTTAAGCCACGTCGGTCGATCGGTCGGTTTTCGACATAGAACTTTGCACCGATGTGCGGCAGTTCAAGTCGCCACACTCCCTCCATGTAGCACACAAAGCAACAGAAGAAAGTAGGATAAATGCATAATATAGACAGTAAACAGAGGTGTGAGACAAAGGAATAGTAATAACGAAGAACAAAACAGTTTCATTGGAAATCATAAGTCACAAGGAGTGGATGCATCTACGCCATCATTGACAACGATTTTGAGCCATGTCACCAATTGTTTCCAACCATTGGTGTTTACCGTCCCGAGAACCCCAACCAGGAAGTCTACATCTTCCTATGTGGCTTAGACTAACTGTTGTGGATTTCATTGACTGGTGCCATGTTTCCGTCTGACCGCCGCTAGCTCTTTTCCAGCCTCACACTATATCAGCTAACATTGCTCGTCGAGGAAGGCGATGACTAGGCATACGTTATAATAGAGATTGAGGTTAGGGTTATAGTGAAAACAAGATTTTGAGCGAACATTTGTTTTCGATAACTTCTTCCTCAGGCTTCCTCTACAGTCATAAATCCATGAATAATAGAGTACATATAGCCAATGAAGGCAAATGAAAATAATATCAGAAACTAACTGTATTGGGGTGCATGTATGTGTAAGTTGAGATGATAGTCCATTAGTTACCATAGTCAATCAAATGTGTATAGGGTATATAGTCAGAAAAAATGTGATGAAGTGTGAATGAACAATTGGGTGATACAGTGCTGTTTTCTAGTCAACAGAATACAAGTGTCATTGGGGTGAGAGAAATGCGATACCCACAAAATACATACAAACACACATTAATAAAGGGGATGCTGAATGTGAAGGATGACCGATAATGTCTAATGATAAAAAATAAAGAGGCTAAATTGTAAATTGTAATAAGATGTTACAGAATTCGTAGGCTTAGTATAAAATCACAAAGGTTGACAAAATTAAGGTTAAGAATGGGGTGAAATAAGCTGGGTGGAGAAATGGATAATAATGACATGATATCACAAAATGATAATAATGGTAATAGTTAAGGTTAACCTTGGGTCATGTCCATGATTCACCCAAGTCTTTTCCTACTGAGTTAGGGTGAAACTTGCGGCAAAAATTATGGACGGTATCTGTTAGAAATGCTGATCAAACGAAAACATGCCTTCACCAGTCAATGAAATCTACAACGGTTAGTTTAAGCCACGTCGGTCGATCGGTCGGTTTTCGACATAGAACTTTGCACCGATGTGCGGCAGTTCAAGTCGCCACACTCCCTCCATGTAGCACACAAAGCAACAGAAGAAAGTAGGATAAATGCATAATATAGACAGTAAACAGAGGTGTGAGACAAAGGAATAGTAATAACGAAGAACAAAACAGTTTCATTGGAAATCATAAGTCACAAGGAGTGGATGCATCTACGCCATCATTGACAACGATTTTGAGCCATGTCACCAATTGTTTCCAACCATTGGTGTTTACCGTCCCGAGGACCCCAACCAGGAAGTCTACATCTTCCTATGTGGCTTAGACTAACTGTTGTGGATTTCATTGACTGGTGCCATGTTTCCGTCTGACCGCCGCTAGCTCTTTTCCAGCCTCACACTATATCAGCTAACATTGCTCGTCGAGGAAGGCGATGACTAGGCATACGTTATAATAGAGATTGAGGTTAGGGTTATAGTGAAAACAAGATTTTGAGCGAACATTTGTTTTCGATAACTTCTTCCTCAGGCTTCCTCTACAGTCATAAATCCATGAATAATAGAGTACATATAGCCAATGAAGGCAAATGAAAATAATATCAGAAACTAACTGTATTGGGGTGCATGTATGTGTAAGTTGAGATGATAGTCCATTAGTTACCATAGTCAATCAAATGTGTATAGGGTATATAGTCAGAAAAAATGTGATGAAGTGTGAATGAACAATTGGGTGATACAGTGCTGTTTTCTAGTCAACAGAATACAAGTGTCATTGGGGTGAGAGAAATGCGATACCCACAAAATACATACAAACACACATTAATAAAGGGGATGCTGAATGTGAAGGATGACCGATAATGTCTAATGATAAAAAATAAAGAGGCTAAATTGTAAATTGTAATAAGATGTTACAGAATTCGTAGGCTTAGTATAAAATCACAAAGGTTGACAAAATTAAGGTTAAGAATGGGGTGAAATAAGCTGGGTGGAGAAATGGATAATAATGACATGATATCACAAAATGATAATAATGGTAATAGTTAAGGTTAACCTTGGGTCATGTCCATGATTCACCCAAGTCTTTTCCTACTGAGTTAGGGTGAAACTTGCGGCAAAAATTATGGACGGTATCTGTTAGAAATGCTGATCAAACGAAAACATGCCTTCACCAGTCAATGAAATCTACAACGGTTAGTTTAAGCCACGTCGGTCGATCGGTCGGTTTTCGACATAGAACTTTGCACCGATGTGCGGCAGTTCAAGTCGCCACACTCCCTCCATGTAGCACACAAAGCAACAGAAGAAAGTAGGATAAATGCATAATATAGACAGTAAACAGAGGTGTGAGACAAAGGAATAGTAATAACGAAGAACAAAACAGTTTCATTGGAAATCATAAGTCACAAGGAGTGGATGCATCTACGCCATCATTGACAACGATTTTGAGCCATGTCACCAATTGTTTCCAACCATTGGTGTTTACCGTCCCGAGGACCCCAACCAGGAAGTCTACATCTTCCTATGTGGCTTAGACTAACTGTTGTGGATTTCATTGACTGGTGCCATGTTTCCGTCTGACCGCCGCTAGCTCTTTTCCAGCCTCACACTATATCAGCTAACATTGCTCGTCGAGGAAGGCGATGACTAGGCATACGTTATAATAGAGATTGAGGTTAGGGTTATAGTGAAAACAAGATTTTGAGCGAACATTTGTTTTCGATAACTTCTTCCTCAGGCTTCCTCTACAGTCATAAATCCATGAATAATAGAGTACATATAGCCAATGAAGGCAAATGAAAATAATATCAGAAACTAACTGTATTGGGGTGCATGTATGTGTAAGTTGAGATGATAGTCCATTAGTTACCATAGTCAATCAAATGTGTATAGGGTATATAGTCAGAAAAAATGTGATGAAGTGTGAATGAACAATTGGGTGATACAGTGCTGTTTTCTAGTCAACAGAATACAAGTGTCATTGGGGTGAGAGAAATGCGATACCCACAAAATACATACAAACACACATTAATAAAGGGGATGCTGAATGTGAAGGATGACCGATAATGTCTAATGATAAAAAATAAAGAGGCTAAATTGTAAATTGTAATAAGATGTTACAGAATTCGTAGGCTTAGTATAAAATCACAAAGGTTGACAAAATTAAGGTTAAGAATGGGGTGAAATAAGCTGGGTGGAGAAATGGATAATAATGACATGATATCACAAAATGATAATAATGGTAATAGTTAAGGTTAACCTTGGGTCATGTCCATGATTCACCCAAGTCTTTTCCTACTGAGTTAGGGTGAAACTTGCGGCAAAAATTATGGACGGTATCTGTTAGAAATGCTGATCAAACGAAAACATGCCTTCACCAGTCAATGAAATCTACAACGGTTAGTTTAAGCCACGTCGGTCGATCGGTCGGTTTTCGACATAGAACTTTGCACCGATGTGCGGCAGTTCAAGTCGCCACACTCCCTCCATGTAGCACACAAAGCAACAGAAGAAAGTAGGATAAATGCATAATATAGACAGTAAACAGAGGTGTGAGACAAAGGAATAGTAATAACGAAGAACAAAACAGTTTCATTGGAAATCATAAGTCACAAGGAGTGGATGCATCTACGCCATCATTGACAACGATTTTGAGCCATGTCACCAATTGTTTCCAACCATTGGTGTTTACCGTCCCGAGGACCCCAACCAGGAAGTCTACATCTTCCTATGTGGCTTAGACTAACTGTTGTGGATTTCATTGACTGGTGCCATGTTTCCGTCTGACCGCCGCTAGCTCTTTTCCAGCCTCACACTATATCAGCTAACATTGCTCGTCGAGGAAGGCGATGACTAGGCATACGTTATAATAGAGATTGAGGTTAGGGTTATAGTGAAAACAAGATTTTGAGCGAACATTTGTTTTCGATAACTTCTTCCTCAGGCTTCCTCTACAGTCATAAATCCATGAATAATAGAGTACATATAGCCAATGAAGGCAAATGAAAATAATATCAGAAACTAACTGTATTGGGGTGCATGTATGTGTAAGTTGAGATGATAGTCCATTAGTTACCATAGTCAATCAAATGTGTATAGGGTATATAGTCAGAAAAAATGTGATGAAGTGTGAATGAACAATTGGGTGATACAGTGCTGTTTTATATTCGACAGAATACAAGTGTTATTGGGGTGAGAGAAATGCGATAACCACAAAATACATACAAACAAACATTAACAAGGGGGACACTGAATGTGAGGGCTGACCAACATTGTCTGATGATAAAATAGAGGCTAAATTGTAATAAAATGTTACAGAGTTGGTAGGCTTAGTATAAAATCACAAAGGTTGACAAAATTAGGGGAACAATGAGGTGAAACAAACTGGGTGGAGAAATGGATAATAAGGACATGATATCACAAAATGATAATAATGGTAATAGTTAAGGTTAACCTTAGGTCATGTCCATGATTCACCCAAGTTTTGTCCTACTGAGTTAGGGTGAAACTTGCAACAGAAATTATGGACGGTATCTGTTAGAAATGCTGAGCGATATGACTATCGCCATCAGATGATATTTATCACAAAGACAATCATTCATCAGAATTAGTGGATCGGTCGATCGGTCGGTTTTCGACATAGAACTTTGCACATATGTGCGGCAGTTCAAGTCGCCACAATCCATGTAGCACGCAAAGCAAGAGAAGAAAGTAGGATAAATGCATAATATAGACAGTAAACAGAGGTGTGAGACAAAGGAATAGTAATAACGAAGAACAAAACAGTTTCATTGGAAATCATAAGTCACAAGGAGTGGATGCATCTACGCCATCATTGACAACGATTTTGAGCCATGTCACCAATTGTTTCCAACCATTGGTGTTTACCGTCCCGAGGACCCCAACCAGGAAGTCTACATCTTCCTATGTGGCTTAGACTAACTGTTGTGGATTTCATTGACTGGTGCCATGTTTCCGTCTGACCGCCGCTAGCTCTTTTCCAGCCTCACACTATATCAGCTAACATTGCTCGTCGAGGAAGGCGATGACTAGGCATACGTTATAATAGAGATTGAGGTTAGGGTTATAGTGAAAACAAGATTTTGAGCGAACATTTGTTTTCGATAACTTCTTCCTCAGGCTTCCTCTACAGTCATAAATCCATGAATAATAGAGTACATATAGCCAATGAAGGCAAATGAAAATAATATCAGAAACTAACTGTATTGGGGTGCATGTATGTGTAAGTTGAGATGATAGTCCATTAGTTACCATAGTCAATCAAATGTGTATAGGGTATATAGTCAGAAAAAATGTGATGAAGTGTGAATGAACAATTGGGTGATACAGTGCTGTTTTATATTCGACAGAATACAAGTGTTATTGGGGTGAGAGAAATGCGATAACCACAAAATACATACAAACAAACATTAACAAGGGGGACACTGAATGTGAGGGCTGACCAACATTGTCTGATGATAAAATAGAGGCTAAATTGTAATAAAATGTTACAGAGTTGGTAGGCTTAGTATAAAATCACAAAGGTTGACAAAATTAGGGGAACAATGAGGTGAAACAAACTGGGTGGAGAAATGGATATTAATGACATGATATCACAAAATGATAATGATGGTAATAGTTAAGGTTAACCTTAGGTCATGTCCATGATTCACCCAAGTTTTGTCCTACTGAGTTAGGGTGAAACTTGCAACAGAAATTATGGACGGTATCTGTTAGAAATTCTGATCAATATGACTATTGTCATTAAATGACATCTATCACAAAGACAATCATTCATCAGAATTAGTGGACCCTATAACTAGTATTCATGCAAATTTCATTGAAGGATTTTGAGCATAGCTAAAAGATTTTATTAGAAAGATATATATTTACGTACATTGGTGCATCGGTGGCACAGCCGTTGGGATGCTCGCCGACCATGCACATGATCCGGGGTTCTATCCCCGGCCACAGAGGCACTCCTTTACCTCGCTAAGCCAGAAATAAAAAAAAGCTGGTAAAGAGGAAAGGTTGGGCATGAGGCAGGCTAGCAACCCCATCCCATAAAAATAAACACTGCTACAGAAACTTCATGCCTCTAGCCTGAAGCCTTATGTTCCACTGGGAACGTGAAGGAATAAAAAATTGTTATGGACATATATATATCTATATCGGTTCAACAAACATGTAGAATTTAAGTGTGAAAAATTCCCATAACATGAATTAAAAGTCAATCTGAACGAAGAATATTCTTTTCAATAATTTCTCCACTTCAGGTTGTTACAATTATAAAATATAATATAACTGTTGTCGTTGCAATAATGACAGTCAGTTATGCGGTGGATACATTTTCTGCATAGAATAACAGATTAGTAATGAGGTGTCAAAATAAATAGTCGTATTTGTGTAAGAAACATGTTCTGGGCTGAAATCGATTACAAAATATTTCGGTGAAATGGGAGACAATGCTGATGATTAGTCATAATAGATTGGTAGAATGTGGGGTAGGAAAAAATCGACAAGTCAGTTCAAGGTTATAAAAGGTGTCAGCCGAGTGAGTGGCTAGTACAAAGTGGTATGCATCAAAGAGGAGGAGATAGTAAGACTGCAATGAGAGGTTCATAATGAAATAACGAATATGTGAAATGAAACAGGTGGAGGCATATATTGAGAAAAGAGATAATATCACTACTAATAATAAGTCCGGATAGTATAATTGGAGAGAATGTTTGCATGAAGAGTACAAATTATGGCGAATAATAGTAATAATGACCAAAGAAAAATTAAGCTCACTATACACACTTTCTTAGCTTAGTACGGATGAAATACAAACGTATTCTGATCAGGTGCTTAGCATTTACAGCTAGGTCCATTTGTTCCGAAGACTGTTTAGAGAAAGAACTCAAGGTCATCCGAGACATTCTAAGCGAGAACGGATATCCAGAGAAGTTCATTAAAGCCAATATAGGTTACAATAGTCGTAAACATAAACTGGCAACGGTGGAGAAAAAGCCTCTGTTTTTACGTCTCCAATTCAAGGGAGATACTCCTGCGGAGATTCTATCGCAACGTTTAACCAGGGCGATCAAGAAAACTTTCTACTCTGCACGTCTGTGTCTATCCTTCAGTAGCCGTCCAATGTTCACCCAGCAACTCAAAGATGTCTTACCTAATCTTAGCTCTTCTTCATGCATATACCACTTCAACTGTTCCTGTGGTTCAAGTTATATAGGGCACACGATTAGGCAGGTTCGTCTACGGGTTCGAGAACATTTACCAGCTTGGTTCAGCAGGGGGGAAATTAAGTGCATAAAAAGCTCGATCCTGTCACACTTGGTCGATACTGGACATCATATCGATGTCAACACAGCTTTCAGGGTTATATACCGAATTCCGAAGTCGTTATCACGTACAGTTCGCTTACGTCTGCCAAAACATAGCTGAAACTATTGCAATAAGATCGACTAAACCGGAACTTTGTATCCAAAAAGAACACGTCCAGACGCTGTTCTTACCCTGGTCAAACTTGGACTGATGATTCTTCTTCTCACCAAGAGTGCTTCTTCCCCTTAATCCTCTTGGTTTTTTCCTTCTTCGCTTATTATTACAATTATTATTATCATTCGTCATAATTTATACCCTTCATGCAAAAATTCTTTCAATACTATCGAATTTTCCATTTATACTATCTGGACTTATTATCAGTAGTGATATTATCTCTTTTCTCAATATTATTCCTCCACCTTTTCCACCTTTCACACATTGGTTATTTCATTATGAACCTCTCATTGCAGTCTTACTATCTCCTCCTCTTTGATGCATACCACTTTGTACTAGCCACTCACTCACCTGATACTTTTTATAACCTTGAACTGACTTGTCAATTTTCCTACCCCACATTCTACGAATCTATTATGAATAATCACCACCTGAAGAGGAGAAATTATTGAAAAGAATATTCTTCATTCAGATTGGCTTTCAAAACATATAGAAGAAAAGTAAGATGGAATGGGGATACGCTGAGGTAACCGCCGAATGACATTACGCTCAGTATAGGTCATACCTCAAGGAGAATCCAAATAGGGAGTTGAGGGGTGGGTCATCTTAGAGTGACATGGAGGAGATCGTGTTAGGAGGAGATGACCGAATATGGGCGGTCATGGGTCCAACTAAAGATAACTGCAGAAAATGGAACAAAGTAGAACTGTGTTGACCAAGCCTTATGTTCCACTTGGAACAGTAATATATATAACCACTCATATGAAGAAATGAGACCTGTTTTAGCAGCACGCTGTAAATATCACTTTTAACCCACGAGAATATAAATGGTTGGTTCGCCGTTACCCAAGTGTTTGCTGTGTGAATAATGGATTAGTCAGAGTTAATAAAACGCCTATACGGGGGAAGCCTCACAGGATAACTGGTCTTTTGGGGGGGGGGGGGGGTAGATTCAAGAAAAGAATCAGAAATACAAACATCTCAAAACATAATAATCTCAAGTCATCTTTTTTAACTGTTTTACGACTTTAATTGCTCCTCAATTCTGATTAGTTGCTTAAAGTCAGTGGTACAACTGATCGGGCTGGCTACTATAGTTTAACTTCGCTCTTTTAATGGAGTACTATAATATACCTTTTGATGGTATATATATATATATATATGTTTCCTTCACGTTCCCGGTGGAACATAGGGCTTCACACTAGAGGCTTGAAGTTTTTGTAGCAGAGGTGATTATTTTACAGGATGGGGTTGCTAGCCTCATGCCCAACCTTTCCTCTTTTTATTACTGGCTTAGCGAGGTAAAGGAGTGCGTCAGCCGGTGATCGAACCCCGGACCATGTGCATGGTCGGCAGCAGTCCTAACCGCTGTGCCACCGACATTGACTTTTAGTCCTAGCTGATTAGAGGTGAGGAAGGGAAAGTTGAGAATAAAGAGGGTGTTGAGAGTCAGACTATATGGATTTAGCCCGCTTCTCACATGAGTCCAAGTGTCTCAGTCGGCCACAGTAGTAACGAACCGGCTGACTCTGTGGTACACCACTTGCCCTACTGACAACCTTTAATACCCTGCAGTCTTTACCTTCTTATCTAAAGAATATCTTTCTTTGTAACCGGTAGATTAAAAACATTACCATACAATCACAACTAATGATGGCATTACTTATTAAGCCATATACATAATATTTATTCTGATGATAATAAAGTTAATAATAATTAAAACCACTGGTCACTATTTTTTCGAAAACAATTTTCAAGAGAATTGACAAAACAAACAGTAACACAACCATCATACCTCCGGCTGGTTGATAATCCAAAAAACTTTTGCCCACCAAAAATTTCAGCTAAGCCAAATGTCTTCACATGATTCAGTCTCCGTAGCAGTGTTTTGATTGGTCTAGTAAAAATAATCGATTGTTTAACCTACAGATTGACCAATCAAATGCCTATGAAAACGGACACGTATTTAGGCAAATGTGATATCCAGACACACAGGCTAACAATGCAAAGCCAAAATGAAAATAATAGTACCAACTAATGATGAATGCCGAATTGTTATTGCCTCCATTACCTTCAGGTTGTAGGAAATTGGAACCGTAGCTACTGTCGTATATTGCTCTCTCTCCCTCTTCATCATGTTGGCCAATAAATGCTCATAACAGGTATAAACGAGACAAGAAAATAAGGATTAGCAGCATATATGTTCAAACTAAGTTCACTTTTAAGAGTTTAGAAAATTTGGGCATTGAGTATATGATATTCAATGTAATAAAGGTTTTCTTGTATTTCCCAGTGAATGAAAAACAAAACGATGTTGGTGCTTTTACTGACGTTTCACTATTTAATGCTGATAGATAAATCAAAGTATTTTTAAACCAGAATTTACAACATCTCACCTTATATATAACAACTTAGTCATCGTTCCTTAGCATGAGGTCATTTTTACGTTGTTGTCAAGTTGGCCAACTGGTAAAGAAAACAAAACCAGGTGTAGATTACTGTTGGATTTGATAAGGGCGTAAAATTGTAAAAGCAGCGTGTGTTTACATTAATGAAATTGCTCATCACATTCATGCTGATTTTGTCATTTCATGGGGGAGTGGTGCAGGGTGTTGTAATCAGGTCAAATTCCGCTTTGAGTCCATCATTCCTGTTCAGACAATTTGGATTTGACTTGATGATATGGAGTGCTCCTGATAAAATGAGACGTTCTTTGTGATTTCTCAAGTTTTTCTGGATGATGGTTTCAATATTGTCAAAATCAATTATGTGGCCTGATTCTATAGCGTAGCATGTAGACCTATGGGTGGTGATTTTTCAAGCTTTTCTAGTTCAATTGGATTTATTTCTCGGTGGTCGAACAGATGCAGCTCTACGGTGTTCATTTCTTTTAATTACCCTGATTTCTCACTGGGGATGTTTGTACGATGTATATCGCATCACATTCAAAACAAGCATTTCATTTTATAGACACAATTAGATAGAGAATCTTTGGGGATTTGGTCTTTTATATGAACAAGGTTGCTTCTCAGTGTGTAACAACAGAACGTTTATTACGGAAAATCAACACGTATTTATAGATTTTGATGTACATTATTGTAGGTTAATGTTAGTAGAAAATACAGTCTCTTGATTGGTTGTTTCTCACACAAAGTTAAACTTGCATCTCTTGTGGCTGTGTCAGTTCATCTATATGTTAACGGTATCCGCCTGTCCATCTTGACCTTGACCTCAATTACTGTCAACCAATTTGGCTAGCAACCATCTCTCACCAAAAGTGTGCCTGTCTGATGTTTTGAAGAAAACTCTGATGTCGAGCTTATTGAGTACTGTTCTGGTATCGTCTAACGTCTCCGCTTTATTTGGAATGACAACTGTTGAGGTACATGTTTTCGGAATACGTTTTCGACCATACTTAATGTCACTATTGATTTTGTTGATGAAGTTGTTTGGGTAGTTATTTTTGCTTGAGAGTCTCAGTAATGTTTGATATTTCTTCCTCTTTTTCTTTCTCGTCGGTTATCAGAGAGTGTACTCGTCTAAGAAGACTTGAAACAACTGATATCTTTGCGCTGATAGGGTGTGATGATCCGAAGTCGAAATATTTATTGGAGTGGGTTTTCTCCCTGAATTTAGATATACTAAAATGTCCGTTTTCCCTCCTCTTAACTAGGCAGGCAGTCTAGAAATCGTAGTTCATCGAGGTCTGATTCTTCTTCTGAAATAAATTGGATTCTGGAAGATAGATTGTTTAGTTTCTCCAGGAATGAACTGTGTAGATCTCGTTTTAGTACTACAAAAGTATCATCTGCATATCTTAACCATATTTTAGGCGTGAGTATGTTTGAAAAGTAGTTATCTTCGAATCTATTCATGAAAAGATCGGCGGATATTGGAGCAACTGGTGAGCCCATAGCAGGATTAGTAGATTAGAAATTCCCCCATAGGTTTTCATTCAAGTGGTCTGTACAAGTGAAACAAGACATCACTATAGGTGAACAACATTCTTTACAGGTAGGTCTTCAGGCTTTAGTCTAATGTACGTAGATTAATATAAAAATGTGTTGAATGTCGTAAATATGTCAGTAGTTACACTGATTATTACTATAGTAACAGTAATGGGAGGAACCTGAAAGAAACAACCTCTTTTACCTACCGACCTGGGAGCATCGCTTCAACTACAGGCGGACGGAACTGACGAGGATATCAAAGCAAGAATCGGAAAAGTAAGACAAGCTTTCACTAATCTCAAGTCTGTGTGGAGGTCAACAACACGCAGCATCAAAAATGAGGTCCGGATTTTCAACTCCAATGTGAAGTCAGTGATACTATACGGATCAGAGACTTGGCCAGAGCGTCATAAAGAGCATCTCAAACAACCTACAGACCTTCATTAACAGTTGTCTTCGCTCAATACTACTCAAGATCAGATGGCCGGCCAGAAAAGATCAGCAACAGGGATCTTTGGCAATGAGCGAACCAACTCAGCAGGAACCGATTGTGAAACAAATAGGCAGGAAGAAATGCAGATGGATTGGCTGGCCATACTCTGAGGAAACCATCAAGTGACATCACTAGACAAGCCATCACTCGAGTGGAACCCGGAAGGGAAGCGGCGAGTTGGTCGTCAGTGCGAGAGTGGGGTGACTTGGAGGAGGTGATGTGAAGAGGAGATGAAAGCGTGTGGACAAACTTGGAGCCAGTTGAAGACTCTAGCAGGGAACCGAATGCAATGGAGACGCACGGCTGAAGCCCTATGTTCCTGTGGGAATTAAAGGATACGATAATCATAATAATAATAACAGTAATGATGATAATGAAGCCTGACTGATGACTGACTGGTTTCAACATAGAACTTTGCACAGATGTGCAGCAGTTCCAGTTGCCACTGTCCCTCCATGTAGCACACAAAGCAACAGCAGAAAGTAATAAGAAATGCAAAACGGAGACAGTAAACAGAGATATGAGGCAAAAAGAATAGTAATACGGAAGAACAACATAGTTTTATTGGATATTATGAGTTACAAGGAGTGGATGCATCTCGCCAACCATTGAGAACGATTTTGAACCATATCACCGATTGTCTGCAGACACCATTGGTTTTTACTGTCCCGAGAACCCCAACCAGACAGCAGTCTACACCTTCCTACGTGGCTGACTTAAACTAACTATTGTGGATTTTATTGACTGGTGTCATGTTTTGGTTTGACCACCACTAGCTAACTCTTTTCCAACCTCGTCGATCCTATGTTAGCTAACACTGTCCATCGAGGAAGGGGATCGATGGCTAGGCATGTATGTGTAACACATGTCCTAACCATCTCAGTCAATCGATGTAACTTCACAGCCTCCTCCTTAGCTAGCACTCGACGCCTAAACTCAGTATTGCTTACCCTATTATACCGCTTCAGACGAAAGATAGAACGCAGACACCAATGATCAAAGACAGCTAGCCGGCCAGGCCTTTTAAGTCTTCTACTTTCAATAGCCATGTCTTACTCACAGCCATAGAGGATGACGGAGCGTATTGCTGAGCATTACACAGGCCCTTTGGTCAATAGCCACCCGGATATCACGACAATGAAGTCAAGAATAACCAAAATACAAGTAGATAGCGATAAGAATAAGGATTACGTAAAAAATTCAATAGTGCAATTAGGTCAAAAAACAAAAGTTACATAATAATAAAGATGAAGGTAATTGGAGTTTACATAAATATCATAAGAGTACAAAAGAAATGGAGGATAAGAAAGAGTGGGAAGTTTTTAATCAGAATTTGCTTAGGCCAAGGGAGAGACAAAGGTAGAACAAACTTCTTACTTACTTCTTCAACCTTCACTTAAAAGCTTTAATGATCTCAAACAATTCGCCTGCAAACATAGTGTGGTGAGAGCAAGCTGCTAGCCGATTGGTAGACATTGATCTACGCTGATTGGTAGAAATTAATCTAGGCTGATTCAACAACCGATCACAGCTGACCTAGACGTGGACAAATATGATTCGCAGACAAGTGGCTCGCATTTCCGAGAAATGTCGAAAACGAGAAAGCAGAAGACTGCGTTTGTTTGCAAACAACCAATCAGAAGACCGCCTTCTTTCTGCGGGCAGAGCCTTATTAATGTACGTAAAATACATATAAATACCTTTGATAAATTTGAATAAGGCATTAAGAAGACAAATTTCGCGAGATGATATCATTTCGTAGTTCCTTTACAACCGCTTTACAACTAACATGGTTAACAATAATAAAATAAAGATCATGACAATTACTCAGTTAAATAAAAACAAAAGTACATACTAATGACCAATCATATTTATATTTATTCAGCGTGAACGACTAAGGTTTTATCGCAACTGCATCCAAAATAAAAATTTTCCTATATCATTTTACAAATCACTACGTCGAAATAAGTCAAAATCTTCACTCTCCAATCTTCAACATCTTGCTGAATTAGAAATTGATCAAATTAATGACAAACTTTCGAAATTTATTGAAACACACCAAAGAATGATTCCCGTTATGGATAATTTATCTTTAGTATGTCGAATTAAATTCACTGTATTTTGCAATGATATGGTAAAAAAGACTATAATTTCCACGGAACAAAAATTAACAAAATCTTTAAAAGACACGAATCATATTTTGGAATTTCCTCAAGATATCCACAAGCATATAATTAATTTATCTAACTGCACTCTATCCCAACTACAGTTGGAAGCATTATCTTATGGATTGAAGTACAAAACTATCCCTATGAAAATAAACAAAATGGAAGTTCAGTCACAGTATGAAAACCTTTATGATCAAATCTCCGATTTAACTCCTAGTAAAGATAATCTTGACTGGTTTAAAGTTAAACTGGTAGACATTTCTCACCAATTTCTAAATGCTAGAATACATCAGAAAAATGGTTTATCGAAAGAACACCACGCCGCACTTAAGGAATTAGTTGAAAAAGATAATCTTATTATCCTTAAACCTGATAAGGGAGAAGGCGTTGTCATTATGAACAAATCGGATTATCAAAATAAAATGAATGATATCCTCAAAGATCAGTCCAAATTTCTGGTGGACAATGCTACTGATAATGTGCTGCTTGTGGAAAAGCAGATCAGCGGTCAGCTTCAGATTTTACTGATGCATGGTTTTATAGATGAAAAACTATAAACAACTTAAAGCAATTGGGTCACATACTCCCCAGCTTTATGGCCTTCCGAAGATCCACAAAACTGGAAACCCGCTGAGACCCATCTTAGACATGTCGAGTTCTCCATACCACAAAATTGCAAAATGGATTACAGAAGTCCTTACGCCTGTAAGAGACTCATTATCAAATCATTCTTTAAAAAGTTCATTTGATCTAACAGATACGCTAGACACCTTGAACATCAAGGATAAGGTTATGTGTTCAATTGACATAGAATCTTTATTCACCAATGTTCCCCTCAATGAAACTGTTGATTTCATTTGCGATTACATCACAAGCAGTGGGATAAACTTACCTATTCCTGTAACTTACATCAGAGACATCATCTTAATGTGTACGGAAAATATTAGATTCACCTTTCAAGAAAAGGCATACAAACAAATTGATGGTGTTGCGATGGGTAGCCCTCTTGGGCCCCTGTTGGCAGATATGTTCATGTCGAAATTGGAGAGACAAATGCAAGGTATGCTTGGAGAATTTATACTGTACAAACGTTATGTAGATGATACTCTCATTATTGGTGATAATATTAAATCTATTGAAAACTTTATTACTCTATTTAATCATATTCATCCAAATATCCGAGTGACTTCCGAACGCGAATCGAATAACAAACTCGGGTTCCTCGATATTACAATGACCAGGAGAGATGATGGTACGATTCAGAGATCTATTTTTCGTAAACAAACGTGGAGTGGACAATATCTTCATTTTACCAGTTTTGTTCCTATCCAGTATAAACGTTCCTTAGTGAAATGTTTGTTTTCAAGGGCCCGAAAAATATGCACGAGTGACACAGTGATGGAGGAGTTTCGACATATACATTCAGTTTTATTAGCTAATGGTTATCCGGAAAACTTTATCACTTGTCACAGTAAAGAAAGACCACATCTTGAAAAGACAGCTTCGGTACCAAAGAAAGCTATCTTTATTAACCTACCATTCAAGGGTGATCAGATTATGCAATTGACAGCTCAAAGACTCCGGTCAGCCATCAAACGCACATTCTACGCCGCATCTCTTTTCCTCACTTGCCGAACATTTTCAATCCCTGTACCTACGATTAAAGGACGAAATTCTGTGGACTCTACTTCAAACTGTATCTACAAGTTCACCTGCAGCTGTGGTGACACCTATATAGGTAGAACCAACAGAATGTTCCAATGTCGTCGGAAAGAACATGTTCCAAAATGGCTACTAAATCACATAGAAAATCCCAATGCCAGTAATCTGAATAGAAATCCAGCATCATCCATTGCAAAACACTTATTAATGTCAGGTCACAAAATAAATATTAATGACTGTTTTACAATTATTTCACATAACTCTAATTCAAGGTTATTGAAGGTGATGGAAGCACTTTGGATTAATCACATACAGCCTAAACTGTGTGTACAAAAATCAATAGACTTCAATCTTCGCCTACCCTGGACTACTTGACCTATATAAATATGATTGGTCATTAGTATGTACTTTTGTTTTTATTTAACTGAGTAATTGTCATGATCTTTATTTTATTATTGTTAACCATGTTAGTTGTAAAGCGGTTGTAAAGGAACTACGAAATGATATCATCTCGCGAAATTTGTCTTCTTAATGCCTTATTCAAATATAAATACC
This sequence comes from Trichobilharzia szidati, assembly GCA_944472155.2. Taxonomy (NCBI): domain Eukaryota; kingdom Metazoa; phylum Platyhelminthes; class Trematoda; order Strigeidida; family Schistosomatidae; genus Trichobilharzia; species Trichobilharzia szidati. The sequence continues at coordinate 192,341,389 of OX235271.1, forward strand.
TGTTGGTTTTCGTAATAAAACTGATCTGTTGCCTGGCCCTTGTCTTCTGTTGTTACAATAGTAGAAGTACTTTAGATACAATTACAGTCTTGCATCATAACATTGTCTCCAGTTTAGACAAGGGAGCTAAATTTGTTCGCCGCACCTCCCTAGATTACACATATGCTTTCGACTCAGTACCTAAGGATATTTTGTTAAACAAGCTTGATGAAACACAAACTGACTGTTGGGTTGTCAAATGGCTCCATTCTTATTTCTCAGAAAGAAAGCAATACACTGTATGTCAGGGAAAGTCGTCCACTTCATTGCTTACTGAGGCTGGTGTCCCTCAAGGCGCTGTCCTTTCTCCTTTTCTGTTTTCTTTCCTCTTGAACGACTTGCCTCACTCTGATGAAATGAAATATGCGGACGATCTCACTATTTCGATGTCTATTAACTCCTAGCTGGACTGTACTGAGATGAACAACTTTCTATCAGGAGTTAGCAAATGGTCTTCGTCTAACGGCCTTAAACTTAATCCTTCCAAATGTCAGACTGTTAATTTCAGTTTCCGATGCAAAAGAAAGTTAAATTAAGCTGTTGGTCCCTATGACCGTCGCAAAATTGATGATGATGATATAGAAATCAGGTCTGAAGTTAAGTATTTTGGATTAATTCTTTCTTCTAACCTACCGTGGTCTTATCACGTCTTAGCGATTTATAAAAGAATATTCCGTCTGACTTTTTACATTAAGAAGTTAAGGCACTCAGACATAACTCAATCCCTCCTCTTACAGTTTGTTAACTCGTGCATCTTACCTATTCTTCTTTACTGTTCTCCCTTATTCTTTCCTGGATTGCTTAGGAAAGACTATGTCATACTTTGCAGAACTCTGAAGACTGTCGGTCAGTAGGGCGAGTGGTATCCCATTAGGCCATATCGTCGACATTGTCGCTGATAGGCCTTGATGTCATGCAACAAATTCGCTAAAGGAATTTTTTCAGATTGTGGGAATCCACTTTACATACCCGCAGCTCCAACCTTGTGTCTCCTCAGGTAAAACAATAAGTCTTTTCAGAAGACCTTTATGCACGTATGTCTAAGTATAAAAATCCCATCATACCATATTTGGCACGTACTTTATGTGATGAAAATAGTGTTAGGCATGAACTAATTAATCTTCTTTGCACTACTAAATAAACCATTTCCTCCATCCTTATTCCATCAAGCTTTATTGTCATTGTTTTTCTAATATTTATAATCCTCTCATTTTTTTTGTTTTTATTTGTTTATATTCTCATAAGTGTGAACATCATTTAAACTGTGTTATAACTGTTAACTTTGTATTTCGTCTCACCATACTATATCAACAGAACATTAGATTCGTTACTCTGTAACACGCTAAAATTTTCAAACTGAATCGACAATACCGTTTGAAACAAACTCACTGTTATTATTATTATTCTCATTTCACACTTAGAATATCGTAAATGTGAACAAATTCCTGTGGTTAATTTTTAAAAATTTTATTTATATTTTGAGTAAATCAGACGTAATATTGTGACAAATGCTGAGAATTCCATTCTGTATTATAAGTACTGTTTTTGGAATAAAGCAGATTATTATTATTATTATTACAATACAAAGTCTAGGATTGTGGTGTCGAATTCCCCAAAGATTTGGTTTTGTGTACAAGACCACTTCGAATTCCGTTTGATAAATAATCTTGAAAGCGCCTCTTCTATCCAGCTTTTGGTGATCGCTGCCTACAAAACAAAAGAAAATAGAACTTTCTATAGATTTTCCTTGACCTTTCCTGAACTATGAAGGAAGGTTGTCCAGTAATTCACTTGTTGAAGTGTCTAGTTGTTTACCCTCAGGAGCAGCGAAACTTGTAAATGTACACAGAAGTGGTAGCTTATCTTTCACTTGAACAATCATAATTGATCCGTTAGAAAATGATAAACAAAGGTTGAGAGTAGCATAAATCAGGTTTGTTGCTGTTGATAATCTTAGATCTACAACTTCACTAGCCACGTCCCCATTGAATTGCAATTTCAGGAACAGTTGTTTCTTTCTAATTGTTGTAAGTTTCTCTTTATTATTATACATGGTGTTCATGTGTCTCCTTACAAATCTACTACGATAACCCATTTAGACCAGTACTCTTTGAGTGTATCCTAATTCATTTTCTAAGAAACCATTGAAACAGATACTTCTTGATCTATTCTTTATGTATCTGACTGAATTGATTTTGTATCGGATGGGTACAAAACTGAAGAAGTGTGTATATTGTCCTATAGACGCAGTTATTTCGCAAACATCCCTCTTTAGTAAACCATTTTCTCTTCTGGTCAACTGAACATCAGGAAAGTGTAATTTATCTTTGTGTTCTCCTTCAGAAGTGAACATGACGGATAAATGTGTGTCACTAAATTTTATTATACTCCGTAGGGTACTAAAAGACGTCAGTAGGGCGAGTGGAGTGTTACTAAACCAACTCGTTAATACCACTGTAGAATGACACTTGGATTCCTGCAAGAAATTAGCAAATATTATCCTCTCAGACTCTGAACATCCTCTCCATTCACAACTGTCTCCTTACATCTATCTCATCAGGTAGGGGAACTAGAAGCAACTATAGGAAACTGTGTGCTCGAACGACTAAGTACAAAATCTCCACGGTACCTTATTTAGCAGACACACATTTTATGTGGTGAGAAAAGTGTACGGCAGGAAATTACTAACTAACTTCCTAAGGAACTCTAGGTAAACGGCCCGATTGTTATTGTTCTGATTATTACCTTGTCGTTAATATTTTCACTCGATTTGATTTTATATTCACTTCTTATTGAACAATATTATTAATGCAAATGGCCTATTTTAATTATTGCCCATGTAATGACAAAATTACATGCAATATTGTATTGCATACTGAAAATTCCATATTTGTACCAAAAGTTCTGTTTGGAATAAAGTTATTATAATAATAATAATTATTATGATTATTATTATTATTAAGGGGACATATTGTTTGGAGGTCAACAGCACTCAGCATGAAAATAAGAATAAGATACGGATTTTCAACTCCAACGTGAAGTCAGTGATACTATACGGATCAGAGACTTGGCCAGAGCGTCATAAAGAGCATCTCAAACAAACTACAGACCTTCATTAACAGTTGTCTTCGCTCAATACTACTCAAGATCAGATGGCCGGCCAGAAAAGATCAGCAACAGGGATCTTTGGCAATGAGCGAACCAACTCAGCAGGAACCGATTGTGAAACAAATAGGCAGGAAGAAATGCAGATGGATTGGCTGGCCATACTCTGAGGAAACCATCAAGTGACATCACTAGACAAGCCATCACTCGAGTGGAACCCGAAAGGGAAGCGGCGAGTTGGTCGTCAGTGCGAGAGTGGGGTGACTTGGAGGAGGTGATGTGAAGAGGAGATGAAAGCGTGTGGACAAACTTGGAGCCAGTTGAAGACTCTAGCAGGGAACCGAATGCAATGGAGACGCACGGCTGAATCCCTATGTTCCTCTAGGAATTAAAGGAAACTATTATTATTATTAAGGGAACATATTGAGATGTGTCTCTCTACCTCCCCATTGTACTTCGAATTATCATTTTGAGCTACGACTATGCATGATAAGTTTTAACGGACACTTGCTCTCCAGAGGTACGCACTCGCGAACTCACCAGCAATCGAACACAGTTGCCGAATAATCAACAGGCTAGTCTGAAGCTCCTAGGTGAACACTGATGAAGAGACCCAGGCACTAGGACGAAACGGCTGTCCAGTACTCACTCCTTGGTGGTTTTCACTAATTCTCTAACTCATTTCACTTCATAATCACGTATATTGAATTAGTCGTGTTCTCAAATCCTTATAAAGGAAAACTTGTAAATCATTCCATTTTGTATTTTTGATTGGATAATAGTCAGTACCTATTGTAATGTGTCTAGTCCTATCTTCGGTGCAGGCTGAATTCTATCAGTTAAGCTTGCAATGTGAGTTCCTTCGAGGCTGCAGATACACCTTGTTGATGAGTGTCAACTGGCAAGAAACCTAGGTCAAAAAAGGCTTCCTTTGGCCGATTGCCTCCAACCATCTAATACCAACAATCTAAAGTGCACCGTGATGGCGAGCCACTTAGCATGGTGGCCACATTGCAAACATGACTGATAGAATTCAATCTGCACCGAAGATAGGACTGAACACATTACACTAGTTACTGGCTAGTGTCCAATCAAAAATATCCAGTACAGTCCTACAGGAGGTCAATCGCGAGCCTGAATAGCTAGCTCAGTGGTAACGTCTCTGACTGCGGTACTGCACTGGGTGACGCGGGTTTGAATCTCAGAAGGAACATGAGTTCCTTCGAGGTTGCAGATACACCTTGCTGATGAGCGCCAACTGTCACGAAACCTAGGTGAAGGAGGGCTTCCTGTGACCGATTGCCTCCAATCATCTAATATTCCTTTTTATTTTATGAATCTACCGATACAAAGTAAATCCTTTCGAATATTTTACGTAATCCGTTAACATTTTCATGATAAACACGATTTTAGATAACCTACGTTTTACTGTATGCCATGTAACTGTGTGATAGTATTCTGATAAATTATCAAACTTAATGTATTTTTGAATTAGTCCGAGACACACAAAACTCCCGTCATTGACGTAAACCTCACTGTTTTCAGCCCACAACTTGTCTAACATAATATTTAACCAAAAAGCATAAATGTCAAGTCACATGACAGGTATACACAATGAATCATGTCATTTATTGTCTGAATTGTATAACACAGCGGTCGTATACAGGCTTAGGCGTATTGATTATTATAACTGTGCATACAGTGATCTTTCTTCCCGGTTGAAACTGGCTTAAATGACCCCAGAATACAACTACTGTGACGACAGAAGACAAGGGCCAGGCAACAAATCGTTTATTGAGGAAATCAACAGATATTTATATATTTTTATGTACATTATTATTCGTTATTGTTAGCAGAGAAACAGTGTCTTCTGATTGGTTGTTTTACCGCGGAAAGTCAATCTATCATGTCTTTGTGGCCAGTTCTTTGAAGGTCAGAACATATATCTGCGAATCGTATCCGCCCACGCTAAGCCTGCTGTGATTGGTTATTGAGTTCCTCAAGGTTAGGCCTTATTCTTGATTTTGGGACGTAAACATTGACCAAAATTGCTGTCTACCAGTTTTGGCTAGCAGACAACTCTCACCACACTACTACTAGTAATAATAGCTCTGTTCTGAAGCCATTTAGGAATATGATCTGAAGCTAGCCCTTACTTGCAGAGATCGATGAGTCCTCCATATGTATGTGTGTCCACACGTACATTCAAATTGGTAAATGCACTGGGATGTGACGTCATTTTTCGCATGTTCGAAGGGCTTAGATAGATATATTGGCTTCACATTCTCAATTATTATGATATTGGCTGCATCAGAAGTCTTTGTAACAGCAGCGTTCAATCTTTGTCTAGTTATCAAGCTGTTATGATTCCCCACATAGGGTAGCTTGATGTACACGTCTTTCTTAGGGGCGAGTTGTAGAGTGGGTCTTGGTGTTCTGACTACTTTATATCTCCTGATGAACTTGTCTGGATAATTGTTATCAACCAGAGTTTGCGTCAACTTTGTTTCTTCTTAATCAAGTGTGTCTTCAGTACATATTCGCTGGATTCTACTGAAGAGGCAGCTTACTAAGGCTCGGGGTACAACAGGTTGAAGATGAGGCAGTAACTCATCGAAGAAGACCTTACGAAATGGTTGCACAATGTCGTAAATTGGCAGAAGTTAGAATTCATGCAGCGGCCATTGGATTGGCTTCCAGTGGCTTAACGGTCCACGAGCTCGCTAGCCTTGTAACCAGAAGGTCCTGGGTTCGAACCCCGGTGGGTGCGTACTGCCGAAGAGTCCCAAAATAGGAGGAAACAGTTGTCCGGTACTCCCAGATTTTCCGGTGGTTCTCTAACTTATGTCAGCTCATGATGAAATCCTCCATCACATTTATTTGTTACCCAATAGATGATAGAGAAAGACTCTTCAATAGTAACTTTATGCCCAGTGTGTGGATCAGGTGGTCCTATATCGAAAATTACTGATGATTTCCAGTACACACCTTAATTTAGCTACAATGTGGGTACTCCCGAGCACGGGAGATTAAACTCCCAAAGTAACGACCAATATAACTGGCTCCAGAGAAGCAGTCGAATTGGTGGATACAATAAGAGGTGGCTAGCCTAGGCACTTTGTCTTTTAATTAAACAGTCACAAGGTGTAGTGTGGAAAATATGAGCTTTAGATTACTCGCATTCAAAGTTATTTTGAATCGATATTCTTAACTTGTTAGTTAGTACTTCACTTGGTACGTCAACGTTGAATCGCAGTCGCATATATATTCTCATTTTTGTACATGAGGGACGCCAGTTTACAGGCATCATCAATATGATAAATTACATATACGATTAGTAAGCATATTTAATAAAAGTAATTTAATAAAATACATTTTTTCCTACCTGTGTAGGACACACCAATTGTACAGGCATGGATAAGTATTATTTAAATTACATAAATTTGGTTCATGGTTAAATTATAAGGTTGCAGTCGCTTTTATCTTTGGTTTATGGGAACAATATGATAACTAGTCATTCAATGTAGCACATCAAGAAATATAGAAATATAGTCTTCGCATTAACAAAAAATCACCCAATTATGTTTTGGATGGATTACAAATACTTGGGAAAAAAATAAAGCTTGAAGTCAGTTCCCCCATATAACTTTGATGTGTACAGCATCGAGTCTTATTCTTGATTTATATCCAAATTTGTTAATAATTTAAAATAAGTGATACACTTGTATAGTTTTGTCAGCATTTTCATCGTAGCATCACAAGTGAATTGTACTCAATGTAGACTAATAATAATGATAGTTTATATTTTCTTATAAACTGGTGATTTCAAGAAATGCAAGCTATTTTTGCAGGCAAGATCAGTTATGTTGTAAGTTACAATCGTGAAGTATTATAAATCAATACCTTTTTATTGGTATTAAGGTATATTCCTCAACTGTAATCCAGTTTGTGTCGTGAGGGAAGTTAATGCGAAATTCACGGAGCAACTGAAAGATATGCGACCAATAATGTTTGCAGATCATTTGTCATTGTAAATGGTCAAATGTCCACATTCTTCATTCTTATTCAAAAAGTCATATAGGAGCTAAAATGGTGAGAGAAAAAAGAGGACAAAAGACAGCAACACAAAAGAAAGCAAGTGGAGTCCTCAAGGAGTGATTAATAAATTTATATATATATATAGTTTTTATGTTTTTAAATTTTATTTTCAATCATAGCTTGAAACCACACAGTATTTCTGATACAAGTATGGAATTTTCAGCATGTGATATCGGTAGCCAAAATGTAGCAGGCCAACCATTAATATCAGATGTGCGTCGGCAGAGGATCGAACTCCGGACTATTTGCATGGTCAGTGAGAGTCGTAACCACTGTGCCACCGACGCACGATGAACTGTAGGTAGGCAGAAGTGGAATCTAGTTAAAATGAATTGACTGTTCCCTGTAGTTATTCTAGTTCGAACAGTAATTTAACTGGAGAAGACAAGAAACTTGATAACGGAATGTTTGTTATCAATTTGAAATACACACATATGGAGAAATCAAGTATGCCTTATGTTAAAATCGCTATTTGATGAACAGGCCTTCAGTGTTTTGTTCCTTCTGCCCTTCCCTTCGTTTTATCTGTTTCTATCGCCGTCTTCTTTTCATGTCTCCCATGTTTTGCTGTAATATATTGGTGTACATCTGCTCTCTCTTTGACGTGAAATCTCTCTCCCTCTCCGCTACTTGATATTATCTTTGTTCCAATGAATGCCTCTTTATTTACTACTGATAAATCTTGTCACAGTAGCATATGGCACAGTTGTAAAAGAATATTATAAAAATCTCATCAATACTATATCAACTCCAGGAGATATTTTCTCTGCGACAATAGTCTGATAAGCTAAATACGTTAAAGATTGTTTACATAGATATATTTTACTCATTATCATTTCTACTGATTACGACTGCCTGTTGTGACTGCTTTGTTTTTGTCACAACATCTACAAAACAAAATACGCGGAAATATTTTGAAAATTATTTTGTTTATCTATGTGAATATAATATAATATGTGTCAGTTCCAGTGTTTGCTTCACAGTGTTATTGAACATCTGCACGATAACTGATGACGATGATGATTATGACGATGGTGGCAGATATGCTATTCATGCTGAAATGGTGGAATCATTATGCGAACAGATGGGTGGAAATTTAATCTACCGCTTAGCATCATTGTATATCTCAGTCGATTCCAGAAATCAGGTCACATATGTTATTTTCTTTTGTTTTTGTTTTTTATTTATTTAAACAAGGTGGATAACATGAACACTTATCAGAATGATATCTCATTTGATTTCATTCGGGTTTGTTTTTTTGTCAACTGCACACCGTCGAAATAAATACAAAATGCTGTTTTTGAAAAAGCGTTCAGTTGCCTTTGTTATTATTATTGTTGTTGTTTCCTTTAATTCCTAGAGGAACATAGGGCTTCAGCCGTGCTTCTCCATTGCATTCGATTCTCTGCTAGAGTCTTCACCTGGCTCCATGTCTGCCCACACGCCTTCATCTCCTCTTCACATGACCTCCTCCAAGTCACCCTCACGCTGACGACCAACTCGCCGCTTCCCTTTCGTTCGGGTTCCACTCGAGCAATGGCTTGTCTACTGATGTCACTTGATGGTTTGTTTCCTCAGAGTATGGCCATCCAATCCATCTCCATTTCTTCCTGCCTATTTGTTTCACAATCGGTTCCTGCTGAGTTGGTTCGCTCATTACCAGAGATCTCTGTTGCTGATCTTTTCTGGCCGGCCATCTGATCTTGAGTATTGAGCGAAGACAACTGTTAATGAAGATCTGTAGTTCGTTTGAGATGCTCTTTATGACGCGCAGTGCAAGTCTCTGATCCATATAATCGCACTGACTTCACATTGGAGTTGAATATCTGAATCTTATTTTTGATGCTGAGAGCTGTTGATTCTGACAATATTGAAATAATCCAGAAAACTTCAGAAATCATAAAGAACGTCTGATATCAGAAGCGCTTCATATCAAGTGGAATCCAAATTGTCTGAATAGGAATGATGGACTAAAACAGAATCTGACCTGGTTACAACACCTTCCTCCCCCATGAAGTGACAAAATCGACACGAATGTGATATGCAAGTTCACTATGTAAACAAACACACACTTTCATAATTTTACACACTGATCAAATCCAACAATCTACACTTAGTTTTGTTATCTTTACCAATTGACCAACTTGACAACTAAAAATGACCCCAAACTGACAAACGATGATCAAGTTAGTAAACTTTGTTTTGATACCATAGCAGATGTACTATTACCTTTGTTATTTGGTTTAGTGATGTTCATTGTTATTTTGACTTTCAATGTGCCCTTTTAACTTGACCTAAGTCTATTTTCTCACCCCCTAACTCTTTGTCATATATATGCTGAGATTTTGTAAATTCCGGTTTAATTTATACTTTGATAAAGCTATTAGCATTAAATAGCGAAACTTCAGTAAAAACAATATCGTTTTGTTTTTCTTTCATTGGGAAATACAAAAACCTTTATTATAATGAAAGTAGACTAATATTTGTAAGTTTGACATGTCCAAACCAAGTTCACTTTAAACACCTTGAAAAAATTTGGGCATCAGGTATATGATATTCATTAGAATAAATGTTTTTGTAAGTTTGAGGTCAGATTTTCATCACAGTTCATGAAATTTTGTTTATCATATTTTTGGGGCATGTTTCATGACTCATGCGGTCGGACTAAGCTTACAAAAGCAAAGGATGTCCTTTATACAAATGGACGCTCTTCATAATCTTCTTTTGCGGCTTCCACTCAGATTTTGTTTCTGACTACTCTGTGTGGAAAATGGGTTGGTTGATAAGGTGGATTGAACCATTCTTATGTCGTGGATGGATAATAAATCTTCAGAAATATTGCCACTCTGTTCATGGTTATGCATTCAGATGAAATCACTGTCATAGGAAGAAGTCTGCTCGAAATTGAAACTCTGTCTCACTAAAATATTGTGTATATACAACAACTGGCTACTGAAACGACCAGTATATCTGCTACAGCTGAGGAGGCAGAGAATACTAAAAAATTTTTTGATTATAGCTTGATTCCACATTGTATTTTTGGTACAAGTATGGAATTTTCAGCATGTGATATCGGTAACCCAAATTTTGCAGGCCAACCATTGATATCAGGTATGCGTTGGCAGGGGACCAAACCCCGGCGAGAGTCCTAAACGTTGTACCACCGAGGCACAGTGGTGTGCACTGTTATCAGCACTGTCGGGGATATTACCTCACGAAAGATCAATGGAACTGCTGTGTATTTGAAGGAATTGGTATCGTCGTTCATACTGTTATGAAACAGCGTACTTATTAAACGAAAAATGAATCACCAATGTAGGAGAAGAGCAAATCATGTTTGAGTGGTGGGACTGTACAATACAAATCTTCGAAAAGGTTTGTAGAACGCATCCCACTAAACAGAACTGCCAGTGTTTTAATACCAATAATACAATGACTAATCCTCCCAGGCCAAGGACTACCATCAATACAGACGACGAGTGTAACGGTTATTCGCAACTATCATCGCTAGGCCATATTCATCATAAAGTCAATCCTATAAGTGGGGCTCATACAAATCCTATTGAAGGATTTTGGGCCCAACTGAATAAAACGCGTTACAGTAGTAGATGGCTCCCGAAGTCATATGATATGAAATACAAAATTGGTTTGATATGCCTATAGACTTTCCTACGGGAAACTGACAAGGATTTTTGCAGCATATTAGAGATGAAAACCCGTATAATTCATTTTTATTGCATATATATCTTATACAGACACTCTTTATTACAATAAATTCCACTTTTCACCTACAGGGATTTGATTGGTTGTTTCAAGGTCATTCGATTTTGGTACCAAGGTAATAAACAATGGACCCCTTGCTTTATCCTACTCCGTGTTCAACTGTTGCTGTTATTGCTTTGTTAGCATTCACTACTGAAAGGAATTTACGTATGAAATTTATTTAAAATTGCTTTAATTTTTATTTTTTTTTAAAATATTCTACATGTTTTTCTCGTTTTGTTTAAATGTATCAAAATGAATAATTGCATGAACTGTTTATAATGGCCTAACACATTAGACATATGCTTGACTGAAGTTTCTTGTGTGTGCGTGTGTGTGCCTATGAATGTATGCGTCAGAAATTGTCCATCCGTGCATCCGTAGTCAATAAATTCATTGAAAACATTAAAAATATTTTGAAACATACAAGTTTTTGATTCTGTTGACTGTCAGTTATGATGTGTTATGGATAGAACATCATTACAATGCTTTTTTTTATGTATGCAGAGGAATTTTTAAACAATGGTATGTTAAAAAACAAACTGACGAGAAACTAAAGTTTACCATATACAGAAAACCGACACATTCCAACAAGTATTTGAATTTCCAATCAGATCATCCAATAGGAATGAAAGTTTCAGTAGCTTTAAATCTCGTCATAACAGAGCAGATAATGATGATGATATGGAGAACGAGATATCCAATATAAAATAGATTTTGATTGGAAATTATTATTATTGTTCCCTTGGGTTCCTAGTGGAACATAGGGCTTCAACTGCACGTCTCACTTGCTTCTGTCTTCTGCTGTACTTTTCACCTGTGTCCATGTTAGTTCATACTGTTTCAACTCCCCTTCACATGATCTCCTCCATGTCACCCTTCAACGTCCCACTCGAGGGGCTGACGCGCGATGTCACCCAGTGGCCTCCTCAGCTAATGTCCAATCCATCTCCACTTTCTCCTGCATATTTTTTGGGCGATTGGTTCTTGTTTCGTTTGTTCCCATAGTTTCTTGTTGGTGATTCTTTCCGGCCATCTGATCTTCGGTATAGAACGAAGACAGTCGTTGATAAATGTCTGCAACAGGCTGTTGGAAATATTCTTTGTGACACACTGGCCAAGTTTCTGATCCGTATAGAAGAACTGACTGGCTTGACGTCGTTTGTATTGAAAATCCGAATCACTTTGTTGTTGATGCTGAGTTGAGTGACGAAGACTTTCAGATTGGTTTCAGGTTGATGAATGTGTTCCTCGCCTTTCCGATTCTCGATTTGACATCCTCGTCCGTTCCTTCTGTAGTTGAGACAATGCTCCCTAGATAAGTAAGTGAATGAAGTAACCTCTTTCAAATCCCTCCCGTTGATGGTGATTGGCGCTGGATGTTGCTGCTGTTGTTGTTGTTGTTGGTTGGTTATTTTCATAACCTCAGTCTTGTTTGTCTATGTTCACCTGGAGTCCTGTCTGTCTTTGCTGCTTCTTCGACCAGTTTGTTGGTTTTCGCTTGTAAGTCTTCGATTTTGTGTGACATCAAACATAAATCATCCGCGAAATCCAAGTGTTTTAGGTTCTTCACAGCGGTCCAGGATAATAATAATAATAATGGCTTTATTCCAAACAGTATTTGTGGTACAGGTATGGAATTTTCAGCGTCTTCTCGTTTCCCAATGTCTAACGAAATGATTGATTGGAAATGGTTATCCGGAAAAGCTACTAGATAATAATAATAATAACAATTCTTATTATATTATTATTTCCTTTAATTCCTAGAGGAACATAGGGCTTTAGCCGTGCGTCTCCATTGCGTTCGGTTCTCTGCTAGAGTTTTCAAATGGCTCCAAGTCTGCCCACATACTTTCATCTCCTCTTCACTAGATAATATTATGAATAAAAAGGAGCATAAGGGAAAACAGAAAATTGAAAAATCTTGGCTATCGACGATAGCCATTCCATATTGAAAGGACACAGCTGAACAATTTCAAAGACTATTTGCTTCATATAATATTAAAGTCTATTTCAAGCCCTCTAATTCTTTAGAGAGAGCTTTGGTGAATGTCAAGGATATGGTTCCCAAAATGTCACAAAGTAATTGTATCTATAGGATAAAGTGTTCAGAATGTGAAGCATGCTATATAGGGGAGAGCAGTAGACAGGTGAAGGTTAGAGTGAAAGAACATAGATTATGCACGAAACGTCCACCTAGAAATGAAGTAGAATTAAATTGTCTAGAGAAAATATCGGCTATAGCAATGCATGCGATAGACAGGGGACATAAGATTGATTTCGACAATGTCGAAATTCTTGGAAGAGGATTTCATTCACATAAAGAAAGGCTGACTTCTGAAGCCTTGCACCTCTTAACCACATGGAATGCAGTGAATAGGAAAGAAGGGATAGACTTATCACCTATACGGTAAACTCTTATGAAGCAAGACAGAGGAAAAACAACAAAACCTCCGTGACCCTTAAAAATGTATTATCACGTTTATCACTTGTGAACTGACGTGTTTTCCATAAGACAAATAACATACACTCACACACACATACAAAACTAATCCTTACAAACCAACTATAGAAAAATATGCACAATGCCAATTTGACATTAGTCATTACAAATATACGATGACTGCTTACATGTTTCTATTGGTACAAATGTCCATGAACAAGTGATCTTCAAATAAACTGACTTCAATTTATGTAAAAAAATTTTGACTTTATATTTTGACGATCAATAAAATCCGAATGATTCTGTTGAAGAAGCTGTGGCTTACACAGCGAAACGTTCAGAAAAATCTTGTTTTGATTTTTTCTTCAACACGCTGGGATTAATTTAAATAATTTATAATGAATCAATCTGACTCGGCGCTCAAATTATTCCAGGAAGTTTGTAACATCTACGGTCTGGAAATTTATAATGGAATGAAAAGATAAAGTGTGGAATTCTCTGATTCAACTATATTTTGTCATTTCACTTTAACTACTTATAATCTACTCAGTAGTCAAGAGATATTTATAAGAGGGTAGGACATTTATATGTGCAGAACTTGAACATTATGGTAGAAACGAACTGATTTCTGAACAAGAACTTGGACTTTGAACAAAAGTGCTACTAGAGGATATAGTACTAGGAGTCAGGCATGGTCTAACTTCTACAGTACTTAAATTCCTCCAAGGGAAAACATGCAAAACAGACTCAGGGATTTGCCAATATCCCTGGTAATGGTAGATAGATTCATGAATAAGTGGGAAAACTAAGCGATTGAAACGTTCAACCTCATCCTAAAAGTATGATGGAGGTATGTACATTCACTGTAATTAAAAGGCAGGACATAGACAGATTTTTTGAACACATCAACTCGAAGGTAGAGTTGAATTGGAAAGACAGGAAGAGGTGGTGCTTCCAATGTTAGATTGTAGCGTGAAAAGGAAAGAAGATTGGAAGTTAAACACCAGTGATTACAGGAAACTCACACATTCAAACCGATATCCGGATTTCGATTTGTACCATGCTATGTCAGTAAAAATAGGATTGATGAACTGCTTGCCGAAAAACTAAATAGTACCAAGGAAAATCTGAGACAGGAATTGAGGTATATATGAGAAGCTTTAAAACTTAGTAATAATTACCCTGATAAATTAGTCATGAAGTATGTAGGAAGATGTAAAGATAGCATTAATAATAATGGCATTACTACTGATGGTAGCAAAAATATTAAAGTTGACATTCACGACAAACATACATTGACGACAGCAACATCAAAAATAAGGAATATGAATCGTCGGTAGTACTTCCATACAAAGAAGGAACCTCGGAAACCTTAGGCAGAATTCTTAACAAGGCAGGAATAAAAGTGGCTGGCATTCAAACCACCCACAAACTCAATTAGAAACAAGCTTTGTCGGTTAAAGGATCCTGTGGAGCCTTTAAAGCAAAACAATTTAGTATCTAATACCTTCTGCAATGACTGTCAAGTAAAATACATAGGTCAGAGTAGTAGAACGACGTCAGTTATACTAGCCGAGCATAAAAGCCTAGCAAAATCTAGATTATTTGACTCTAATAAGATAAGAAATCTGGAAAATAGTCCACCTGTCGCAAGCACTAAATGCAATGCACATACTGAAACACAGGAAGATGGGATAAGACGACAGTTTGAAAATCTTATGAAATAGGGTGGAGAGAGAGATTGATGACATAAGCTTTATTGATCTAATCAAGTGAATATCCAGTTAATAGTAATACAGTTTTACTGACTGTGATATATCTAATTAACGAATTAATACGCAAGGGTATGATGCAGTTATCAGGATGCCCTGGACCTGGTTTTTGTGCTTGTATCTGCAGCCTTGGAGGAACTTATGTCCACTCTGGAATTCTAACTCATGTCACTCAGTGCTGCAGTCAGAGATGTTGCCATTGAGCTACATGGGTTGACAACTAATCTACTGTAGGACAGTGATGGATATATTGTTTGTTCACTAGGGCATAATCAGTGTGTCATTCGTCGGATTGTCTCACATCGGCTGACATCCATGCACAGTGTATCGCGATGAAGAGTCACTTAACTTGGTCACTATATTACAAACTTGCCCAACTTTCCCTCTGCCAGTTCTCTTACTGGCTTAGAGAGGTAAAGGAGTGCGTCGGCCGGGGATCGAACCATGTGCATAGTCGGCGAGCGTCTTAACCGCTGTCCCACCGACGCAGAGATAACTGGAGTACGTGAATGAAAAACAGAACGTATAATGACAGCGTACTAAGTGGCGTGGATGCTTGAACGTGAGCACATATTGTGTGGGGGACAGTGATACTTATTACCTAACTGTCCAAGTCTCGTTATGTGGAATGTGATTTCAACGCATGGCCTCTTCTTACTTATGATGTCTTATAATCTTGAGTTTTGTCTGCCTCCATAGCATTACTCGCAATCAATGACCTGGTTGGGGTCCTCAAAATGGTAAGAACCAACGACTGCTGAAGGCAATCGATGATATGGCTCAAAATCATCGTTCTCAATGATGGCTGGAGCACATGCATTCACTCTGTGATTTGTAGTATTCAATAAAACTCTGTTGTTCTTCCACACTACTATTCTTTTTTCCTCACTCAAACTTCTGTTTATTATCTGTCTTTTGAAACTCTCTTCTCTTGCTTTGTGTGCCACATGGGGAGTGTCAAGTAGAACTGGTGCATTTCTGTGCAAAGTTCTATGTCGAAACCAGTTAGTCAGTCAGTCAATGACAAAACCATGTAAGTTCGATACCACATATTTAGACAAGAGAGACACCACTTTTCAATAACTGATATCGTCTTAGAATACAGGCTTGAATGACTCAGACATTTGTTACAAATGTCATCTTTACAGCTCCCACTGTCTGCCTGTTTTCGACATCGAACTTTACACCAATGTGCAGCAGTTCAAGTCGCACACTCTCTCCATGTAGCTCACAAAGCAAGAGAAGAAAGTAGAAGAGAGACAGTAGACAGAGATATGAGACAAAAGGAATAGTAATAACGAAGGATAATATAGTTTCACTAGGTGTTATAAATCACAAGGAGTGGATGCATCTGCGCTAACCATTGAGAACGGTGATTTTCAGCCATATCACCGATTGTCTCCAGCCATCGGTTTTTACAGTCCCGAGGAACCTAACCAGGAAGTCTACACCTTCCTACGTGGATTTCATACATTTGGTTCCCTTGATAAATTTCGATAGAGAAAGAAAGACCAGATTTGCAGGATAAAATGATATCATTCTATTTCACAGGTTCTCATCAGCTGCAAACTACCTGAAATTACAATGGTTATAATTAATAACATTTCATACTTCATTGTTTGGAAGGTAATACAGAAAGCATTATAAGATAAACGCATCCGGAATATAAGGATTACAACTTTTTGTAGCTTAAGTTATCATCAATTTATATACTATCAAACTATGGAAAAAAGAAAGAAAAAGGGAGGGTGAGAGAAGACAGAAAAATCTAATAAACAGTGTCAACATGGCAACTCAACAAGGTCAAAGTTCATCAATTTGAAAACTTGCTTAGTGAGTTGAACTCACTAGTGTCTATGAGTAATCACTGTAATGAAAGTGATATGGTTACCAAGGGATTGATTGACTGATGAAGCCATGTTTTAGTTTGATTGCCGCTACCTCTTTTCCAGCCTGACCCTATGTCAGCTAACATTGCCCATCGAGGAAGGCGATGACTAGGCATGCATGTGTAACACATGTCCTAACCATCTCAGTCGATGTAATTTCACAGCCTCGTCGATTGATTTCCCCTCCCTTCTTACCTACCACTCGACCAACGCCTAACCTCAATATTACTCAACTTATTATACCACTTCACACGGGAGATAGAACACAGGGACCCTGTGATCGAAGACAGCTCCCACACTATGAAATATTCACTAGTCCTGGAATCAACTATATTCTGACTTGTCTATTTGAAGTGTCTCCTTATTTGAAAAGCACATCTGTCAGTATATCAAAACAGTGCAATGTTACATCTTAAGAGAGTTAGCACTATCCACTATTATCACAAATAAGTAATACAAATTTATTCTTGAGAAAAACGTGACTCAAACGCAGTTCAATTGTTTATGATGAAAAGAACACTGCTGGTGTAAAATTAGATTACAGTCTCACTGACCAAGCATTAATTTATACATAACTGATTGTTCTTGCACTCTATGAAATCTACCATACACTTAACTCTATCTCTCTCCTCCAAATTTCAGTAGTGAATGCAGGAACAGTTTCATTAACAACACTGAGTAATATTTTACCATCTGATAGTCTGAGTGAACAATTCAAACTATTACAATAAAATTATTAACCTACTTAATTGGTGGATGGTGACTAGCAGTGGAATCCAGCCAGGATGCGCATTTCGTCCTATTTGGGACTCGTCAGCCAGTGGATGTACCTGCATTACCCAGTCAGTGAGTGATGGTGTTCCCACCACCAGGGCTCGAACCCAGTGTCTATAGTTTCAAACACCAGCCAAAGCTTTATCCACAAGACCACTTGGGCCATGACAGCTACCTCTTGTACAATTATAGATTTTCCCGTTGATTGATTGGACCGAAGTGCTCGGTCTCAGGTTGACATGTCTGTTGGCTTCTTGTGCAGATGCTTCGACAATGTCTGGGCAAGTAATTAGAAGTTACTTGGAGGATGGTGACTAGCAGTGGAATCCCGGATTCGCATTTCGTCTTATTTGGGACATCCAGATGATGAGTCTGGTCGAAGAAGCAGCAAAGACAGGACTCCAAGTGAACATAGACAAACAAGACTGAGGTTATGAAAATAACCAACCAACAACAACAACAGCAGCAGCAACATCCAGCGCCAATCACCATCAACAGGAGGGATTTGAAAGAGGTTACTTCATTCACTTACTTATCTAGGGAGCATTGTCTCAACTACAGGAGGAACGGACGAGGATGCCAAATCGAAAATCGGGACGGGAAGGCGAGAAACACATTCATCAACATGAAACCAATCTGGAAATCTTCCTCACTCAACTCAGCATCAACAACAAAATTCCGATTTTCAATACAAACGTCAACTCAGTTCTTCTATACGGATCAGAAACTTGGCAAGTCACAACAGGTTGCAGACCTTTACCAACAGCTGTCTTCGTTTTATACTGAAGATCAGATGGCCGGAAAGAACAAGAACCAACAAGAAACTATGGGAACAAACAAAACAAGAGCCAATCGCCCAACAAATATGCAGGAGAAAGTGGAGATGGATTGGACACTCGGTGAGCTGAGGAGGCCGCTGGGTGACATCGCGCGTCAGACCATAGCTCGAGTGGAACCCGAAAGTGAAGCGGAGAGTGGGACGTCCAAGGGTGACATGGAGGAGATCGTGTGAAGAGGAGTTGAAACAGTATGGAATAACATGGACACAGGTGAAAAGTACCACAGAAGACAGAAGCAAATGGAGACGTGTAGTTGAAGCCCTATGTTCTACTAGGAACCCAAGGGAGCCATAATAATAATAATTTTCCCGTTGATTGATTGGACAGAAGTGGTCGGTCTCAGGCTGACATGTCCGCTTCTTGTGTAGATGCTTCCATGTCTGGGCAAGTAATTAGAAGTTACTTGGAGAATGGTGACTAGCAGTGAATTCCAGCTAGTATGTGCATTTCGTCTTATTTGGGACATCCAGCTGAACAGTCCCAAATAAGACGAAATGCGCATGTTGAGGTTATGGCTCAAAATCGTTCTTAGTGGTGCAGATGCATTCACTCTTTGTTATTTCCTAGATCTATTTGGTCCTCATGTTACTATTCCTTCTCTGGTACATTTCTGCTCATCATACTTGTTTTTCTCTACCTTGTGTGTTACATGAATGGCGGCAAGTTAAAAGTGCTACAATTCTACGCAAATCTAAATATTAGACGTCAATCGTCGTGAAAAGTAACAAGTTGGCAAAAGAAGCATCAAAGATAGGACTTCAGATGAACATAGAGAAAACAGAGACAGGCGATGAAGATTCCTGGACAACAACAACAACTGACAACGATCAGCATAAATGGGAGGAACCTGAAAGAAACAACCTCCTTCACCAACCGACCTGGGAAGCATCATTTCAAATACAGGCGGAACTGACGAGAATATCAAAGCAAGAATCGGAAAAGCAAGACAAGCTTTCACTACTCTCAAGTCTGTGTGAAGGTCAACAACACTCAGCATCAAAAATAAGATCCGGATTTTCAACTCCAATGTGAAGTCAGTGCTACTCACTATACGGATCAGAGACTTGCACTGCGCGTCATAAAGAGCATCTTAAACAAACTACAGACCTTCATTAACAGTTGTCTTCGCTCAATACTCAAGATCAGATGGCCAGAAAAGATCATCTACAGGAAGGGATCTCTGGGAGCGAACCAACCCAGCAGAAACCGATTGTGAAATAAATAGGCAGGAAGAAATGGAGATGGATTGGCCATACTCTGAGGAAACCATCAAGTGACATCACTAGACAAGCCTTCGAGTGGAACCCGACTGAATGGGAAGCGGCGAGTTGGTCGTCAGTGCAAGGGTGAGGGTGACTTGGAGGAGGTGATGTGAAGAGGAGATGAAAGCATGTGGACAGACGTGCAGCAGGAGGGAAACGTTGGCAGGGAACCGGACACAATGGAGACGCACGTCTGAAGCCCTATGTTTCTCTAGGAATTAGAGGAAATAGTAATAATCGAAACTAGTTTACCAACTTTCAAGACTGGAGGTGTTGACGTTCACGCACAGTACGATTTATATACTAACGTAAGATCTAATATCCACAACATTAATTGCCTACCGCTACAACTTCATACATAACCTGGAATAGAATAAAGTCTGTTCAGATTAAAGGCGTTTATTACTTTTTAAATATTGTCTGACTGAAAACTCTAAGTATGATACAAAAAAATAAGTAAGTAAAAATGAGAAGATATGCACATTTTTATTTTATTGTTTCATTCGCTGTTGGTTTTCAATGGAAGAATGCAAAACACAAGTAGAGACTTGCTCGCGCTTCACTTATTATTTATCAGTGAGCGATTTTGTATCTGGTGATGCCATTGTTGACAGCTTTTTAGTCGCTTGCATATACGCTTGCATAAATTTTGAAGCACACCGGTCTAAACAAACAGCTTCGCCTTTTGTTAAATCCCCATCAGTATAGTTGGTTGGTATACACTTGGCTAGACAACTATTTGTCATACTAGTGAAAACTTGTTGCATCATTTCAATTTCAAACATTTGCATTTGTCTTTCAACAGCTTTATCACTTTTTGATGATGACAACATGATAGCGATGATGATAGTGATAGTTTATCCCCTGTTTAAGGAAAAAGAAATAAGTTCAATGAAAAGTTTACAAATATTATAATTTTCTTTAAAAATTTAAAACAATTAGTTCCCTTTATGAATTTAGATAAAGCAATAAGAAGACGTAATTTGTCTGAATCGTGTATTGTGCATATTTGCGTACAACACATTTTGAACAATCTGATCACACTCCACGGACTTGTCATAGGAATATACATATGTGAAATTAATAAAGAGTTATGAGGTGAGAGAATAGACTTAG
The DNA here is from genome assembly GCA_944472155.2 of Trichobilharzia szidati. Lineage (NCBI taxonomy): Eukaryota > Metazoa > Platyhelminthes > Trematoda > Strigeidida > Schistosomatidae > Trichobilharzia > Trichobilharzia szidati. The sequence continues at coordinate 192,362,488 of OX235271.1, forward strand.
GTCAAGTTAAAAGGACACATTTAAGGTCCAACTAACAATGAAGATCACTAAACCCAAATAACAGAGGTAATAGTACATCTACTCTGGCTGGTATCAAAACAAAGTCTACCAATGAAAGTGATTTAGTGTAGTGACGGTTGCTTTTGAATGCATAAAGGTGGTTTAAACTTCCTAATTACTAGCTAAGGATTCCACAAACTTTAGGATACGCCCCAAACACGTTTTATCGATAGGTTTAAAAGATGTGTTAACGTCAATTTTATGTCCTGTCTCTATAATATGTTTCGCCATAAAGGAGCTAGGTCTCTTGTTTTCACTATTAATGGTTTCTGAAGATTCTATTTGTTTCTGAAGCCATTTAGGAATATGCTCTGAAGCCAGCCTTCAGTTGCAGAAATCAATATGTTTGGGGCGCATGCTGCTGCTGGATTCAACATAGAACTTGGCACCTAAGTGCAGCAGTTCGAGTTGCCACGTTCCAAATAGCACACAAAGGTAGATAAGAAGATGAGCGAAGAGAATCAATAGAATTTAGACAAGTATAAGAGTGAAACAGAATGAGTAATGAGTTTGGGGCGTATCCTAAAGTTTGTGGAAGCCCTAGCAATTAGAAAGTTTAAACCACCTTTATGCATTCAAAAGCAATTCGTTATCACACTAAACCACCTTCTTCGGTAAACCTTGTTTTGATACCAGTCAGGGTAGATGTACTATTACCTCTCCTATTTGATTTAATGGTCTTCATTGTAATTTTGACCTTCACTGTGTCCTTTTAACTTGACCTAAGTCTATTTTCTCACCTCTTAACTCTATTAATTTCACATATGTATATTTCTATGACAAGTCCGTATGTGATCAGATTGTTCGAAGTGTCTTGTGCGTCGGTAGCACAGTGGTTAGGACTCTCGCCGGTCATGCACATCGTCCGGGGTTCGATCTCCTGCCGACGCACACCTGATATTTATGGTCGGCCTGTGAAATTTGGGCTACCGATATCCATGCTGAAAATTCCATACTTGTACTGAAAATACGGTGTGGCATCAAGCTGTAATCAAAATTAATTAATTAAATTAATTACAAGATTCAGACAAATTACGTCTTCTTATTGCTTTATCTAAACTATAATTTTCCTAAAATATCTTGAAAAAGTAAAATCAATATTTCATTCTAAACATTGTTAAGACCCAATTCCTGTGTAACTAGTCTTTTTCTTCCTTCTCACGAAGAAGGCCTGACGCCGGGTTCAGGGTGATCAAGAATCCTCTGACCGCAGATGGAGGCTCACCATTGCTCCTCGGTGGGTTGAAACTCACAATGGATCCTAATCAGGTGCACTTGGGAGTGTAGTTTTTGTCAGTGGGGAAGCCTCACGGTCCTCCCTTTATTGTCTGCTAAATTTGAGCTACCGATGTCACATGCTAAAAATGCCATACTTATACCAAAATACTGTGTGGAATCAAGCTATAATAATAATTATTATAAAGATATAGTAGCGAATAGAATATCAACTAAAATTAAGAAAATTCTACAAAAATTGAGGATCATTCAAACATAGATGGCCAGCGGGGTAAGGATAATGTCTGAACCCACCAACTTCTTTTGGACGCACAAATTAGGATTCCTAATATGAATCTTAACAGCCTCAGCAATATTTAGTAGTCGAACTCTTAAGGCGAAATTGAGATTTGTTGGCATGCGATAAATGACCCTAAAAGCCTGGTTAATATCAATCTTGTGTTCTGTATGTATCCACAAGATGAGATAGAATAGCGCTACGAATAGATTTCGTTTGTCCTTTACTTAACCACTATGCAGGGTGATGTTCGGAAATTCGACGATAAACACGCCTAATTGTACGGCCTATGTAACTGGCTCCAAAGGAGCAATCAATAATTAATAATTTAAAAAAAGTAGTAGTCGTATTTTGGATTTTTGATTTCAAAAATGTAGACAAGCAAATAGATAGTGGCAAAATTTTCAAAAAAACTGCCGTCAAAGAGAAAGGAATGCGGGAGGCAAGTATGAAATAGTATCACTGTTGAAAACAAGTATGCGGACGGTACGATATTCTTTTAGAACGACTAGTAATTCAGATATACTACTTTACTGGTTTGAACATTCAGAAAAAGCTGACGACAAAAATTACATGTTCCTGTTTAAATCTGTCATCAGTCCATGAAAACACAGACGGTTGATATGAGTGATGCTGAGGGGTATGAACTGTAACGTTTGAAAGCGACCATTGCAGACTTAGTGACATGACTGATTGATTAACAGATTTCAACATAGAACTTCACACAGAAGTGCACCAGTTCTAGTTGCCATTCTCCGTACATATACCATACAAAGCAAGAGAAGAGAGGTTCAAAAGAGAGATAGTAAACAGAATTTTGAGTGAGGGAAAAAGAATAGTAGTGTGGAAAAACAATAGTTTTATTGAATATGACAAATCACAGAGTGAATGTGTGCGGGCCAGCCATTAGCAACGATGATTTTGAGCCATACTACCAAGTGTCTCCAGTTGCCATTGGTTGTTTTACCGTCCCGAGGACCCTATCCAGTCAAGAAGTCTACACTTCCATACGCTGCTGGCTGGCTAAAGGTGTTATGGATTTCATTGACTGATGAAGCCATGTTTTCGTTTGATCACCACTAGCTTTTTTACAACCTCATAGACCCTAGGTCAGCTAAAACTGACCGTCGAAAAAGGTGATCGATGGATAGGCGTGCGTAACATATGTCCTAACCACTTCAATCGATGTAACTTCACAACCTCGTCGATTGATTTTCCCTCCCTCTTTACCTGACACTGAACCAAAGCGTAACCAACTCAATTTTGCTCACCTAATTATACCGCCTAACAGGAGGGGGGTAGAACACAGACACCTATGATCAAAGACAGCTAACCTTTTCACGTCTTCCACTTCCAATGGCCATGTCTCGCAGCCATAAAGGAGGATGGAGCGAACTGCTACTATGCAATACACAAGCCCTTTGATCAACAACCTGATATCACGCTTCGTGAAATGGTTTATAGTCGTATTCCTCATCGCTAGAGATTCGCAATCTTTTAAATCAAGTAACATTAAATTATTCCCCTCCTACAATCGTTTATTTATTTCATGTTACTCAACAACCATTTGAGATTCCATGCGGTTGGTAGCGAGCCACACCTCTTGTGTGTAGGTCACTGTTGCTACCTGTTTGTTCAAACCTTTTCAGTCGGAGAGGGATTCGAGTCCACAACCCACTGTTTGGAATTCAAGCACCTAAATTAATGAGCCATATCTCTACATAATTGTTTATTCGAAGCATTACTATCTTACTTTCCTATGGGTTTATAACGTGATATTCCACTTTTGTTTGAGGTATTTTTGCACACAGGTAAATCAACTGCAAATTTGTGGTGGAGAAAAATGTAGTTAAGAAGTAAACAAACCATCTGGATAAGTTACTATGAAATGGTGTCTAATGTCCACATTCTCAGTTACCATCGGAATTTTTAGCCCAGTTTCTATAAGTTATGGCACCACCTCTTTTCCTGTAGCTAGGGCTTTTCGAATGCCATGGGCACTCCGAAGAGCTTTCAAACGATTAGACGAGTTTGTGGCCAAAGTACTCTGAGCAACATATGTCAAACCTCATCTAGAATACTGCACACAAGCGACTAGTCCATGCTTCAAGAAAGAGGTACATACCTTAGAAAGAGTAAAAAGGGTAGGAAGCAAATTAGTAAGTGGTATCTCACACCTTCCTTATGACAATAGGATGGAGCATTTAAATCTCTTCCTGTCATCATACCAAAGGAACAGAGGCGATTAAATTGTAGCATCCGTATACTTAAGGGCAATTTACGAACTGACCTTTCAAACCTTTTCTCCTCTTCTAGGATATATTAACGGGGTCACCGTAAAAAGATGCTCAAACCGAGGAGGATTAAAATACGTGCATAATTTAGATTCTCTCACAGAGTGGTCAACGACTGGAACCCCTTACCTGTATCAGTAGTATTAGCTCCATCGGCGAAGCCTTTCAAAGAGAGGTTAGATTTCTGCAAAGATATATCTTGCAAGGATTAACACAAGCCACAAGAGCCTACTATCCTTATCATCTGGATTTGTACCTGCCCTTTTATTAAAACTTTTAGTGCACGATGCTTACAACTTAGAAAGTTATAAGAGTCAGCTGGAAATATTTGCGGATACCAGCGGTTAGAATGAAGACATTAATTTTCAACTGGACCCTTTATAGAGCAAAAACTTTAAGACGAATATTATCCATATGTTGCATTAAATATTTGCTTGCCTTCCAGTGAATCTGAGTTGCATAATAAAGCATGCTTTAAATGCATTTAAAAGCCTAGAAGCGGCGTAATATATAAAGTTTGAATTTACTCTTCGATGATATCCTGAAGGTCTATAACTGAACCGCATAACAAAGTATAAAATGTATTTTAGGTATGTTTTAGTCCAAGGAGGAAAAAAAGGATATTTGTTCTCATGCACCAAGGAGTTTGTGGAGACAATATTAGCGTTATTTACACCCAATATTACGCTGAAAAACATCGTATAAGAGTCCACCTTATATTCTACTAGCGTCCTAAATCAAAACCTGAGTTGAGAAACTTAAGTTGTAGTTAATTAACTACAATTCCTTTTTGTCCGTTACCAGTCACATATATCCCACTTGTTCTTTTGTAAACATATTACAAAAATGAATAATTTACGGGTAATCTCGAGTGAATGTGAGGATACTTGGGGGAATTTATGTCGCAATTCTCGAGATTTCCACAAAATTCTGCCCCAAAATCCTTCAGTTCAGATAAAGAATAGAGAAAATATGGAACTGTATGAATGTGTATGAATGCGTATTCGATTTCGCCAAGTAAATTTACCACGATAACGACTAATTTCCAGTAGGTTCACGTACACGTGAACTTTCACACCCGTCGAATTACTTAGGTATTTCACACAATATAAACCTTTGGTATTATTAGTTTATGGAAAATCTTATTACTAGGTTTTGCTCCAAGCCATGTCGTTTATTATACAAACCGTTAATATTTAGAATAAAATGCTACTATGATAACACACTTGAGTTTAACGAGTGACCTTGATTCACTGACCTTCAGGTCGTTTCGTCCGCCTTTTACTCACTTTAGTATCCAAGGTTCTATTAATTTCGGATTTCATATTCTCCAAAATATAAATCTAAGTGAATGTCTTGTCTTTCTTTGATGAAGTCTACATGATGTGCTAAAGCTGCAGGCTCTGGTACAGAATCAAACAATTTCACATTTAAAAGAAAAGGTGTTCAGTGAAGAGTCACTCATTCCCACGACATCATGCTCAAGATATACAATTGCATATATATAGGTAATTTCCTCAGCAACAAAATTAGTACTTCAAAGGTTTATCGTTAGAACTGTGAATTTTAGATAACATATTTCGCTAATTGGTTAGAGACTGAAGTAAGATTAAATAAGCAGGTTGAGTGACTTAATCCGATTTACGGTGTTGTGCAGAGCTCAGCTAAAATTAAAAAACTGAACAAAGGCCGTTACCAACAGTGGTGACAATGGGTAGAGATTTAATAAGGGGTGGGGGAGGAGAATACTGCACAATTAAGAGACAAACAAGCTAGAGAAGGTGAAACAAATATTACTTATTCGGTGTGAAGGTAGATCAGGACCACTTTAGATTCAATGACTGAACAAAATTCTCCTGTATTCAGAGATCGGGATTTAGCATATGAATCTTAATTGCTTCTGCGATTCGAAGAAGTTTGATTCGTACTCTTTCAGCAAGTTTTCCACGTTTCGTGTAGGTAACTTTAAAGTTCCGTTTGGATAGGCTAGCTTGACGTCTAGATTCGATCAGGTGTTCCAGTATAGAGCTGCTATGGGAGGGGGGATATTTTTCTCCTTAATAATACTATAAGAGTAAGTTTTCAATGATACATGCTTGGATAGCAAACTCAGAGTACACCTGACGTACCCAGCTCCACAAGAGTGGGCGAAATGATAGATGCGCACTGATGAGGCTAATAGTGGAAGTTTGCCCCAATGACTTTCCTGTGGGTAGCCACCTTGAGAAGGTAGTCGTGTTTTCGCAGCTGATATGATTTGATATTGGCCCACGTTATGGATGGGCTACTGTAACAATGTTTCTCAGTGACTTCGAAAGTGGAGATAAGTTGCATTTCACTCTCATTAACCATAGGGGTTCTAATTTCAGTCGTTTGCACCTATCAACATATTCCACTTGTTTAACAATCCCTATGATGCGTTTCATGAGAAATCTCTGGACACTTTCGACCTCTCTTCGGTCTGCAGACTTTAGGTTACTAAATAGGAGGGCACAATATTCAAGTTTGGGGCGAATACGTGTTATGCATAGCTAATCTTGCTTCTTGGGTGTAAAAGTTACGCAGCACAAAGCCAGTAAGTCGTTTACAGCCAGATACTACCTTACATACATGATTGGAAATCGTTAAATCTGGATATGTTACCCCGAGATCTGTGACTGTGTTCAGTTTTGAGAGGAGCTTACCGTACATATATAGACACATTCTCGGTTTCCAGAGTCCAAGAGGGGCAATACCGTACTTGTCTGGGTTGCCACTTTCCGCTCCAATCGCCTAGATTGTTTAAGTCATGTTGAATCTTGCCTTCGACGCTCATATCATCGTGCTCGTATTATTATTATTTCCTTTAGTTCCTAGAGGAACATAGGGCTTCAGCCATGTGTCTCCATTGCGTTCGATTCTCTGCTAGAGTTTTCACCTGGCTCCAGGTCTGCCCACATGCTTTCATCTCCTCTTCACATGACCTCCTCCAGGTCACCCTTGGACGACCAACTCGCCGCTTCCCTTTCGGGTTCCACTCGAGGGCTTGTCTAGTGATGTCACTTGCTGGTTTCCTCAGAGTGTGGCCAATCCATCTCCATTTCTTCCTGCCTATTTGTTTCACAATCGGTTCCTGCTGGGTTGGTTCGCTCATTGTCAGAGATCTCTGTTGCTGATCTTTTTGGCCATCTGATCTTGAGTGGTATTGAGCGAAGACAACTGTTAATGAAGGTCTGTAGCTTGTTTGAGGTGCTCTTTGTGACACGCCAAGTCTCTGATCCGTATAGTAGTACTGACTTCACATTGGAGTTGAAAATACGGATCTTATTTTTGACGCTGAATGATGTTGTCCTCCACACAGACTTCAGAGTAATGAAAGCTTGCCTTGCTTTCCCGATCCTTGCTTTGATATCCTCGTCAGTTCCGCCTGTAGTTGAAACAATGCTTCCCAAGTAGGTAAAGGAGGTAGTTTCTTTCAGGTTTTTTCCATTTATGCTGATTGCTGTCTGTTGTTGTTGTTGGTGTTGGCCAGGGATCTTCATCACCTCTGTTTTTTCTATGTTCACCTGGAGTCCTATCTTTGATGCTTCTTCTGCCAACTTGTTACTTTTCACTTGCATATCTTCCAGTTTGTGGGAAATCAGGCATATATCATCGGCGAAGTCCAGATCCTCCAAGTTCTTTGTGTGAGTCCATTTTATGCCTGTTTCCTCATTGCCCGCTGTTTGTCGCATTATCCAGTCTACTGCAATCAGGAAAATCATTGGCGATAGTAGGCAACCCTGTCTTACTCCTGTCTTCACTTCGAAGGATTCCGTGAGCTTCCCGTTGTGGATTACTTGGCATGCAACGTTGTCATACAACTGTTGGATGAGATGTATAATTGTCGGCGGCACCCCGTAGTAGCGAAGTAGTTGCCAAATCACCTCTCGATCGACGCTGTCGAAGGCCTTTTCAAAGTCGATGAAGTTGAGATAGAGAGGTGACTGCCATTCCAAACTTTGTTCAATGATGATCCGTAGTGTGGCGATTTGATCAATACATGACTTGTTACTCCTGAATCCAGCCTGTTCTGGTCGAAGTTTTTCATCCAAGGCTTGTTTGATCCTTTCCAGGATGATGCGGCTTAGTATTTTGCTTGGGATGGAAAGGAGCATAATTCCGCGCCAGTTCTTGCATTGACTTAAGTCTCCTTTCTTTGGTAGTTTGAATAGGTATCCTTTCTTCCAATCCTCGGGTACTTTGCCTTCTTTCCACACCTTCTCCAGTAGTGGCGTCATCAGGTCTGCTGTTGTCTCTGGGTCGACTTTCAATGCTTCTGCTGGGATTCCATCTGGTCCTGCTGCTTTCCCAGCTTTCAGCATCTTGATTGCCTTCAGGATTTCTGATTTCGTCGGGGGGTTGATGTTCACTGGTAATTCTGCTTCCGTTGTTGGTATTGTTGGGCGCGTTGTAGGTGGCGGTCGGTTTAGTAGTCTTTTGAAGTGTTCAGCCCAGTGTTTCCTTTGCTCCACTTCTTTGGTGATTGACTTTCCATTTTCATCCTTCACTGGCTTAATTTGTGACGAATTTTTGCCTGAAAGGTACCTAGTTGTTTGGTGAAGTGTTGCGAGGTCTCCTTTGCCTGCAGCTTGTTCTGCTTCATTGGCCATGGCTTCATAATACTTTCTTTTGTCTTCTCTGGCACTCTTCTTTACTCCTTTGTTCAGTGCATTGTAGCTTACATTCAACTCCTGTTTCTGTTGCTCGTCGGTGCACTGCAGAATTTTTTGTTTCACCATCCTTCTCTCCTCTATTAGCCTCCAAGTGTCCGTAGTGAGCCACGGTTTGTCCTGTCTCTTCTTTCTGCCCAGAACTTCCATGCAGGTTTCGCTCCATACTGTTTTCAGGTTGTTCCAGTGTTTTTCGACGCTGACCTCTTCACCAGTGTTGATTTGTGTCTCGGCTTTGTCCTATATACTTGCAGTAAAGATATCTTTTGTATTCTGGTCCTTTAGTTTTTGAGTGTTGAACTTGGCTTGTGGTCTATCTGCAGCTCCTGTTTCTCTGAAAGCCTTTAATTTGAGTTGGATTGTTCCTTGTACGAGGTAGTGGTCTGAGCCAACGTCTGCTCCTCTTCTTGCTTTTGTGTCCAGTAGGCTGCGCCGCCACTTCCTCGAGATTTTGATGAAGTCAATTTGGTTTTTGGTTCGCCCATCTGGTGACACCCATGTAGCCTTGTGAATATCCTTGTGTTTGTATACGCTGCCACCAATCACTAGTTCATTGAAGGCGCAGAAGTCGGCGAAGAGTTCTCCATTTTCATTCATCTCTCCCAGGTTTGTTTACAGGGTGGGGTTGCTGGCCTCACGCCTGATCGTGCTCGTAATCATATACTATCTTGAGGTCATTTGCAAGAAGTTATGGCTTGCCATACTTGATCACAGAGACTATGTCATTGATGGATAAGAGGAATAGAATAGGGACAAGAACTCTACCCTGATTACACCACTAGCTATTGGCTTTGATGAAGACAGCTGGTGGTTGATTTTGACTAACTGCTCTCTTTCTGTGAAAAAGGATTTATCCATTTGAGAAGTTTTCCGGTTATTCCGTAGGATTGTAGTTTTGTTAGGAGTCTGATATGTGGGACTTCATCAGAAGCTTTGCAGACGTCGAGAAATAATGTTGTTACTGAACGCCCATTATCAATTCATTGTGTAATATAGTCAGAATAATCTAAGTGGCAAGTAATGCACAACCTTCTACTTAAGAGACCGTATTGGGATGGATATAGTAGGTCATCTGATAAGAAGTACTGAATTTGAAGCTGAGAATCTCATGTGCGATAACGTCATGATGTGAGTTAATATTGTGATAACAGTTGTTACGAACTGCCTCTAAGGACTCGTTCAAAAAGTACGAATCCCAATTAGAACATCTACTTAGATGCTGATGCTAGTCCCAATCAGCATTTGCGTACAATCTTATAGGTGTCTGGTCAGCTTCAACTATGCGTTTTGTTTCAGGAAAGATGTCAAAAGAACACACTACTATTTTATGGTCACTACCTGGAAATTCATGTCCCAAATCTACTGTAGATGGTGTTATGTTATTCGTGAAAATAAGGTCTAGGATATTTGCGGATCTGGTGGGTGAATTTGTGTGTTGTGTCCACCCTCCTGTGGAGATGGAATTCAGGAGATTATCATACCTTTAGTGTCCTCAGAGTGAAGATCGTGATACTTCTGACATGTTGAGATCACCTCCAATTATTTTACAACTGAAGGGAAAATTGGCTGTAAAATTAAAAATGAGTTGCACACATGGATTGTTCACAGTAAATTAGTGTTCCGCCCCCACGCCCCGTTTGTCTGTCCCCTCGAAAAAGGTTGTATTTATCAATCCTTAGGCTGTCATTGGAGATTTCACTTGTGTACCAGGCTTCAGTATTAAGTGTTTTTAGAATAAATAAATAAATAAATTTATTCTCATAGTACAGTACATGAGGGACGCCAGTTTACAGGCATCATCAAATTGTTACAGAAATAGAACCATATAATTCAATCACAATTTACAGGCAGTAGCAAGATATGCCTTACATGTTCGCTGGAGATTATACACACACTTGATAAATGTTAATCCCAGTAGTATAAAACAGCCTTTCCACTTATATACAATCATTTCTGTGCACACTTGGAAAAATCTGCTAGATTGTCAGTGAGTGTAACACATCAGGAAATACAGGAGTATTGTCTTCGCATTAACAAAACAAAACCAGGTCTTTGGTGGATGGATTGTAAGTGCCTGGGAAAAAAATAAAGCTTGAAGTAAATATTCATACATAACTTTGTTGTGTGCAGAGTCCTCGAATTATAGTTCATTGATGTGTTATTTTGAAATCAGTGATGTGTTTATCTCATTTGATCTGCAATGTCATTGTTGGGAGTAAATACACAAGCTTCAGACGCATTAATTAATGGATTTCTACTGCTTGTGGGTATTTTCTTAGCATGAGGAAGGTTTATGAATTTCAGCTGTTCCGACAGAAGTTGAGAATATTAACTGCTCAGCAACATTATGGATATTAGTTCATCACATTATCTAAGGAAAGGTGGGTTGCAGTTGGTGAGGGATATATTGTGCCCAAAGAGCGTACACCTGTCCATGTGATGTTGTGGTGAGTTATACCTTTTTCATGTTGTCGGTTCATGTCCATTTTATTCCACTTATTGTGTTGGGTAGTAGTTTTACAAACGAGATTTCTTGTCTGTTTGAGGATACGTATCTTAACCGTTAATGTTTTATCTAGAATTATAAATATAGGCAAAAAACAACAGGTGTAGTATTTAAGCTTATACATTAAATGGACCTATGATTTCGGAGGCTCTCAGATAGGAACTAGAACTACTATCGTTTGCAAACTCTTGTAGTTTGTCATTAAGCACCTTTTTGAAGGAGGCCAATGTACTTGCTTGACGCATTTCCATTGGCAGTTTATTCCATATCTGTGCATACCTAATCAAGTAAAACTTTTGCCTGGTGGCTGTTTTACATTGTTCGATAGCTACTGTACCCTTAGTGTGTCTTAGTTTGTAGCCATTGTCATCTGAAATTCGAGTGCCATTAGTAGAGGTAAAAACTAAGTGGTTTAGAAGCTTATAGTAAAGTGTCAAGTTTAGTCTCAGGCGTCTTAGCCATAGTGTTTCTAGTCCTAGGGTATCACATCTAGTGGAGTAGTTCGTACCGTTTCCGGTTCCGAGTAATTTTAACGTGAAGTACCTCTGCACTCCCTCGACTTTCAATTTGTCCTCTATGCGTATGTTACTATACATGAATGAACAGTAATCAAATAAACGACGCACACAAACCTTGTACAACAGAATTCTAGACTCACTTCTGTAGAAGTTCCTGAGTAGAAAGCCGATAAGTCTGCGTGACTTTGACACTTGTTTGGAGATATGTTCAGAAAATGATAAGTTATGTGAATATTTCAGCCCTAGGTCCAGTACACATTCCAGTCGTTGAAGTGCATGGCCTTGAATTGTCAGGTCAAGTTCTAAGTTGTTGCAACCTATGCAGAGCCAGCCACATTTTTCGACATTAAATTGGAGTTGCCAGGTGTCACACCATCTATCCATTTTTTCTAATTCTTGCTGTATGGCGTTTACTGTTATTCCAAGATCTGTGTTCTTGCATTTATACGTCACTTTTAAGTCATCTGCATACAGTATTGGTTTACCTACACTAAAGCATTCACAGATACTGTTTATATATATTATGAATAAGAGTGGGCCTAATACACTTCCCTGGATTACACCACTACTTACTGGTTTAGGCCTTGAGATTATCGAGCCGACTTTCGTTGTCTGACTTCGGCCACAGAGAAATGATTTTATCCAGCTCAGGAGAGGGTCACATATCCCTAGTGAGCATAACCTGCTGACTAGCAGATTATGGGGAACTCTGTCGAAGGCTTTTGTTATATCGAAATATAGAACAAGTACTAGTTCTCTGTTGTCCCTACTCCGTGTAACTTCATTGAAAAAGTCTATGTGGCAGGTCACACATGATCTCCTTTTGAGAAATCCGTGTTGTGATGGATTGATAAGTTCATGTTCTAGTAAGTTGTCTGACACTTGGTCTTTAACCACTTTCTCCATTATTCGGGATATTACCGGTGTTATATTGATAGGTCGATAGTTGCATACACTGGTTTTGGCCCCTGCTTTGTGCTTAGGTAATATGTATGTGGTTTTCCACACTTCAGGATAGGTTCCAGTTTCCAGTGAGAGAGTAAATATTCTAAGTAACAAGACTACCATTTCCGTGCTACCATTTTTGTACATGACAGATGGTATGTCATCTGTTCCAGTACTACCATTAGACTTCAAAGTCTTAATCGCTGAGTCTACATTTTGTATATTAAAGTCTATTTCGCCTAATTTGTGGTTACTTTTGCAGGTCATTTGGAAATTTTGGGTCGGGTGCACTCTGGCGTCATTGCAAAACCACTCACTGAGGAGTTCACTTATAACCTGGGGATCATTGTATATTATACCCTTATGTTCCAAGCTGCTTGCAGTATTATCTTTACTGCTTTTTAGACGTTTTTGCAATATCCTACAAAGTTCCCGAGTTTTGGAGTTGCCCACAAGCGCTTTATTTTCTTCAAGTTGTGACCTCATTTTGTGTTTATCTCCAAGCCGTTTAAGAGTTTAATGTATTTGGTTTAACGCATTAAATGCATGCTCTAGTATTTCTCCAATAGTTATATCAGTCATTTTAGGGCTATTAGGGGGTCTGCATATACATCCCATGAGAATTTTATTTTCGTTTGTGTGGATGCTTATCCACTTAGATTCAGGGAGTTTGTCAGTAGTTTTCACCTGGCTCCAAGTCTGCCCACACGCTTTCAATTCCTCTTCACATGATCTCCTCCAGGTCACCCTTGGACGACCATCTCGTCGCTTCCCTTTCGGGTTCCACTCGAGGGCTTGTCTAGTGATGTCACTTGCTGGTTTCCTCAGAGTGTGGCCAATCCATCTCCATTTCTTCCTGCCTATTTGTTTCACGATCGGTTCCTGGTTGGTCCGCTCCCAGAGATCTTTGTTGCTGATCCTCTCCGGCCATTTGATCTTGAGTATTGAGCGAAGGCATTTGTTAATGAAGGTCTGTAGCTTGTTTGAGGTGCTCTTTGTGACACGCCAAGTCTCTGATCCGTATAGTAGTACTGACTTCACATTGGAGTTGAAAATACGGATCTTATTTTTGACGCTGAATGCTGTTGACCTCCACATAGACTTGAGAGAAATGAAAACTTGTCTTGCTTTTCCGATTCTTGCTTTGATATCCTCGTCGGTTCAGCCTGTAGTTGAGACGATGCTTCCCAGGTAGGTGAAAGAAGTTGTTTCCTTCAGGTTCCTCCCATTTATGCTGATTGTTGTCGGTTGTTGCTGTTGATGTTGGCCAGGAATCTTCATTACCTCTGTTTTGTCTATGTTCACTTGAAGTCCTATCTTTGCTGCTTCTTCTGCCAATTTGTTGCTTTTCACTTGCATATCTTCCAGTTTGTGGGAAATCAGACATATATCATCGGCGAAATCCAAATCCACCAAGGCTTTTGTGTCGGTCCATTTTATGCCTGTTCCCTCGTTGGTTGCCGTTGTCTGCCGCATTATCCAATCAACTGCAATCAGGAAGATCATTGGTGACAGTAGACAGCCTTGTCTCACTCCCGTCCTCACTTCGAGGGATTCCGTGAGCCTCCCGTTGTGGATTACTTGGCATGCAGCGTTGTCATACAGCTGTTGGATGAGATGTATAATTGTCGGCGGCACCCCGTAGTAGCGAAGTAGTTGCCAAATCACCTCTCGATCGACGCTGTCGAAGGCTTTCTCAAAATCGATGAAGTTGAGATAGAGAGGTGACTGCCATTCCAAACTTTGTTCAATGATAATCCGTAGGGTGGCGATTTGGTCAATGCATGACTTGTTCCTCCTGAATCCGGCCTGTTCCGGACGAAGTTTTTCATCTAGGGCTTGTTTAATTCTCTCCAGGATGATGCGACATAGTATCTTGCTTGGAATGGGGGAGAGGTTAACATGGTTACTTGTTACTATTCCTACGTTATGTTTGGAGGGGCTCTGAGGTGAGACAGAGTCAGTGTGTGTACTATTTCCTGGATGAATTGTGCAGCGAGTGGGGCTATTGTTTGCTGCATCCGAAAATAATCCTGTTGCATGTTTTGACTTTTAGCATCCATAGGTGGGTATCTGCGTTCATTTACTGGTGATATATAGTTCGCTTGACCTAGGTACCCTGTGTTAAGATTACCTTGGGAGTTGTACCTCATGGGTCGTTCATAGTCGTATGCATATTGGCTCACATCACATGTGTGAGTGAAGTTATTGAGAGGGTCAATTGTCGATCTATACTCATTATGTTGCTGAGGTTCAACATAGATAGTGTGAGAGTTTGGACAAGAATATGCATTAATATGGTGCCTATATGAGCCCCGTTTAGTGCTCCTTATATCCTGATGATCCGTTCTACGTTGCATTCCCAAGTTATGTGCGTTGCTAGGCATATTACTCCTAGTTCCGGAAGCGGTGTTTTCGTTCACATGATGGATGACTTTTTTGGGAATATGGTTTTTTACCCATGCGTCTTTTTTTAGACTGACATGTTGCTTATTAGACTTATTGAGAGGGAGATATGTCGAAGTCTGGAGTGGGACTCTAGGCTTTGTCGTCTTTCCTGCAGTTTCTACTGCGGGACTCTCGGGCTTGCATGCAGATTGAGTGTGGTCTGCCAGTGGTTTCTGGTCAGCCATAGTTTGTGAGTCAATATCAACCTCATGTATGTCAGCAGGTTTTCCAGATGTGCTCTCATGTACTTTAGGATTGCACCCAGTGATACTGCTCTTACTGAGTTTCGAGTCGCTTTTACTTGCCGGTTTTTTTCCAACTCTATACAGGTGACTTGCTGTGCTTCAGTGTCCGTCGACACTTTAGCACTGATACCAGGTGTAGTTCTCGGTGTGGTCAACTTTGTATCGAAGGAGTTCTTGGTTGCTTGCCTTTGGTTAGTTGTTTTATCCGAGACTACTTTAATAGTCTTGAATTTAGTGGCAGTAGCCAGAAGATCTTCGGCCTTCTTAAACTGTTCAGCTATTATGTAGCTGTCGAACCTAAAGAGTATGGGACAAGGATGCTTTAGGTCTTTTTTACTTAGGCGAATGCACTGACAAGGTGCACTCAAGAGATTTGCAGCCTTCAGCAATGAGTGCTGGACCGACTTAATGGGCTCGCTATCTGGCACATTATACACTATAGCGTTTTGTTTAGAAGCCAGCCTTTTAACAACTTCGCTGGATAGAAAGTCAATGGCGTTTTCTAACTCCTTCGCATTTTCTGAGTCAGTAGGCGTCATTCTAGAGGTCATATTAAAAAGCTTTAGGATTGTAGGATCCTGCAGTTCCTTTTTCATAAGTGAGACAGTTTCGGGTATGCACTCTAATGAACTTAATTTCGTTTTTAATTCATCAATCTGTAGCTGCATCTCTTTAATAATGCATGTTAAGTAAGAGAGCTCTACTTTTACAGACAGAACATCTTCCACCTGTATTACAGGGGTCAGAGTTATGTTCGAGTCTTTTACGTTGGGTGAACTATTAATAATAAGGGGTGGTAATGTGTTATTAGACGAGCTGGTGCTATTTTGTAAATTACTGGTGTTCACACGAACACTCCTTTTAGAATTTCGGCCCATCGTTATTAAAGATCAATCAACAGTAAGCAATAAATGAATATAAACGAAAACACGTGCAAAAAGCGTCACCTGGTTCGAACGTACCGGGAAGCGTTTTAGAAGTAATCTAGTGTTTACTAGGATAAAAGATGAACACTGGCTACGTGGCTTCAATGAGCGGACAACATGTTGATAAAATATCCCTGGAGTATCCTCTGCATATATGTAATGAGAGTCTTTAACCATTATGTTTGGATCATAGGAAGACTTCAGACAGGTTTTTTGGGTGGTGGTCAGGGATAATAACGTCTTCACTTGCTCATTATATTCAACTAAACCTAACATTTTATAGCTCTTTATGAATTTGATTCGACTTATTCTATTCCTATTCTCTATAGGGTACGGTTGTGCACCAAATACACAAAGAGGTGTGTAAGAAAAACAACCGGCTTGTGGATAGTTGTATTAATACCAAAAGCGGACATCATGATAGTAAAGTAAATTATTATTATATAGGTAACATTATACATCTCAAATGAACTTTGTCAGCCTAGGGATTATAGTCTCCCATTGTATTTCCTTTATGAATGCACATATTAATGATACATTGCACTTACCTATTTCATAACACTTTAATGATTCACCTTAGCACCTTTACTTTTCTAAAACAGCTTACTATCCCTTGTAAACGTTGTACTTACCTCAATACTTGTTGGCTATCGTATGCCTAAAACTACGGGTTGAAACGAAGTCGATTTTTCTGCGCAACCTGGAGGAATACTGTTTATTTCAATAATTATACGACATGGGTCAGATAATGAGTGTATTTATATATATCAAATATTTAGCTGTTCAAACATTATTAACTTGTAGACAATCTACTATTTGACATTATATCATACTTGATCGTGCCTGTAAAAATGGCATGCGTCTTCATGTAAATTTATGTTTATATGAAAATTTAAATTATTATTATTATGGTCTGTCGTTTGGACATGTTATGCAGTGAGAGACACCTGTGTGATAATCAGATATCAGTACTTTAGAGATATTAGTATCCGTGGTTGGTGCCGACACTGTCAGCTATCTCCCGGGAAATATAGTTTTCCCCATCTGTAGACTGTTCGCTATGCCAGAAACGAATTGGTCCGACATCATGCGAGCTATATGCATGATGCCAGGTGTTTCTTTTTACTGACGCTGGTGGAAATCCTGCCCGAAGAGGCTAGTAGGAGCAACGTTGTTGTGGAAGGTATAATCGATATGAGCATTCGGTAATTTGTTTCCAGAATAGGAATGAAGTGTTGGTATCTGTTTGGTAGTGGTGGCACAGTGGTTAGGACTCTCGCCGACCATGCACACGGTACGGGGTTCGATCCCCTGCCGACGCACACCCGATATCTATGGTCGGCCTGTAAATTTGGGCTACCGATATCCATGCTGAAAATTCCATACTTGTACTGAAAATACGGTGTGGAATCAAGCTGTAATCGAAAATTAAAAAAATAAATAAAAAAGTTTTGTGCAGACATCGTAACATGCTCCCTACTAGATACATAAGATGTATGAGTGGGTAATGTTGGCCTATTAGGCTTATTAAATGAAGTCTGTAGATGATGTTTGCGGCATTTTCTATAACTTTCAGCTGATGGAACATTAGAAGGGGATTGGATAACAACAGGTTTGCGTTGTGGATGAGCAGGGTAATACCTACTACCTCGATGTTTTGTTTGTCTAGAAGTAGTGGTTGGATATAATTGGCTTTCCACCTGAGGCCGATTAGGCCTACCTCTAGAAGCTTGTTCTATTATATTTGACTTTCTCTTAGGAAGATGGCTTACAGGTGCTTTCGTCTCTATCATATCAAAGGGCTCTCGTGCTCTGGGTTCAGTATTTATCTTATTTATTTCGTTTTCCTTTTTCTTATAACTAACTGGTCGATGATGGCTAACAGGGCAGCCAGCACATGCTACGTCGAGTCCCCGTTACTTAGACACCTCCTGCGCTTTAGTTTTCTTAATGGAATTGGGACGTTTGTGGTAACTTGCCCACTTGGGTAGCTACATTCGGCTGGTACTTCATAGTGGATGGATTGTCAGACTGAGGAGTAATTGACTTATAGGGAGATGGTTGAAACACCAGTAGGATGGGTTTTGATGCCTTTTGGCTTTTGACGTTTGTATCAGCGTGCAAACGATTTACTTCAGCATTATGCTCTGTGGACTCATCAATGTCCACCATTTCAGTGCCAGCATCAGTGTCTTCATATAATACTTGGCCGATATTTGTCTGTACCTGCGAAAATATCTGATGCTTGCGGTCATCAGGTTTTTCAGTAGACGGAATAACGCATGGAACATCATCTACTGATGTCCTATTAGAGTTATCAGCATTCAGAGTTCCTGAGCAGCATCGTCTTTGGCATGGTGTTAAATCCGGTGAGACCCTAATATTGGTGTAGTGTTGAAGAGCCTATTATCTTACCAGATTTCAGAAAATTCCTGGATAGTTCAAAAGACCTGAACTCGAAAAGCACTGGATATGAGTGGTTTTCAGGTTTCTTACGAAGACACAAAACCTGAAATTCTGTTAACGACATATTACAAGGCTTTATTTTTTTGATTTCAGCTTGATTCCGTATTTTTGCCACAGGTATGGAATTTTCAGCATAAAGGATGGAAAACAACGACAAACAACTATATATTGCATAATAAAAAGTCAGAATTTCCTTTAACAGTACTGCCTGGAGATAAAATCCTTAGTCGCACGTGGTTAGAAGTGGTATCAGAAGATTCCGGGTTGTAGATTCAACAAGTGAATACTATAGAGTTCCAGGTGACACATAAAATACTTGTTAACTATGGACATGTGGATAATATGAGGAACGCGGCTAATTTCCGAAAGAATATAGAAATATGATTCACGCAGAAACAGTACACCTGTAGCGTAACATGTCTAAGAGGATAGATGGCCTGACAGCAATCGTGAGCATTATCTATAGTTGAAACCAACCGGAAACGAGCTCGAAGACTTTCAAGCAGCGTAACCATCTACCTTTCCAGAATACCACTGCCGCGTTGGTGGCACAATGGTTAGGACGCTCGCCGACCACGCACATGGTCTGGGGTTCGATCCCCTGCCGACGCACACCTGATATCCATGGTCGACCTGCAAAATTCGGGCTACCGATATCACGTGCTGAAAATTCCATACTTGTACCAAAATACTGTGTGGAATTAAGCTATAATCAAAAAATTAAAAAGATCAGTTCAGATGCATACAGATCTCAATTCCACAGTACTTTATATTCTACAAGCTACAAAACACTACAGAGAGGTGGCAACTCACGGTTTAGGATATTTGTGGGCAATGCACAGGGATATTACCTAGAACACCAACGAAAATTTCACCACTTTACACACATCTCTGGTTTGGTCAAAACTAAGAACCTGCATCTAGACGGCTCAGCCTTTCCTCTTGTGGGACCAACATATCCTGGTAAGAGCTTGAGGAAAGCCACATGTATGATTCCCACGATGACCAACTTATCATGTTAAGGAACACTCACCAGTTCAAATTCCTTCTCTTTATCATACCATAGACAGAAAGGAGACCTATATCACGGTGTTGAGTATTCTGAGAAATGACTGCGAACCTGATCTGTCTCCTACTTTCCATTCAACTATGCTAGAAATTCCTGGAGTATGAGGCAGGTGAGCTCAATTACTACGAAGGAACAGTAGAGTCCTGGTTCTCCCACCACGTCATATATTCTTGGAACCAACTAACAGAACAGCTGACGTCTATGGCCTCATTTGATTCGGTAGAGAGATGATTAAAGAAAGATAATTACCAATTAGAAAAGGAATGACACGGGCTTGAAGATCTTTGTCCCCAGTTAGATATGTGAGTCGGTGGCACAGTGGTTCGGACTCTCGCCGACCATGCGCATGGTACGGGGTTCGATCCGCTGCCGACGCACACCCGATATCTATGGTCGGCCTGCGAAATTTGAGCTACCGATATCCATGCTGAAAATTCCATAGTTGTACTGAAAATGCGGTGTCATCAAGCTGTAATCAAAATAAAATAAAATAACAGAATGAATATCGGCAGATAGAAATCTAATTATGATGTTGAAAATTTTTATTAAGTGAAAATGCAATTATTATACCTCCCATCTTGTGCAGCATAAGAGCATCTGAGAAGATGTAGCACGAAAGTCAGAAATCTAACAGCGAACGACATCATTGCGCAGTGCTTTTTCTTCCAATGAATCACGAGCTCTTACATCTAACGTGCAGAATTGGCGTCTTTTCGGGAAGTGAACTAGTTGATAAAGGAAATATATAAATACTGTCACTCATTGGAGATTGATTAACATAAATCCGAGACTTTATATCGTCAATCGAAAATTTGAGTTCACATTGAACATGGAATAGGTTTACGTGCCAGGTAACACAAAAGCGGCAGATATTTAAAGGTTGGCGATTTTTTTCATCTTTATTCTAATTTCAGAAACAGAAGATTCAATGTAATATTTCTAGCTTTCATTTAGATACGCATATATTTTTCTTTAGTTTTCCAATATATTATCAAAATCTAGTAGTCCCCATTGTTTGCGAATTTGGAGAAAGTAACATTTAGTTCATGAATATCCACCCAAGCTTACTATAATGCTGAATTAAATCTCACTAATTCTGAAATAATTCTAACACTCTATAGTGATTAACTTCTGAATCTGTTCTAAAATGGATTCTTTAATGGCGCAGACTAGAACTCAGTGCTGGTTTTCAGCATGACTGGCACTAATTCAGCACCGTGTTCTTTTTCTATGCATTTTCAAGAGTAGATCAGAACCTGCTGGGTTCGCTTATCAGCGTTGTTACAGCACTTACAGGGCATATTAAGCGCGGACAAGCGTTACTTCAGAACGAAAAGACTTAATTTAGCACTCACTTCTGTCTTTAAGCACGACCCTCGTTATTTCATTAACCATGAATAGGTTTAGAATTGTTGTAAGCTTGGGATTTAGATGCATCTCACTATTTAAACCTCAGTCCTTCAAATGTGTAATGGCTATTTTAGAAATCCAAAATTCACCTATTCTCTTTCCCAATCCTGCTGTGGCCTACACAGAGAAACGCTAATTAAAATCTCGTTTTTATTTTTTAAACAGCTTAATTAAGCTGTTTAAATAATAAACAACTATACTGCTTACTGCCTGTGTAACATTTTGTCTAAGGTTGTTTGATGTATTCAAAAATATGGACAATAGCATTTTTCTGTATTCCTGTGAAGTTTGCGCTTTGTTATGTAAATTTAAATTGAAAGATGAGGTGGGAGTCTGTCCACTATCTTTATATCACTAGATTAAGGAGGAAGAGTCCCCGAAGAATGGTATTCAGGTGAACATAGAGAAGACAGAGGTGATTAAGACACCCACATACCAACAGCAGCAACAACAACTAGCACCAAACATCATCAACTAGAGAGATTTGACAGAGGTTACCTCCTTCACTTATCTAGGAAGCATTGTTTCAACTAGCTAGACAGAGTCGGAAAGTCAAGAAACGACTTCATAAACCTGAAACCAGTTTGGAAATCTTTAGCACTGATTCAGCATAAAGAACAAGAGTCGTACTTTCAACACAAATAAGAAGTCTGTTGCTCAGTTCTTCTATACGGGTCAGAAACTTGACCAGTGTGTCACAAAAAAGATTTCCCCAACAGGTTGCAGACTTTAGCCAACATTTTCCTTGGCTCTATACTGAAGGTCAAGTGACCGGCTGGCAGGAAAGAATTAGCAGAAAGAAACTATGGGGACACACTAACCAAGACACAAGGACCCTAAAAACATTTAGGAGAAAATTGAGGTGGATCGGGCATACATTGAAACTGCCGGGTGAAATTGCGGGCCAGGCCATCAATCAAGTGGAACTCTAATGGGAAACGACGAGTGGGTCGTCGGTGCGAAGGTGACATGGAGCAGATCGTGAGAGTTGGAGGAGACGAGAGACTATAGGTAGTCGTGGGGTCATCTAAAGAGGAAATCGGAAAAATAGAACAAAGTGAAGACGTGCTGTTAAAGCGCTATGTTTCACTTTGGAACCTAAGGGGACAATAATAATAGTAATTAGGATGAAGTTGTCATACAATTACCCAGCGTCTATCATATATATTCGCGGTTTAGTAGTATATTTTATTTAAAAGTTGGGATAGAATATAATGCATTCTGTTACACGATAAATGATGCCTATCGGTGCAGTCGAAAATACGTGTTTCGTACTATTTAGAACTTCTCAGCTGCATACATCTTTCGAAATACAGGAGCACTTTCCATTATTCTACTGAGGTATAAAAGCCATTTGTTGTAAAACTCATTGCTTTAAATTATTGCACTTGGCTATGCTTGATTCTGTCAGGTAGAAATAACAGATTTTCATGAGGCAGCGGGTGTGCACTGATGACGAGTTGCAAACTGGGACGAAACATTTATCCAGTGCCTACCCACCTCATTCCCGCTCATTTTCACTGAATTCTCTAACTGATGTTGGTTTGTGACGAAATTCAGCAGGTGGAATTAAAATGATTATATCAGTTGTCACTAAAGAAATTCGAAAAATCTAATTTTAATAGGTTTCCTTCTTAATTGGTGGATGGTGACTAGCAGTGGAATCCAGCCAGGATGCGCATTTCGTCCTATTTAGGACTCGTCAGCCAGTGGGTGTACCTGCATTCCCCAGTGAGTGTTGATGTCCTCACCTGGGCTCGAACCCAGTACCCGTAGTTTCAAACACCAAAGCGTTATCCACTAGACCACTTGGGCCACCGGAGAGCCACCTCTTTCTTGTGCAACGGGTCATAGTAATTATTTAATTTAATTTTAGTTTTTTTCCCTCTCGATTGATTGAACCGAAGTGCTCGGTCTCAGGTTAACTTGTCTGTCGGCTTCTTATGCAGATGCTTCGACGATATCTGGGCATGTAATTCGAATTTAATTTGTGGATGGTGACTAGCAGTCAAAAGAGCAGTAAATTTTTCCAGATATCTGGGACCAGGGTTGAATTATCCATTCACTTGTTGTATCCTCAGTTGACTAGATAAAGAAAAATTTCACTTATCGATCTCACCCTCTATTCTGTTATACTAGATTTTAACACTGTCAGTTTCGGACACGCTTTTCGATTTCTGTGTTACATTTGCTTCGTTACATAAAACTGTCATTTCTCTGGTGTTTCTGGCCAGGAAGTGGTAGAATTTTCTTGTAATTGGTTTACTTTCGAACACTGATCCTGTGGATATAATCTTGTTGACTGATAATACCTATAACTAACTGTTTGGCATTTTGTGACTGTTTAACACTAACTAATATCTATAATTGTATGTATTATTGGATTTACATGCCCAAGTTGACCCAAGTCAGTGAGTCTATGGTTTTGATATCATTTTTGTTAATTGTTTTTGACAGTGATACTACTGCGACGGCTTTTGTTGTTGTTGTCGTCACTGCCTTTCCTGTTGTGATTCTTTTGCTGTTGTTGTTCTGATTGCTTTATTCCTTGTTTTCCTGATTTTAAGGGGAGCAACCCATAAGGTCGCTCCTCTGTAACCTATATATTTATGTATATATTTATGGTTAGGACATGTGTTACGCATGCATGCCTAGCCATCGATCGCCTTCCTCGACCGACGGGGAATGTTAGCTGACATAGGACCACTCAGGCTGGGAAAGAGCTACTAGTGGTGGTCAAATCAAAACATGGCTTCATCAGTCAATGAAATCCACAACAGTTAGTTTGAGCCAGTCACGTAGGAAGATGTAGACTTCCCGGTTGGTTGGGGTCCTTGGGACGGTAAACACCAATGAGGGTTGGAGACAACTGGTGATATGGCTCAAAATCCTCGTTATCAATGAATAGCGCAGAGCCATCCACTCCTTGTGACTTATAATACCCAATAGAACTATATTGTTCTTCGTTATTACTATTCCTTTTGCCTCATATCCCTGTCTACTGTCTCTATTTTGCATTTCTTCTACTTTCTTCTCTGGCTTTGTGTGCTACATGGAGGGAGTGTGGCGACTTGAAGTGCTGCACATCTGTGCAAAGTTCTACGTCGGAAACAGACAGACAGACAGACAACAACCCTCTTCTTAGGCGTGAGGCTAGCAACCCCACCCTGTAAACAAAACTGCTACAGAAACTTCAGTACGATGAGTCTCTTTGTGATGAAAGAAAAAAGTTTGTGTGGGGACATGGAACGTCCGCACTATGTATGAGACTGCTGAAGCCTGGTAGATGTGAAGCCAGTTGAAAACGTTGGAGGAGAACGGAGCGCAATGGAGACGTGCAGCTGAAGCCCTATGTTCCTCTAGGAACTAAAGGAGACAATAATAATAAATAGTGCTGTCAATTTCGTGTCATCCTATTTTATACTTGCATGAAACTGTATAATAACTGAGGCGTAGTTATCGAATCAACACCTAATGCATGTAACAGGAATAAATCAACACCTGTCCCAGGCATCCAGAAAATTCTACTACCAATATAACAAATAAGAAGGAAGAATGAGACGCAAAAAATCAAATTTCACAGTCGTGTAGTTACTATCGATGATGATAAAGATTATGATGAGTAAATTGTGTTCGAAACTTTGTTAATTTCAGTAAAAAGTTTGCTCATTGTGGAATAGATCAAATAAATTATAATTATATTTTAAAATTTTACACAAAAACATGGCATCAATCCATGAAATCCTTCACAGTTAAACTGAGTCAGGTAGGGGGATGCAGACTTCCGGGTTGGAGCCCGCCCTCGAGACTCTAAGAATCAATGGCTGGAACAGACAACAGGTGACATGGCTCAAAATCGTTGTCAATGGCTTACGCAGATGTATTCAGTCTCTGTAATTTTTCATATTCCTTTCTACCATTACTCATTCTGTTTCACTCTTATACTTGTCAAAACTCTATTGATTCTCTTCATTCATCTTCTTGTCTACCTTTGTGTGCTATTTGGAACGTGGCAACTCGAACTGCTGCACTTCGGTGCCAAGTTCTATGTTGAATCCAGCCAGCCAGCCAACACAATGATAAGTTCTCGTTTTTTCATAATATTTAGAGCAAAATTATTTACTGCCCGTGATCACACCAACTATTGGAAATGTTTTGTTTTTTAATTCACACATTTATGATTTGTACTCATATATCTAGTTCTTTTTTATTGGTTGGAGGATTTCATCATGAGCTGACATCGGTTAGAGAACCATTGGAAAACCAGCTGGGAGTACTGCCATATAGCTGTTTCCATTGTCGTAGTTTAGGAATCTCTTCATCAGTACACACCCACCGATTGGGTTTCGAACCCAGGACCTTCTGGTTACAAGGCCAGCGAGCTCGTAGACCATTAAGCCAGTGGGACCCGATCCAATGGCCGATGCATGAATTCTAACTTCTGCCAATTCATTTTTGTGTATTCCAGGTTGTTGACAGTTGTGCTGCTGAGTCACCCTTGTTACATGTATCCGGTGTGACCTGAATGAATATAGATTCTGTTATTAGTTTCTCTTTCCATTTGTTCATATTAGATTTCAGAATACAAACATTGTGCCAATCGATATTGTGGTTTTTGTCCCATGCATGTGCAGCTATAGATGAATTTTTTTCTAAATTCTTGTAAGCTTGTGTTCCTGTTGGTTGACCTTTAGTTAGGCGTTTATGTTCATTCACTCTTATTTTGAGTGATCTGGACGTTTGACCCACATATTTAGTCGGACACTCGGCACAAGATATTTTGTAAATTACATTACTACTTTTATCCATCATTTTTATGGGATCTTTCAGTTGATTTATTTTATTTTTAATTAGATTCGTCGGTTTAAACGTGGTGCGAATCCCAATATTGTTGAGGTTTCTTCGAATTGCCTCTGATGTACCATTTTTGTATGGTATTGTGATTGTTTCTTTGCCTTCCTCCTTCTTGTCATTCTCTGGTTTTACCCTCTTTTTTCTCTTCTTTATAAATTATCTCTGATAAATTCTTTTGGGTAGTTGTTGTCGAGTAATATTTTGAATAGGACGTTTATTTCTTTACGCTGGTCCTCTTGTGTTGTTGTAAGTCTACGTATTCTATCTGCAAGACCTTGTATTAATCCTCGTTTTACCGTGAGTAGATGAGCTGAGTGATAATCAAGGAATCTTCCAGAATGTGTACTTTTTTCTATATAGCGTCATCCAGTAAATAATACTGTTTCACTCTGTGATATATATTCAATAAATAAATTAACATGGGATCATACATTATTACACTGCCCAAATTTTAAAACATATATTAATTCCCTTTGTGTTTTGATCATTTTTCATTTTAGATGAATTAACAAATTAACGCAAACAGATTCCATCGAAAGACAGACAAAACAAAATTATAAATGGATAAAATTAAGAATATAATTAACGATTTACAAAATGAAATAAATGAAAATAAAATTATTCCAAAGTTAATAGAATTATACAACATTTACTCATTAAAACAAAATAAAAATCATAAAGAATTAAATAATTATCTTTTAAATTCAATTTTACCGCTTCTACTATGCAATTGTATAAAACAAAATTTTTCACAATTCAATGAAAATTGGACAATTTCATATCAATTAAGTTGTTTTCTGCTAAATTTAATTACATTCAATGATCAATCTAAAGATGTGACAATTTCAACCGATTTACTAAAAAATATTATTGAATCACATTTAATTTTATTAAAACGATTACAAAAATATTATCACTTGTCATCTATTGAATCTTTAATTAAAATGGAAACATCTAAAGAAGATTGTTTTAGCCTAATTCAATCGCTACTTATAAACATTGAAAAGTTGATTAAACACTTTGATACAATAGCCCCATATTTACTACTTAAATCACCATGGTTTTTACAATTATTTATATCAGATAATCAAGATTTTTTTATCTTATTAATTCAATTATTTACTATATGTATTCAATTGTCATGTGATTCATTTAAACAATTAAAGCATAGTATAAGAATTGATATTTTAGATGAATTAATTTATCATTTGTCAATAATTGATATTTCTAAAGATATAGAATCATTGTTAAAGTAAGTCAAATTGTTATTTATAATATGTACCCATATAAATATCTTTTTCAAGAATTTACATTTGAACGATAACACTCCATTATCAGATTTTAAAACAAGCAACAAAGGTTGTTAATAAAGTAGGATTTAATGAATTCATCAAATTTCGGTGGAACTCATCAGCTGAATGCTACTCTAAATACACGGGTATACTTTTGAAATTACATTGGGAGATATAAGACTGATAAGCAAATAAACTACATTGAATTAATCATGCAGAAAGACAGGTGCGAATGTTTTTCCAGGTCATGTTCAAATAGATAAGGGGGGTTAGGGAGTATGAGAGATTCACTCAAAGGAGATGATGTACAGGAAGTAGTCAAACGAGTTAGTAGGCTCATCTTGTAACCAGAAGGTCCTGGGTCCGAATCCCGAGGGGCGCGTACTGATGAAGAGTCCCAAACTAGGGCGAAACAGCTGTCCAGTACTCCCAGGTTTTCCAAAAGTTAAGATTTGTTGGTATGCGGTAAGTGACTTTGAAAGCTGCCTCGTTGACATCAATCTTGTGTTCTGTCTGTATGCACAAGATGAGATAGAATAGTGCTACTGTAAAGAAGACAAGACTGAGGAGGCTAAAAGGAGTGTTTATTTGGTGAAACGTATGGTACATAGCTAAATTTGGAATACCATATTCTCAACCGGCCATTTGCACATCATTTACCACATCCTTGACTAATTGGTCGAATATCGTCTCATTCGATAGCTTTATGAATTCTGCATCATATGGCAACATTCTTCTCATGGTTCTCTTCTTTGATTGCTCTTTCCAGTGTGCCAAACATATTGTTACTTCGTTTCTGATATACTACTTATGTCGGATTATAAGTAGCACTCACCACACTACGAATAGATTTTGTTTGTCCTTTACTTAACCACTATGCAGGGTGATGCTCGGAAATCGGACGAGAAACACGCCTAACTGTACAGTCTATGTAACTGGCTCCACAGGAGCAGTCAAGTTAGTAGATAAACATAGAAGAGGCGAAATTAGGCAGTTTATCTTTTACTCTCGAACGCAAAAGAGGATTGGGTGGTTTTGAAGACACAGCGTAATTCAGCAGCAGCGGAGAATGCTCTTTTTACCGCATTTCTAATGCGCTGTGTTAGTATCTCTTTGATTCTGTCGCTGAGGAACTGCATTTGTAAGAATAAGACCTTTTTAGGAACAGTTGGTACCTTGGGCAGCTTTGATTTTAGATTCATATTCTAATCAATAAACTTCTCTGGATAGCCATTTTCACTCAGCATCCGTTTAATACTCTTGCAATTAATAGTGTTCTCTGAGCTGGTTGGTTTGGTTGCGAAGCTTTCGTCGTCCTTCTGAACAACATCTTCAGCGCAATATATAGCATAAAGTGAAATGATTTAAATTTCTTCATGAGTGATATAATTGCGTCTCCTGGTTACTATCTTTACATATGTATTGACCATTTTCTATTGATTTGGATTTTAAACTTTCTGGTCACCTGATTTACTTTTTATTAGTTGGTATATTTCGTCTATATTAGCGTGCTTGTTAATTGCATTTTCGTTTGAGTGCCAGGGTTCTAGGAATTCTCTGGCACCTTTGGTGTTTCCTCTGTCTAAGATTTTGAAATTATCCCAATCAAATTGATGACCGTAATTGTCTATATGCATTGATACTAAAGAATACATATCATGTCTTTTCACGGCTGATTTGTGATCTTGGATTCTGATTCGAAGGGGATGCCCACTTTGGCTGATGTAATGCTTGTTGCAGTTCATACAATTTATTTTGTAAATGGTATTAATTTTATCTCCTTTTTCTGTTGTATCTTTCGGTTTGCATAATATCGAATTAAGCGATTTGACTGGTTTGTGTGCTAAATCTATATCAAACGGTTTCAGTATTCTAGCTGTTATTTCAGAGATATTCTTCATGTATGGTAGGATGCATTTTCTTGTGGTCTTTGATGATGGTTTCTTGTTGGTGTTTTGATTCGACTTTAAACACTTTTTAATGAAATTTTGTGGATAACCATTCTTTTTGAAGACCGTTTGTAGGTACTTTTCTTCCATTCTTTTCAACTCTGGAGTGCTACAATGTGTTTGAACGCTTTTAAACAATGTCTGCACACAGTTTTGTTTGTGAGTAACTGGATTATCGCTAGTATAGTTGAGTATTTGATCTGTGTGCGTTGATTTTCTATATACTTGTGTCTCTAAATCTCCTGTGTTGGTTCTCCTGATTAAGACATCTAAATGCAATTATTTGGAAACTTGCATCAACACCAATAAACTGAGTACTGACAAAGACTCATCACAGATAAATAAAACAGAAGCTCATTTGCCACTTGACATGATATTAGACTATCAGTCATAAAGCGCGTGCTCTGTACAGTAGTCTGCCTCATCAAATATTTACGACGATTGGATATGACCGTTGAAATTTAAAGACTTGCAGAGGTTAGGTATCTACATTTTATCCCTCATATTAAATGATATAATATGGTGAGGTATCGTGTAGTGTTAGCTGAGGACTGGAACTCAGATGATGAAGTTATGGGACTGCATCTATTTAGATGGTGAAGTTAAACGTAATAAATTGCCAGGCCATCGCCTTCGTCGTCGATCAACGTTACATGAAACCAGTTTGGAGGTCTACTCCACTCGGCATAAGGAACAAGACTGGGATTTTCAAAGTTAATGTCAGGTCACTTCTTCTATATGGTTCAGGGACTTAGTACGATACGAAACGCCCTTCCAAAAGCCTACAATGAGCTTTCAACGGCAGCCGCCATCGATAACCAGAAAGGATTACTAGAGATGAGGGACTTGAACAGGAAATGAAGAGTTTTAGCGTTGGTCTGAGAGTAACATGGATGAGATTGTATGAGGAGACAATGGAAGCTCATAAACAGTCGCTGAGCCACCTTAGAAAGATTGAAGAGAATAGAGTGAGATGAATACATGCTCCTGACATCCTATAATCCACTTGGGGCTCAAGAGAATAACGATAATAATGATGTCAGGGCCAGGCAACAGATCGTTTATTGAGAAAATCAACAGATATTTATAGATTTTTATGTACATTATTATTAGCAGAGAAACAACGTCTTCTGATTGGTTATTTTCTCACTGAAAGTTAATTTGCCATCACTTCGTGCGCGTTCCTTTGAAGGTCATACCACATATACGCGAATCGTATCTACCCACGCAAAGTTTACTGCGACTGGTTGTTGAGTTCCTCAAGGTTAGACTTTGTTCTTGTTTTTTTTTCTCATGACCAAGATTTGGGACGCGAACATTGACGTAAATTGCTGTCGACCAATTTCGGCTAGCAGACATCTCTTACCACATTGTGACTGAGATACTACTGGACTTGAGACAAGGTTCTTTGTTACTTCATTCAAAGCTCGACAATACACTGGCTCATTATTTAGCTACCTTTCGTAGACTAGGAGAACACAGAAGACTGTCTGTGAAGGAGGTTAGTATTTATTTGCATCATGGTGAATACAGTGAGACCAGAAATTCTAGTTATTTAATAAATACTTAATTCACATGAATAGTGAATTACAAGTTTAAGAAATGCGATCTATGCGCTCTCACTGGATAGAATATTATTAGTTATTATTATTATAGTTCCCTTGGATTCCTAGTGGAACATACGGCTTCAACTGCACGTCTCCACTTACTTCTGTCTTCTGCTGTACTTTTCACCTGCATCCATGTTAGTCCATACTGTTTCAGATCCTCTTCACATGATCTCCTCCATGTCACCCTTGGAAGTCCCACTACTCACCGCTTCCCTTTCGGGTTCCACTCGAGCTATGGCCTGATGCATGATGTCACCCAGCGGCCTCCTCAGCGACTGTCCAGTCCATCTCCACTTTCTCCTGCATATTCGTTGAGCGATTGGTTCTTGTTTTGTTTGTTTCCATAGTTTCTTGTTGGTTCTTGTTCTTTCTGGCCATCTGATCTTCAGTATAGAGCCAGCGAAGACAGTTAGTTGTTGATAAAGGTCTGCAACAGGCTGTTGGAAATATTCTTTGTAACCCGCTAAGTTTCTAATCTGTATAGAAGAACTGACTTGACGTTTGTATTGAAAATCCGAATTTCGTTGTTGATGTTGAGTGACGAAGATTTCCAGATTGGTTATTGTCGGTCCAGGATATCCCTGTCTTCTCGTTTCCCACTGTCTGACGCATAACCCAGTCCACCACAATTAGGAATATCATTGGTGATAATAAGCACCCTTGTCTGACTCCTGTGTTTACTCCAAACGCTTCGCTGAGTTTTCCGTTGTGGATCACTTGACATGTGCCGTTGTCGTACAGCTGTTGAATAAGGTTGATGAATATTTCGGGTACGCCGTAGTACTCGAGTAGTTTCCAAATTACTTCGTGGTCAACGCTGTCGAAGGCCTTCTCAAAGTCTATGAAGGAAGTTGAGGTAGAGGTTTGATTGCTATTCCATGCTTTGTTCAATGATGATGCGTAGAGTTGCAATTTGCTCAGAACATGATTTGCCTTTCCTGAATCCAGCTTCTTCTGGTCGGAGTTCTGTATCCACTGCGTCCTTCATTCTCTCCAGAGTGATGCGACTCAGGATTTTACTTGGCGCCGACAGGAGCATGATTCCTCGCCAGTTCTTGCAGAGTCCTAGGTCGCCCTTCTTTGGTAGTTTCACGAGGTAACCTTTCCTCCAGTCAGTAGGCACCTGTCCCTCCTTCCAGACCTTTTGCAATAACGGAGTCAGCATATCTGCTGTCGTCTCTGGGTACGCTTTCTATTGACGTTAATTTTAATCTGCGGAAGGGTTGAATGTTTAGTTTACAGATTATGACATATAAAATGTCTCCACCAGCTTACAAAAACATCTAATCTATTCCCTCTTTTCTGTTAATTTTTTTAGATGTTTTGTTGTATTATTGAAGAATATACCAGAATTGCGCGGGACTGTGTTGAAACGTTATCGTGGTATTCAACTCCTCCTGACGAAATGGTCAACTCATTTTACGCAAAAGGAAAATCAACAGAAATCTGATAAAAATGTCACATGTAAACAGCTTCTAGGCGAAGTTATTCATCTAATTAGCGAATATAAAACACCAATCAAAGAAGAAGATGATAATGATGAAACTGTCTGTGTGGAGAAACAGTCCAAAAAAGCTGATCTAAGTCAAGAACAAGCTGCAATAACTATCCAATCAGTTTGGAGAGGATATTCAGAAAGGAAAAAGTTAAAATTTATGAATAAAAATATTGCGAAATTTCAGGTAAGTTATTCTGTTTTTTATTTTTTTTATCCTTCACGTTCCCCAGTGGAACATAGGGCTTCAAGCTAGTGGCTTGAAGTTTCTGTGGCAGTGTTTACTTTACAGGATGGGATTGCTAGCCTCATGCCCAACCTTTCCTCTTCACCAGCATTACTTCTGGCTTAGCGAGGTAAAGGTGTGCGTCGGCCGGGGATCGAACCCCGGACCATGTGCATGGTCGGCGAGCGTCCTAACCGCTATGCCACCGACGAACTAAGTTATTCTGTTGATTACAGAACATTTTCAAGTTTTGATTTGAAGGAGTCAGTTGGATCAGAGATTTGATCACTATTTGACATCAGATAGAGAAACAGTGGAAACCATCTTGGACAGCTGGTTGGTCCTAGTACTTGGGACTTTTCAGCAGGATGCACAACCTTCAGACTGTGAGGCCACTGGGACGAAGTCGAATAGACTTTAACTTCTGCTAATTTGCGATGATAGGCTGTGCATACGCAGATGATGAGAACCAACGAAATAAAATACATTCACTTTAGTTATTCTTCAGCAATGTTTGTTCTTTCTCTGTTCAAATTTATAAAACGGTATTCTTGGGTTGGACTAACTATCATTAATTGATGTGTTTTTGGTAAACCTCACATATCTGGGAATTTATATTCTAATAGTTCTAAAGAGTCAAATGTGTATGTGTCTTTACTTATAGCATTTAGGCCCAGAAGCTTCAGTAGATTAGCTGTCACTGTGCCCTGTTGCAACTACTGAATATCTTCTGAAGAGGGATCATGGCTAAATTTGCTTTTATCATTAAGAATAGATAACACTTTAGATTTGTAGTCACCTTTGTTCATGATGACGACTCCAAAACCATTATTGGGTTTCGTATTTGTTATATTAGGGTTTTCCCGTAACTCTTTCATGGCAAGTCTTTGAAATGCTGGGAAGTTAAAATACTTTCCTCCTTTGGGTTAATGTTTAAAAACTGGTGAGTTATATCCACCATCTTGGATGTTATGACAAGAGGTTTGGGTTAGTTGTGAAAATGTTTTCAAAATCAGCATGGATGGCTAAATCCATGTATTGAATCCAAGGAACACAAAATTTAGGCTCAAGGAATAAAGCTTCTTTCTGAAGATATTCAGTTGTTGAAAGGCACAGTGACAGCTAATCTAGTGAAGCTTCTTGGCCTAAATGCTATAAGTTAAGACACATACATTTGACTCTTTAAAACTATCAGAATGTAAATACCCGCATATGTATGGTTTACTAAAAGCACATAAACCCAATAATCCTCTACGGTGTCCTATATTAGCTTACATTTGTTTTTCGAGTTGATGA
Organism: Trichobilharzia szidati; assembly: GCA_944472155.2. Classification (NCBI taxonomy): domain Eukaryota; kingdom Metazoa; phylum Platyhelminthes; class Trematoda; order Strigeidida; family Schistosomatidae; genus Trichobilharzia; species Trichobilharzia szidati. The sequence goes on from OX235271.1 coordinate 192,396,301, forward strand.
AATGTCTGCAAAATAGAATACTTACAACACTGATGCTTATCATTGTTGTTATTTGTTTAATTCCACCGTCCAGCGTGTTTAACACTTGAAATTATAGTTCATCGCAGCGTATTGCTGAAGAGTCCCGAGTTAGGACGAAACAATAGCCCAGTATACCTTGTTGGTTTCTAATGATTCGCTAACTGATGTCATTTCGTGACCAAACATATAACCAGTCAATACCCTGCACACCAATGCTTGGAGATTAATCTGATGCTCACTAGTGACTAGCTCTATACAGGAACTTACCTGGAGTTTTAATGATAAGTCGTAACCAATGGGGTCCACCAAGTTGGGTAAGAGATTAGTTACTAGCCTATGAAACTGGCTGGTGGCTGTCGTGTATAATGTGAACTGATCGAAGATGGGATTCAAGGACCATTCGACTTCGTCTAAGTGACTGAATGCAATAAGAGTACACCTTTGTAACTGGGAGGCCCTGGGTTCGAATCCCCTGGGGGTTTAAAGCATTAAAAAAGTGTAGACTGAAAATTATTATATCATTGTTTCCTTTAATTCCTAGAGGAACATAGGGCTTCAGCCGTGCGTCTCCATTGCGTTCGGTTCTCTGCTAGAGTCTTCACCTGGCTCCAAGTCTGCCCACATACTTTCATCTCCTCTTCACATGACCTCCTCCAAGTCACTCTTGCACTGACGACCAACTCGCCGCTTCCCTTTCGGCTTCCACTCGAGCAATGGCTTGTCTAATGATGTCACTTGATGGTTTCCTCAGAGTGTGGCCAGCCAATCCATCTCCATTTCTTCCTGCCTATTCGTTTCACAATCGGTTCCTGGTTGGTTCGCTCCCAGAAATCCCTCCCTATTGCTGATCTTTTCTGACTGGCCATCTGATCTTGAGTGGTATTGAGCGAAGACAACTGTTAATGAAGGTCTGCATTTTGTTTGAGGTACTCTTTATGACGCTCAGTGCAAGTCTCTGATCCGTATAGTAGCATTGAGTGACTTCACATTGGAGTTGAAAATCCGGATCTTATTCTTGATGCTGAGTGCTGTTGACCTCCACACAGACTTGGGAGTAGTAAAAGCTTGTCTTGCTTTCCCGATCCTTGCTGCTTTGATATCCTCGTCAGTTCTGCCTGTAGTAGAAACGATGCTTCCCAGGTAGGTAGTTGAAGGAGGTTGTTTCTTTCAGGTCCCTTCCATTTATGTTGATTGTTGTCTGTTGTTGCTGTTGGTGGTGTTGCCCAGGAATCAAGGTCAAGGTCGAGGTGTAGACTAGAAAGCATTCTACAAAATGTCATCTTGATCCATTGAATGTCATGATCCTTCTTGAAGTTCGTGGGCACCTGTAATTAGACAACGTCTCGTAAAACTGCTGGTCATCACACTGAATTACATCGTGATTTGCACATCCTTTAACTTATGTTGTCTGGTTTATGGTATGGCATCAAAGAGAAATTTCGTAGCCACTAAAGCCAGTGTTTCAAAAGACTATCACTAATTGGAAGGCAATCACTCATATTGTCTGAAAAAGGCTTCTAAAAGTTAAAGTTAAAGATACAACAACATATAGTGTTGTCAGACTTCCTCCAATCTCTTTCTTATTTCTGAAGTATGACTAGCAACACCATTGTCGTATAAACTCGACTTTAATGAAGGACAGTATGCCATCGATTGACATTAAATGTATATCTCTTTTGATTCGGATCTATGGTTAGAAATTTTTAATCCTTGACTTCTACAAAAGAATTCACATACCTATCCTTATCCATGAGCCATTTCGATTGGAACATTTTTTTCGGACGAATAAACTACCCTGTTAGCGGTGAAGGTGTAATTTGTGCATGCATTGACATAACAACCTGATTGGACGATTTTGATTCGTTTACTTATGGCTTAACTTTCTGAAGTTTTGTAATTATGACATACAGTGTATTTTAATTGGTGGATGGTGACTAGCAGTGGAATCCAGCCAGGATGCGCATTTCGTCCTACTTGGGACTCGTCAGCCAGTGGATGTACCTGCATTCCCCAGTCAGTGAGTGACGATGTGACCCAGTGACTGTAGTTTCCAACACCAGCCAAAGCGTTATCCACTAGACCACTTTGGGCCACAAATTTGTCAACCTGAGACCGAGCACTCCAGTCCAATCAATCGACGGGAAAGTCTAAAATTCAGTTAAATAATTAATATGACCCGTTGCACAAGAAGGAGGTGGCTCTCGTGGCCCAAGTGGTCTAGTGGATAACGCTTTAGCTTTTGAAACTATGGGAACTGGGTTCGAGTCCCGGTAGTAGGAACATCATCACCCACTATGGAATGCAGGTACATCCACTGGCTGACGAGTCCCAAATAGGACGAAATGCGCATCCTGGCTGGATTCCACTGCTAGTCACCATCCACCGATTAACTTCTAATTACATGCCCAGACATCGTCGAAGCATTTGCACAAGAGGTCGACATCTCAATCTGAGACCGGGCACGTCGGTGCAATCAATTGACAGGGAAATCTAAAACTGAATTAAATACCATATATTTTGTTTAATTAAGGATTTTGTGGCTGCTGTTGTAGTCCTTCCGGTGGCAGTTTTTTCCCAGACTGGCTTTTCTGTCTAATTCAGTGTTGGTTAGAGAGAGCCGTGTTCTGGGGGTGCATCCTATTCAGGTTAGATGACCCTACAAACCAGTATCAATCTCTCATATAACACATTCTATTCTTCAGAATTTAGTATACGGATTCATCTCGCTAAAGTTGACTGTTATGGCTAAATGTATCTTGTTGAATGACATTTGATTTTTGAAGTGACACGTCTTTGTTCTCAGTCTCAGAATGAATATTATTACTTACTATTACTTACTTTAGCTGGTGTTCCTCAAGGTGCTGTTCTTTCTCCTTTTCTGTTTTCTTTTTTCTTACATGACTTGCCCCGTTCTGATGTAGCCACTTTTGTTAAGTATGCTGATGACCTCTCTGTTTCCATGCCTGTCAACTCTCAGTCGGATTGTTCCAAAGTAAATAACTTTTATTTTTATTTTTTATTTTGATTACAGCTTGATGCCACACCGTATTTTCAGTACAAGTATGACATTTTCAGCGTGGGTATCGGTAGCCCAAATTTTGCAGGCCGACCATAGATATCGGGTGTGCGTCGGTAGGGGTTCGAACCTCGGACCATGTGCATGGTCGGCGAGAGTCCTAACCACTGTGCCACCGACGCACTTTCTCTCGGAAATTATTCAGTGGCGCTCTTCAAACGGTCTTAAGCTAAATCCGTCTAAATGTCAGGTAGTCACTTTCACTTTCAGACGGAAACGTGACCCACAAGAACTAGCTAGCTCACATGGCCCCACTATCATTGACGGCATAGAGGTTGAAACTACATCTAATGTCAAGTGCCTTGGACTGAGTATTTCCTCCGACCTTTCCTGGTCCTCTCACATCTTGCTAGTTACTGGAAAGGTGTTTCGCTTAACGTTCTACGTTAGGAAGTTAAGGCAGTCTGGTATAAAACAGTCTTTGCTTTCTCAGTTTGTCAATTCTTGTATTCTAACCATCCCTCTTTACTGCTCCCCATTAATCTTTCCTGGACTACTTAAGAAAGATTTTGCTTTGCTGCGTAGGGCACTAAAAGCTGTTAGTAGGGCAAGTAGGATTTCGTTAAACCAACTGGTTAACACCATTGTGGATAGACATATAATGTCATGTAAGAAGCTAGTGAATTCTATATTGTCAGACCCCGAACACCCTCTCCATACGCAGCTCTCTCCTTGCATTTCATCTGGTAGAAATAGAAGTAGCTATAGGAGGCTATATGCTAGGACTACCAAGTACAAAAACTCCACAATACCTTATCTCGCACAGCTGTTATGTGATGAGAAATCCGTTAGGTATGACACGATCAACTTACTGCAGCACTCTTACAAATAGTTCCCATTAGCTTTTGTTCTCCTCTCTTCGTTACTATTATATTGTCGCTCACATATTCTATTACACAATAATTTTATATTTCATATCCTGTGGTACATTGTTTAAGATGTGAATGCAATGCTGTTCTTCTTTCTTTATTTTCTTTATCTTTCTTACTTTTTGTTGTTGTTGCTTTCTGTTTTTAAAATCTTATAAAATTTATGTGGTAATTAGATGCAATATTGTAATGAACGCTGAAAATTCCATACCTGTACCACAAATACTGTTTGGAATAAAGCTATTATTATTAATATTATTCACTGAAGTACAGGCCTATTTTTAGTCTCAAACTGTACAAGACTCGTGTCCTGGATGCCAGTGGTAGTCAACATCAAAAAATATACTAAATAACCTTACGCTTATAAACTTCCGCGTGGATACACCTCAACAAGTCAACTTTCACAACCTAACGCTATCAGTGGACCAAGTGATGATTCTATTCAGTTGTTTGATTACCTAAATATAAAAATACGTTTGAATAAAGCAAGAACAACAGTGGCGGTTTGTACAGAATAATATGCTACCATCATTGTTCATTTCGTTGGCTTCTCATCAGCTCAGCTGCTTACAGCCTAAATAAATTATGAGGTAGGTTTATGTACAGAAAAGTTTTAACATACTTGCAAATGTTTTTCATGATGTCAGTTCACAGAAAGTTCCGCAGTTAGTGAACAGTGCTCAAAAAATTGCGCTTATATAGTTTTTACACAGGCAGTTCAAGTCTAAACAAAATATATGTATGCATACAATGGAAAAGGAGTTACGTAATAAAGACGAGAAATGCGTAAGATGCTAAGTGACTAATAAATTAGGTAACAATGTACTGAGTTCAACTCAAAGTGACTTACATTTATTAACAGGGATTTAGGAGAAACAAGAGAAGCAAAATTACACTATGTCAAAGGGGTGAGGTTTAAGCCAAAGATTACGTAATCAAATGAAAGAGAGAATTAAGACATCCAGTTACCATCCAAGGAAGACTAATAATTTCTTCTTTCTGAACACATAAATCTGGTTTCAAGCGTTTGACAGAAATCGCCTTGGCAAACTTGAGGAGAATCGACCTCCTTTGTTTATTAAAGGATTTTGCGATTTCCACCTCATGACCAGCATCGGGAAGATGTCCGGTAATAGAGCGATTATAAGAGTTTATTCCCTTGAGACGTAGGCTTTCCAGCACCTGAATATCGATGAGATGCTCACTAGCGACTTGCCCTATTCAGGTAGGTAGTAACCTGGGGTTATAGTGAGCAGTCGTGACCAGTAGGGTGCAGCAGGTCAGGTGTGAGGACAAATACTCGCCGAAGAAATTGACTAGCGGTTGCGTTATGTTGTGGATTATTGGCAGAAGTTAGAATTCATACATCGGTCATTGGATTGGGTGCCAGTGGCTTAATGGTATACGAGCTCGCCTTGTAACCAGAAGGTCCTGGGTTCGAATCCCGGTGGGTGCGTACTGATGAAGAGTCCCAAATTAGGACGAAACAGTTGTCTAGTACTCCCAGGTTTTCCAATAGTTCTCTAATGTCAGCTAATGATGAAAATCCTGTAGCATGTTCAGAAAATCGGAGGTGTGCTCTTCTTTCCGTTTTCCCAATGTAACTGCTCCCGCAGATACACGTAAATTTGTATACGAAGTTGGAGTTAACATGAGAAGGGTATCTGTGGACTTTTGACTGCACCATTCCCAGCATCTTACGCATCTCTCGTCTTTATTACGTAACTCCTTTACCATTGTATGCATACATTTATTTTGTTTAAACTTGAACTGCCTGTGTAAAAACTATATAAGCGCAATTTTCTGAGCACTGTTCATTAACTGCGGAACCTTTTGTCAACTGACATCATGAAAAACATTTGCAAGTATGTTAAAACCTTTCTGTACATAAACCTCATAATTTACTTAGGCTGTAAGCATCTGAGATGATGAGAAGCCAACGAAATAAGCAATGATGGTAGCATATTATTCTGTACAAACCGCCACTGTTGTTCTTGCTTTATTCAAATTCATCAAGGGGGAATAAATGCATGAATTTCCTGATAAATACGTTTGTTTAAAGTTCCTTCTTCATTATTATTATTGTTTCTTTTCACCATACAAGCGACAATTTAGAGAACGTCAATTAAAAAAGACAAAAGATTTACAAAAGTTAAAACTTGAAAAAGAATTCCAACATACAATCAGCATAAATCGTCATAAACGTTATAGACAACACTTGGAATCTGAAGCAAAACTGTGGTCAAGTTTACCGCCACGTTTAGTTGAAATTGCATGGAATAAAAAACGTGAAGAGGCAGCTACAACGATTCAACGATATTATCGTGGATATACAACACGCAGACAGATAACAAGTCAACAAGATCACTTGAAATGTGATAAAGCTGCAAGAATAATACAAGTGTACTTTCGTAAATATCTATCACGTAGAGAATGTCTTTCAACAAGGAGATGTATTCCCCCGGTGAATTCATCAGAAAGTTGTATGATAAAGAAAAAGGATCAAACAGTGATCGATAAAGAACAAGTTCTTCGGGTAAATTTTATGAATACATTTTTGATATAAGATTCCTTTGAATAGTTCTTGACGCGTGTTTGTTTTTTTTTTACAAATTACTTAACTATGCTAAATTTTGTATGGATTCTATTACCCGAAATAGATTTTTAATTGTACAATTATTAGATGAGGACTCAGTACCTGCTAAATGAAAGTTGAATGCTTAAGCTGATAAGTCAGAACTTCACAAGATAGATCTTTTTTCATTCCTTCACGTTCCCAGTGGAACATAGGGCTTCAAGCTAGAGGCTTGAAGTTTCTGTAGCAGTGTTTATTTTTACAGGATGGGGTTGCTAGCCTCATGCCCAACCTTCCCTCTTTACCAGTCTTATTACTGGCTTAGACAGTTAAGGAAGTGAGTCGACCGGATCTCGAACCCCGAAACATGTGAGGCGTGATTGGCGTGCATTCTACCGCTACACCACCGAAGCAAGTTAGATTTCAGGGCAGTATAACTCTTCAAAAGCATGCGTGTATATTCATGACTAGGTCCGGATAGATCAATGGTAACGTCCGTCTTTGGACTGCTGCTGCTGGATTCAACATAGAACTTGGCACCGAAGTGCAGCAGTTCCAGTTGCCACGTTCCAAATAACACACAAAGGTAGAGAAGAAAATGAGTGAAGAGAATCAATAGTTTTGACAAGTATAAGAGTAAAACACAATGAGTAATGGTAGAAAGGAATATGAAAAATTACAGAGACTGAAAACATCTGCGTAAGCCACTGACAAGGATTTTGAGCCATGTCACCTATTGTCTCCAGCCATTGATTCTTAGAGTACCGAGAGCGGGCCCCAACCCGGAAGTCTGCATCTCCCTACCTGACTCAGTTTAACTGTCAAGGATTACATGGATTGATGAGGCCATGTTTTTGTTTGGCCACCACTTACTCTTTTCCAACCTGCACCTACATCAGCTAGTAATGCCCGTCCGTCGAGGGAGGCGATGGTTAGTCATGCGCAGCACGTGGCCTAACCATCTCAATCTATGTAACTTTATAGTCTTTGGACTATAGGATAACGTGATTTTGAATCGCTTATGCGATATGAGTTTCACCAAGGTTGTGCATAAACCTAGCTTATAAGTTCGAGTGAACAGGAAACTATGGTCTGACTGATTTTATCTAATCATCTACTGTCAACTCAAAGTGTCCTATGTGATGCAGTGAGTCATTTAGGCTGGTGATCAGAGAAGAGACTCTTTTTGACAAATTCATCCTATTGATATAAGATAGTTGGAGGCAATCGGCCACAGGAAGTCTTGCTCAGCCTAGGTTTCGTGCTAGTTGGCACTCATTAGTCAGCATGGTGTGTATCTACAACCTTGAAGGAACTCATGTCGCTTCTGAGATTCGAACCCGCGTCACCCAGTGCAGTGCTGCAGTCAAAGACATTACCACTGAGCTAGCTATTCGGGCTCACGATTGACCTCCTGTAGGGTTGATTGACTGTATTGGATACTTCAATTAGACACTAGTCAGTGGACAAAGGTGGAGTAGACACAGTACACTAGACACTGACTAGTGTCCAATCAAAGAATTCATTTCATTCAGCTACATAGTCACCAACTGTGGTGGATTGGATTATGCGTCAGACGGTGGGAAACGAGAAGACAGGGATATCCTGGACCGACGTGAAGAACCTAGAAGACCTGGATTTCGCGCGTGGATGATTTATGCTTGATGTCACACAAAATCGAAGACTTACAGGCGAAAACCGTCAAACTGGTCGAAGAAACAGGTAGTGAAGACAGGACTGCAGGTGAACATAGAGAAGACAGAGGTTATGGAAATAACCAACCAACAACAACAACATCCAGCGCCAATCACCATCAGCAGGAGGGATTTGAAAGAGATTACTTCATTCACTTATTTATCTAGGGAGCATTGTCTCAACCACAAACAAACTTATTGAAGAAAAGAACACAGCAAATGAAATTGATGTCAATGCTTCATCCTGTATCGACAAAACAAAGTGGGTGATCAACCTCTCATCAAGGGAACTAAGCTCCAGTGAGATAAAAGTATTGGAGAAAGGACTAAATTTCAACGTAACAGTTAATAAACTGAAACCAGAGGATGTCATTCCTAACACAGAAGTAGCACTAGGTTCAATAGATAAAACAACAGCAGAAGAAGTTAGAGGACAATGTGCATTAACCCTAAAAAATCAAAAGAAGGCAAAATCAAACTTGACAAAATCGGAAAGAGAAGCTTTAATTAACCTAAAACAGGATAAAAATATTGTCATCGCAAAAGCTGACAAAGGAAACGCCACCGTAGTTTTGAATAAATCTGACTACATCAAGAAGGTCACTGAACCAATTGAAATGGGTCCATATGAGGAAATCAAGAAGCCCGTAGATACAATAATGAATAAGGTTAAAAAATCCACAGCGGAATTAGTACGCAGAATGAAGCCGTCACTGGGTGAGTCAAAATGGTTTAATTTAATGCCTAAAACTAATAATGCTAGTAGGATGTATGGTACTATTAAAATACATAAGCCAGGTTATCCCATAAGACCAATAGTAGATTTTAGAAATACCCCTACATATGAATTATCAAAACATTTAGCTCTAATATTATGTCCCATTAGAAATCGTTCAAATTCTAGACTAACTAATTCATATGAAATGAAAAATAAACTAAATGACATACAACTAGATAATGATGAAACAATGGTTAGTTTTGATATAACTAGTCTTTACACTAATATACCAGTCAATATGGCCTTAGAAGCAGTTAAAAAAGAACTAACTGCGGATACTGAACTCAATCATAGGACAAAGCTGTCCATTGAGGAAATTATTTTAGGGATTCAGCTATGCCTCACATCTAATATATTTAAATTCCATGGCAAAATATATAGACAAACTGAAGGTGTAGCAATGGGATCACCAATATCCCCTATCGTGGCAGATATATTTATGGATAGCTGGGAAAATATGGCACTTAATACATTTAATCCTGCTCCAGAAATATGGTGGAGATATGTGGATGACACTTTCATAGTGTTAAAAACAGAACATATCTCTAGCTTCTTGACACATATAAACTCACTAGTGAGGGGAATACAATTTACATTTGAATTGGAAAATGAACGAGGAGAATTAGCTATATTTGATTGTAAAATAAAACGAATAGTGGTGATAAAAAACCAACACATTTTAATAGATATTTAGACTCATTTGTTTACTGTTAAGACAGGCTTAGTTAAGTGTCTAACAAACCGAGCAGTAGTACTAATTAGCACAAGAAAAGACCTAAATGATGAAATAAAACAGATAGAAGAAGCGTTGATGTTGAATAACTATCCCATAAAATTCATTAGGAAGATCAGAAAAGGCCAAAAGCAGGATAAAAATAATGGCGAAACTAGTAATGATAACATAAATAAGAGAGAATACAAGGCATTTACAGTAGTTTTACAATATAAGGAGGGAACATCTGAGGCCCTACGTAGGATACTCAATAAACCAGGAATTTGAGTGGCATTTAAACCCACAAACTCACTTAGGTAGGATAAGCTGCTTAGGTTATATGACCCTGTAGATTGACCCAATTAGACAAAATAATGTAATTTACAAAATACCCTGCAATGACTGTGAGTTAGGTCAACTGCATAGGTTTAACTAGTAGGCCTGGGGTAGTCAGATTGTCAGAACATAGAATTTAGCTAAGGTAATAATGGTTGACCCCGACAAGAAATATGCTCAGCGATTGCAGTGCATGCATTAACACACAACCACACAATAGGGTGGGAGAGGGTTAAAACTCTAAAAAGTAATATAGGCAGGTGGAGAGATAGAGATTGATTACTGAATCCTGCCTGGTTGATCGAGTCTACACACCGAACACATGCAATAGAAATGACTCGACGCAAATACCATAAATATGGAAGATGTTATTACCACCAGTCAAATCAGAGAAGGATAATAAATAATCTTAAAATTCTATTTCGATTCAAGCACATCACGAAATTCTGACAAGTAACTTATTATGACTATAAAACACTCGTCTTGTTTCCCATCTGATTGTATTTGATCGAAAACACTAATATTATTATTTAAAACAGTTAGTCCCTTTTATAAATTTTGATAGCATTATTAGAAGACGGAGATTATCTGAAAAATGTGATGTATTAGCGCTATACATTTCGAACAATCTGATCACACATTTACTTGTCAAGTCAATATATATGGAAAAGTTAAATTAAATGTCACCTTGTTTAATTTAACTTTTCCATATATATTGACTTGACAAGTAAATGTGTGATCAGATTGTTCGAAATGTATAGCGCTAATACATCACATTTTTCAGATAATCTCCGTCTTCTAATAATGCTATCAAAATATTATTATTTCCGAATGTACTTTATCTTATATTGATTTTTATTCAAATATCTAATCATCAATTTTTACTCATGTATATAAATGAAGCAAGAAAGTTGTATGTGGGTGATGCCTTGATATGAATATGAGTGGCAATAAATTGTGCTCGAAACGTGGTCATCAGTAAATATTACTGTATAACACTGTGTGATAAATAAAATCTTATCTACAATAGAGTTATACTCAACCACAGTGCCCAAGGTTTATACTTATATCAATCACACTAAAAGCCTAACTGGTAGCATTTATTAATCCATAAAGAAGGGTTAAATGCCTGATATTAGTTAAATCACCAGTGACCAGTTAAAAGCGTCAGTGATGGAATGCTCACCAACTATGCATGTGGTCCAACGTTGCATCTCTGACGGACACTATCCTGAGACTTCATCTAGTTATCAAGGTGGTAGCAATTCTGGAAAAAGATGGAAGGCTTGAAGTGAGACTAGCAGTCCTATTCCGTAAGGAACAACACTAAGGCTACTGAAACTTCAAAGGGAATCAGAAGAAGTGACCAGTCAGCACATTAGGACTTTATTTTCAGCTGAAACTGTAAATTATCCCACCGACCAATTAAGTGGTCCGGGGTTCGATCCCCGGCAGCCAACGCATTCCCAAACCTCGCTAAGCCAGTAATAAAACTGGTAAAGAGAGAAGGTTGGGCATGAGGCCAGCTGGCAACCTCATCCCGTAGAAGTAAACACCACTGCTACCGAAACTTCAAGCCTGTAGCTTGAAGCACCCTATGTTCCACTGGGAACGTACGAGAACAGAAAAAAAAGACTAGTCAAACATGATGGCATAGACATTACCGGTGACACACTGACTGATAATGAATTTGGAAGAATATTTAAGAAGTTTTGGTAAATGGCCTACAAAAAAGCCTACTAGTTATCCAATAATATACACGAAGAAAATTATGCAATGATATACAACAACGTATTTAGAAGTGACGCCATTTATCACGCACGCATTGAAGGAATTGTAGACTTTAACAAGCCATTGAAATGTAAACGACTGGTTGACTGAAGGTCTTGAGCTCATATCCTGGTGGGACCATAAGCGCGTACTGGTGAAGATCCCAGAACTAGGATTAAACAGGTTTCCAGCCCTTCTGCTAGAATAACAGACAAATCTATCTGTTTAACAGATGGTTCTTGAACAGGAAGAAAAAATGCTCATACTGTTTTCAAACATACCTTTATTTTAGAAGTTAATTGATGGATGGTGACTAGCAGTGGAACGTGTACTGCTCAGCAGTTCGTTCCGTCCTTCTCTATGGCTCTGAAACATGGCCAATACGAGTTGAAGACATGAAAAGGTTGACTGTTTCTGATCATAGATGTCTACGATCTCTTTCTCACGTTAGGTGGCATAATAAGGTTAGTAATGTTGACGTTAGGCGTAGAGTGTTGGGCAAAGAGGGAAATCCAATCGAAGAGGCTATAAAGTTACATAGATTGAGATGGCTAGGTCACGTGCTGCGCATGACTAACCATCGCCTCCCTCGACGGACGGGCATTACTAGCTGATATAGGTGCAGGTTGGAAAAGAGTAAGTGGTGGCCAAACAAAAACATGGCCTCATCAATCCATGAAATCCCTGACAGTTAAACTGAGTCAGGTAGGGAGATGCAGACTTCCGGGTTGGGGCCGGCCCTCGGGACTCTAAGAATCAATGGCTGGAGACAATAGGCGACATGGCTCAAAATCGTTGTCAATGGCTTACGCAGATGTATTCAGTCTCTGTAATCTTTCATATTCCTTTCTACCATTACTCATTGTGTTTTACTCTTATACTTGTCAAAACTATTGATTCTCTTCACTCATTTTCTTCTCTACCTTTGTGTGTTATTTGGAACGTGGCAACTGGAACTGCTGCACTTCGGTGCCAAGTTCTATGTTGAATCCAGACAGAGACAGCAGTGGAATCCAGAACAATACGCATTTCGTCATATTTGAGACTCATCAGCCAGTGGATGTACCTGCATTCCCCAGTCAGTGAGTGATGATGTTCCCACTGAGGCTCGAACTCAGTGCCCATAGTTTCAAACACCAGCCAAAGCGTTATCCACTAGACCACATGGGCCATGAGAACCACCTCTTGTGCAACGGGTCACACTAATTATTTAACTGAATTTTAGATTTTTCCCGTCGATTGATTAATGTCAACCTGAGACCGAGCACTTCGTTTCAATCAATCGACGGGAAAATCTAAAATTGAATTAAATAACTCTATTTTGGCTTAACTTTTGAAAATCTTACCTAAGGAGATAAATCATTCAACTTTAATTTTTTTGACCTAAGGATCATCGAAGATGGTGTGAAACTCATCAAGAAAAAATTAGACCAATAAGTCAGTTAGAAGATATTCACAATGAACTACAAGGTAAACTTGATAAATATCTACGAAGTCGACGTATAAGCAATATCAAAGTAAGTTTGCTTTTGTTGCTTGGTTTTGAAGAATGATTTTTAATTAAAACTTACTTATATGAGTGAAATTCCATTTGATACAATTGGAGACTATGGTGATGTGTAAGAGCTGTCATTCAATAGAAAAAACTTCGGATTCTATGCATAGTTGGCAATGATCCACACACCTATTGTGTGAGGGCTAGTGATAGTCTACCTGACTGCCCAAATCTCGATAGCTAAAGTGGGAGTCGAACCTATGATTCACTGGTTAGAAGTCGACCTCCTAGCCCAAGAAGACACAGTAATTCCATATTATTTTGTTTATGAGATATATCAAACAGTCAGTGAAACAGTATTATTTACTGGATGACGTTTCGAACAAAATTTATTGTGGTTCATAATCATATCAATTATAATCACACTGCACTGAATGCAGTGCAGAAGATTTCCAAACTCGTTTCAGGTTGATGAAGACGTATCTTGCCTTTCCGATTCTGACTGGCTACCTTTGACATCTCCAACCGTTCCGCCTGTAGTTGAAACGATGCTTCCTAGATAAGTGAGGGAAGTAACCTCTTTCAAATCTCTACTGTTGACGGTGATTGGTGCTGGTTGTTGTTGCTGTTGATACGTGGGTGTCTTCATCACCTCCCTCTTCTTTATGTTCACCTGCTGTCCTGTCTTCTCTGCTTCTTCAGCCAGTTTGCTGGTTTTCGCCTGTAAGTTTTCGAGATTGTGTGAGATTGAACGTAAACCATCCGCGAAATCAAGATCTTCTAGAGTCTCCTCATCGGTCCTACGTATTCCTGTCTTCTCCCTCTTATGCACCGTCTGACGAATGATCCAGTCCAGCAGAATTAAGAATATCATCGGTAATAATAGACAGCCTTGTCTTACTCCTGTATTCACTTCAAACGCATCGCTGAGTTTCCACTGTGGATCACCTGACGCTCGACATTGTCATAGAGCTGTTGAGTGAGTTTGATAAAGACCTGAGGCACACCGTAGTGCTGAAGCTGTTTCCAAATTACTTCTCGGAAATCTGACATTTATCTGTGTAGTCTTTGAATATTGGTTTTAACCATATAAAAAGTGTGAACTACATGAGTGGGGTTTTCGAAACTCCAAAAACTATTGGGTGGAGGCTGTCGATGCTATGACTCAAAATCGTTCTTAATGATACAGATGCCTTCACTAATCATTATATTTTCTCTCCTATAAATTACTCTTCAGAACGGTTTCCTAGCATTCTTCTCTTTTCTCATCCGTTATGTCTGGTTTTCTTACGTGCGGCAACACTAAAATGCTTCACTTTTGGACAAAGTTCTACATACATAGCTTGCAATAATTATAATAATTGCCTAACGCTCCAATTGGAAGATAAGGCTTCAACGAAACACCTGCATTTCATCCTATTCTTTGTGATGCTTCCGCTGTTCAGCGACAAAAGGCCCATCAACCAAGAACACGGTTTACGGTTCGATCCTCGACTGATACACTCTAAAACTTTACTAAGTCAGTAATAAGACCGGTAAAGAGGGAAAGTTGGGCATGAGGCAGGCTAGCAACCCCACCCCGTAAAAATAAATACCACTGCTGCAAAAACTTCAAAGCTCTAGTGGGAATCCCTGTGTTCGCCTAGGAACGTGAAGGAATAAAATTAAAAACAAAGTAAATCTGCAGTCATCTTCAGCTGGCTCCACGATTTCCCATAGTCTCTCGTTCCACCCCCCGCCATCTCGCACAATCTCCTCCATGTCACTCTCGTGACCATGTTCGACTCCCATTCCCGAAAGATTTCCTGGGGCGTGGTATCTCATCATTGTGTGGCTAATCTATCTGCATATATTTTTTGAGAAGGCCTTCGACAGCGTTGACCGCGAAGTAATTTGGAAACTACTCAAGTACTACGGCGTACCCCAAATATTCATCAACCTTATTCAACAACTGTGCGACAACGGCATATTTCAAGTGATCCACAACGGAAAACTCAGCGAGGCGTTTGGAGTAAACACAGGAGTCAGACAAGGGTGCTTATTATCACCAATTCTATTCCTAATTGTGGTGGACTGGATTATGCGTCAGACAGTCGGAAACGAGAAGACAGGGATATCTTGGAGCGACGTGAAGAACCTAGAAGATCTGGATTTCGCAGATGATTTATGTTTGATGTCACACAAAATCGAAGACTTACAAGCGAAAACCGACAAACTGGTCGAAGAAGCAGCAAAGATAGGACTCCAGGTGAACATAGACAAGACGGAGGTTATGAAAATAACCAACCAACCAACAACAACAGCAACATCCAGCGCCAACCACCATCAACGGGAAGGATTTGAAAGAGGTTACTTCATTCACTTATCTAGGGAGCATTGTCCCAACTACAGGAGGAATGGACGAGGATGTCAAATCGAGAATCGGGAAGGCGAGAAACACATCTATCAACCTGAAACCAATCTCGAAATCTTCGTCACTCACTCAACATCAACAACAAAATTTGGATTTTCAATGCAAACGACGTCAAGTCAGTCACTTCTTCTATACGGATCAGAAACTTGGCCAGTGTGTCACAAAGAATATTTCCAACAGCCTGTTGCAGACCTTTATCAACAACTGTCTTCGTTGGCTCTATACTGAAGATCAGATGGCCGGAAAGAACAAGAACCAACAAGAAACTATGGGAACAAACAAAACAAGAACCAATCGCTCAACAAATATGCAGGAGAAAGTGGAGATGGATTGGACACTCGGTGAGCTGAGGAGGCCGCTGGGTGACATCGCGCGTCAGGCCAGTGCTCGAGTGGAACCCGAAAGGGAAGAGGCGAGTAGTGGGACTTCCAAGGGTGACATGGAGGAGATCGTGTGAAGAGGAGTTGAAACAGTATGGACTAACATGGATGGAGGTGAAAAGTACAGCAGAAGGCAGAAGCAAGTGGAGACGTTTAGTTGAAGCCCTATGTTCCACTAGGAACCCAAGGGAACAATAATAATTATATGGCTGTTGATTGATACGTTCCCAGAGTTCACTATGGCTAATGTTTCCTGACCATTTAATCTTCATTATTGAGCAAAGACAATTGTGTCTTTTAAAAATACTTTTGCTGACACGTGACACTTCAAGAAGCTATAATTTGAAATCAGCCTTGAAAATTCCCTAATCGATTTCTGTTTTTGATATTTTTTTTGTTTCTTTAGAATCAAGCTAGACAAGTCACACTGACAAGAATGAAAATTGATTCCGATCTCCTGTTGAATGAGACTACTGATGATGAAGCAGAGAAACAAATAGACGAGAGTAAAACAATCCCACAGAATGATATAACATCACCGTCAACAAAAACCACAACACTCAATGATATAGTGAATCGGCATATTCAATGCTCGGATATACCAAATGCATTCAGTCAATTCACATGTCGTGTACAACCGTTGGCTAAATTTGCTCAAATGGAACATCATGACATGATGTCAATGTTGAATTCAAATAAATCCTGGTGGAACATTTTTATGTCAGAGTGGAGTAAAAAACAAAATGATTGGTTAAAATTATATAATGAAAAGAATAATCAAGTGGACTCTAAAACTACCAATGATAACCAACGTCTTGTTGACACAGAGTTACCATGGTTACCGGATAAATTTATTGAAGAAATGGAAGAAAGAGAAATTTTATCGAGAA
This sequence comes from Trichobilharzia szidati, assembly GCA_944472155.2. Lineage (NCBI taxonomy): Eukaryota > Metazoa > Platyhelminthes > Trematoda > Strigeidida > Schistosomatidae > Trichobilharzia > Trichobilharzia szidati. The sequence continues at coordinate 192,413,310 of OX235271.1, forward strand.
TAAATATTCAATGAAAAAATAAAATAGTCTTTTTTTCTACATTTTATGTAACTATCCGCACAATTATTCAAATAATAGTCAAGATTCATGGTTCAGGTGGATGATTTTGATCTGATTGCATGTTATTTTTCAGCTGAATTGTTTAAATGCAGAGTTTTAATTGTCTCCTTTTACTAGGCAACCTTTTCAGCGCGAAATTTAATATGAATTGTGAACTTATTTAAATTTTCTATGAATGATAAAATTGTACATTTTGATAAAATTTATTGTGACTGATTGTTAGTTTGCATCAAAAATATTGATTGTTTCATTGTCTATCGACCTTTGCGTCATCCGAACTTTTGAGTACATATTTTATACTAAGTTCGGTTATCCATGGAGAATTCTATGCTACCGCGTACCACCACGGGAGTAGTTCACATTAGAGAAAATGTAGAGGTGTAGAATTAGCTTATTGCTTTTTATCGGTGTAGCTTAAAAATTCCCGTGCGTCGGTGGCACAGCAGTAGAGTGCTGACCGACCACGTACGGGGCTCGATCCCCAGCGGACACACTCCTTTACCTCGGTAAGCCAGTAGTAAGACTGGTAAAGGGGGGAGGTTCCCATTAATGATTCTTTAAGTATTATTTATAATTTACCTTGTTCCGACGACGAACTCAGTTGTCGTTGGCCTTTAAATCCAGACGAAATTATGAAGACATTGGAACTGTGTCTACGCTCCACGTTTTTTACATTTAGAGGAGTTCTTTACCGTCAAATAGAAGGCATTGCTATGGGATCACCAGTATCTCCGCTAGTCGCCAATCTATTTATGCACTTATTAGAAACAAATGCAATTATGAGATGTTCTAGTACTCCAAAAATGTGGTTAAGATACATGGATGATACCTTCATTTCATTTAATAAACAATATGTCAGAAATCAACAAGTTTTCCAAAAAGGTTGAATCCGACAAGAATGATTTGGCGTTCCTGGACTGTTTAGTAAAAAGAAAACCAGATGGTAAATTTAAAATAAACATTTTCAGAAAGCCGACAAATTCGAACAGATAACTAGACTACTATTCAGCACATCCGTTTACTACCAAAGTAACTGTGACGAAGAATCTGATTAATAGAGCCAAACGTCTAGTTACTGAGGAGGAAGAGATTAGCAAGGAACTAAAATTGGTTCAATCCACTCTTGAATCAAATAATTATCCTAAAGCCTTCATAAAAAGATATTTAAAATGTGAAGATAAGGATGGATCGAAACCTGTTGCTAAGAATTGGGTTAGTACAGTGGTGATTCCTTACCGCAAACAAACATCAGATGACATAAAGCGAATCCTTAACGATCATGACATAAGAGTGTATTTTCGTGCAACTAACACGTTACGCTCATCACTGATGAAGGTTAAGGATAAAATAGAAGAGAACGAACAGAATTTTTCATTTTATTTTATTTATTTTGATTGTAGCGTGATTCCACACAGTATTTTAGTACAAGTATGGAATTTTCAGCATGTGATATCGGTAGCCCCAAATTTAGCAGGCTGACCATTGATATCAGGTGTGCGGCGGCCGGGGATCGAATCCCTAACCATGTGCATGGTCGGCGAGCGTCGTAACCGCTGTGCCACCGAATTGTGTGTACCAGATCAGTTGTGGGGACTGTGACAGGTAAATAGAAGAGTGAAAGAGCATAAACAATGTCTAAAGGTGGTTCCGAAAACCTCTGTAGAATTAAAGAAGCTAGCGAACAGATAAGCAATTGCACTGCTTTCGATAGGAACGAGATGCAAAATGGACTTTGATAGGACTAAGGTTCTACAGAAAGGTCTTGGTTTGTATAAAGAAAGAGTGACTACAGACGCTTTCCACATATGGGTGAATCCCAACATTTTGAACAGACGTGAAGGTGTGATGTTAGCTGATGCATGGGAAATCCTGATTAGTAAATAAAAATGGATTTGTAGCATTAATTAATCACACTTGGTCAAAATTCCCAATTGTCTCTATATTCTTATGGAGAGGCTAATAAATGTTTTATGACTGTTTACCCAGATACACACAGACAACTGTATACTGCATATATAGATATATTTTCATATTCAGTTATCTACGACCGTGAACTTTTAGTCGAACGTTATCACTAAAATTCTGATGAAAAGTACACTCTGTTTAAGATATTAGTAAGTCTGAGGTGAAATTTTGATCATAGCTCATACAATTTTGTTTATTATACATGTTGATGTCTATTTCGTGACTCATATGATTGGACAAAGTTTCTTAAAAACAAGAGATGTGCGTCGGTGGCACAGTGGTTAGGACTCTCGCCGACCATGCACATGGTCCGAGGTTCGATCCCCTGCCGGCGCACACCCGATATCTATGGTCGGCCTGAATTTGGGCTACCGATATCCATGCTGAAAATTCCATACTTGCACTAAAAATACGGTGTGGAATCAAGCTGTAAATCAAAATAAAAATAAAAGAAATTATATTTAAACATAAACTTCAGTTATGTTAATTTCGATTAATTTCCCTGTAGAAGTTCGGACCAGTTTGCCAAAAGCATGCAACATTTGAATTACTCATTTCAATTTCGCTGAGATTTTACAAATATAATTTTTACAAATGTCTACTTCTCAGTTGGCGCCCAATTATTTTGGGAGGTTAAATCTTGATCACAGTTTATATCACTTTGAAGATACTTTGACGGTTTGCTTGGTGTTGCGATTCGATGAGGCGTTCCAGAATAGAGCTTCGGGGGTGGGAACTATTTTCTCCTTTATAAAATAATGAGGGTAAATGTTCTATGATATGTTTGGATAGCAAACGCTGGGTTTGGTCAACATACCTGTTAGTGTGGAGCTGGTATTAAATTAAATCCCTTCCACCTCCTTATTACCACTGTTGTTGTTAACTTGACTATATATTTTTGTAAGTATAAATACGATTGTACAGCCTCTGAAGATGATTTCGTCGATAAAGAAAATTTTCTTCGCTGAATCCGTCTTTTATTTTCTTTATGACTCAATGGGTATTTTCGGTAACTTGACTTTTGTTCAATTTTAATTTTAGATGAACCCTACTCAACTCCGTCAATTAGATTACGTCACTCAACATGCTCACTTGATCTTACTTTAGTTTCTAACCAATTAAGGAAATTTGTTATCTAAAATTTACAATTCTAATGAAACATCCTTGGAAATATTCATTTTGTTGCTACGAGAATTAACTATATATAAGCGTGATTGTACAGTTTGAGAATGACACCGTCGAATACGGGAGTAACTCTTTACGGAAAGTCTTTTCTTTTATTCGTGTTACATTAATGAAATACGAGTACATGAGTTTAATGGTCATCATTCATACGATTGCGAAGATTTGTAGCTTAAGTGGATGATTTTGATGTGGTTGTATTCTCTGAGCTGGAAGATTTATTTGCGAAGCTTTCATTACACCCTACTAGGCAACATTTTTAGTGCGCTTACTTCAATTTGAATTGAAGTGAGCTTTTAGATTTCTTCACGAGTTTATTAGTCATCTCTCCTGGCGAGTGACACTGAACGTGTTTGGTTGCTTTTGTGTGTTTTCACACCTTCTAAGCTACTTGTATTGTGTTGATTGTTTCCTTGACCTGAAGTTTGACATTTTGTGCATGAGGTTTGCTTCTTATATATTGGTAAATTTTGTCAGTGTCAATGTGTCTATAGATTGACGATTCCCTGGAGTACCAGACAGCCTTCTAAAAATTCTCTATCATTCTTAGTGTTTCCTCTGTCTAATATTTGAACACTAGTTGTCCCAGTCAAACTGATGTCCATGGTTGTCTGTATGCAGCGATATTAGCGGGGGAGTAGATGTCATGTCTTTTGACCGCTAGTTTTTTGATCGTGGATACGAAGACGAAGGGGAAGTCGACTTTGGCCAACGTAGTGTTTTTCGTAGTCGCTGCAACTTATTTTGTAGATGATGTTGGTTTTATCTTCTTTCGTTGTTGAGTCTTTTGGTTGACATAGAGCCAGCTGAGTGGTGAAGTGATTTCGTTGGTTTGTGAGCGACGTCAGTTCCTAAAGATTTGAAGAGTCTTGCAACGTTCAAATATTAGACAGAGGAAACACCAAGAATGCTATAGAAGTATTTTAGAAGCCCGCCTGGTATTCCAGTGAATCGTCAATCAATAGATACACTGACATCGACAAAATTACCAACCGATAAGAAGGAAATCTCACACACTAAAGGTCAAAGTCAAGGAAACAATCAGTTATGAGTTTAAAAAAAGTAAGCACACAAACATCAGGTCAGTAGAAGTCAACACGGCTGTTACCATGATAGTAGAAGTGGTTGAATAATTTTCTTTTGTATGCATAACTCTGACCCCTCCAACTGAATGGCTAAGGCTTCAGCAATACAAAGGAGACGAAAGCGTGTTGCCTTTGGTAGGTTGTTCTTCACTTTGTAGACCACTTCGAAGGAGCCGTTTGTTGAGATGGAATGGTTAGTAATGACGAGATGTTCGATTATCGCACTCCTTATACAGCCACTATTACCTTTGTGTAGCCATGCGGGATAATGTTCTTGAACCCTTTTGCACAGGATACGCGTCGAACATCAACAGGTGAACTGATATATGCACAAAGAAGTGGCCAGATGCGGGATTTTATCCTTACGGCTTCTGCAGATCAATGGACAACTGGAGAACACTACTCTTAGCGTTGCTGCGAAGAATGTTCTTTTTTCAAAGATGCTGAAATTCTTCTCCTGAGGATATCGCAAGCTAAGTCTCCCTTGAAATCCAGATTCATGTAAAGTATCTTTTTTGAAACAAGTGATGTTTCGTTCCTCTGGACCTTTGGTTTGATAATCTTGTCAAAGAATCTTCGTGGGGATCCATTTTGGATGAAGGTTATATTTTGATAAAGTCTCATATCAACTTGATATGATAATGAGCAGTAATAAATTGTGCTGGAAACGTGGTCATCAGTAAATTTTACTGTATAACAACACTTTGTGAGACTTTATCAAAATAAATTTTCTCCATAATGGAATTATACTTGACCATAGTAACCAAGTTCCATTCTTAAAATCTTCATTAGTTAGGCATAAAATGGATCTACAGACAAAGATTGGAGGATCGGGTTTCACCCGTGATGAAATATGTCTAATTTCCTGCAAACTGGGAGATGTGCGTGTGAAGAGGAACAAGTTGGCAGAGGAGGCATCAAACATAGGACTTCAGGTGAATATAGAGAAAACAGAGGTGATGAAGATTCCTGGCCAACAGCAACAACAGACAACAATCAGCATAAACGGGAGGAATCTGAAAGAAGCAACTTCCTCTAACCACTTGTAAAGCATCGTCGTTTCAACTACAGGCGGACGGAACTGACGACGATATCAAAGCGAGGATCGGGAAAGCAAGATAAGCTCTCCTTACTCTCAAGTCTGTGTGGAGATCAACAGCAGTCCTCAGCATGAAAAATGAGGTCCGAGTTTTCAGCTCCAGTGTGAAGTCAGTGCTACTCTATACGAATCAGAGACTTGGCGCCGTGTCGTGAAGGTTACTTCGAACAACAGCTGTCTTCGCTCAATACTACTCAAGATCAAATGGCCAGCCAGAAAAGAATAGCAGTAGGGAGGGATCTCTGGGAACGAAGCGACCCAGCAGGAACCAATTGTGCAACAAATATGCAGCAAGAAATGGAGGTGGATTGGTCACACTCTGAGAAAACAAACCATCAAGTGAGTAACATCACACGCCAGGCCATCGCTCGAGTGTAACCCAGATGGGAAGCGGCGAGTTAGTCGTCAGTGCCAGGGTGGGGTGACATGGAAGAGGAGATGCAGGCATGTGGGCAGATGTGGATAGAGGTTAAAATGTCGGAGGAGAACCGAACGCAATGAAGACGTACGGCTGAGGCCCTATGTTCTTGTAGGAACTAAAGGGAGCAATAATAATTATAATAATATACCGACTGCAGCCAATAGTATCCCTAACAAACAACGAACGCCAAGCAGCAGGTTAACCAGACACACAACACTATCAAGATGGATGCATGTTAAAGAAAGACGGCAAATCGACAGAAAAGTACAACAAACACACACACACACACAAAACAAAAAACTATAAACTAATTAATTCTATACAAAATTTAATAAAGCTTCAACCAGTATATCAAATATTGGTGCAAATAATTCTAATCCTAAATAAACAAAATTTTTTAGCATCAGTTTAGGCAATTCACGTTTCATTTCACCGTCATTTGCTGCTTCATTACCATCACCATCACCATCACCATCACCATCACCATCATCATGATGATGTTGACGATGTGCAGATGATGACAACTTTTCATAATCAAATTGATCGTGATCATAATCATGATTGAAATGATTCAACTTCATTGTGAATTCTTCATACGACAGTGTATTGATATTTGCAGCCATTTGACTTTCATGATATGAAATAAATGCAGATTTCACGTTATATATCTAAATTTTAAAAAAAAGAAAATTCAGGATTATCTAAAACATATACCACTATTGTAACCACAGATGACAAGGGCCAGACAACAGATCATTTATTTAGGAAATCAACACATATTTATATATTTTCATGTACATTATTATAGATTATTATGAGCAAACAAACATAGTCTTCTGATTGGTGGTTTCTCACTGAACGTTAATCTTTCATCTCTCTCTAGCCGTTTATTGAAGGTCAGATTATCTGTCTATCTGCGAATTGTATCCGCCTACGCAAAGTCCGCTGTGACTGGTTGTGTTGAATCAGTCTTTGTTCTTATTTTTCTTACGACCAATATTGGGGACTTAAACATTGACGTAAATTACCAATTTGGGTAGCCAGCTCTCACCACACTACTACTGATACCGGTATGAGTAGTCAGATACCACCGAGTGCTGCCTACCAGGAAGATGAAGACAATCTAAAGACCAGATGGTTGATTTTCTCGTTTATGATGCAACTAAGCAATGTTTCATAAGGATGAACACCACCACCACCCTGCCCCCGCCTCCTGAGGGTGTAAAATCAATTCAAACTAATCGAATTCTAACTTAACCAGTTTGTGAGAACTAGTAAGGCGTACAATAAAATCCATTATTTGGGGATTCAAATGTTCGAGGTGGAAACTTAAATTATTCATGCCTGTTAGCTGGCAGTCGTCAGAAAGGTGTATCTGAAACCTTGAAGGAATTGATATTCCCTTAGAGATTCAAATCTGTGTGATGCAGTGATGTAATTAGCAGAGGAGTATTAGAACCTGGAATCCAGTCGCTGTAATTTGAATGTTTAAGCCAATAAACCACAGTTACATGAAAATTATTAGTTGAGAAAAGACACTTGCACTTTATTTATTTAATATTATTATCCCCTTGCGTTTCGAGTGGAACATAGGGCTGGCTTCAACAACATATCTCCACTTTGTTCTGTTTTCTGCCGTCCTCTTCAGATGGGTCCACGATTGACCAAACTCTGTCATCTCTTCCTCACACGATCTCCTCCATGTCACCTTAGTACTGACGACCCACTCGTCACTTCCCATTTGGATTCCACTCGAGCTATGGCCTGGCATGCCATGTTGTTCGGCGGCCTCTTCAATGTATGCCCGATGCATCTCCACTTTCTCCTGCATATTTGTTGAGCGATCGGCACCTGGTTGGTTTGCTCCCATAGTTTCTTGTTGCTTGTTCTTTCTGGCCATTTGATCTTCAGTATGGAGCCAGTGAAGCAGGCAGCTGTTGATGAAACTCTGCAACCTGTTGGAAATGCTTTTCGTGACACGCTGGTCAAGTTTCTGACCCGTATAGAAGAACCGATTTCACATTGGTGTAGAAAATACGAATCATGTTTCTTATGCTAACTGCGGAAGATTTCCAAACTGGTTTCAGTTTGATAAAGGTGTATCTTGCCTTTCCGATTCTGACTGGCTTTGACATCTTCGTCCGTTCCGCCTGTAGTTGAAACGGTGCTTCCTGGCCGGATAAGTGAAGGAAGTAACCTCTGTTAAATCTCTCCCGTTGATGGTGATTGGTGCTGGTTGTTGTGGCTGTTGGTGCGTGAGTGTCTTCATCACCTCCGTCTTCTCTGTGTTCACCTGCAGTCCTGTCTTTTCTGCCAGTTTGTTGGTTTTCTGCCTGCAAGTCTTCGAGTTTATGTGACATTAGACATATATCATCCACATGCGAGATCCAGATCTTCTAGAGTCTTCTTATCGGTGCTCCAGCGTATTCCTGACTCCTCGCCCCCAACAGTCTGATGCATAATCCAGTCCACCACAATTAAGAATATCATTGTAGGTGATAATAGGCAGCCAGCCTTGTCTTACTCCTGTATGCAATTCGAACACCTCTCTGAGATTTCCATTGTGAATTACTTGACACGTGGCATTGTCATATAACCAGCTGTTGAATGAGGTTGACAAAGACTTGAGCACTGCACGCTGTAGTGTTGAAGTAGTTTCCAAATTACTTCTCGGTCTACGCTGTCGAAGGCCTTTTCGAAGTCGATGAAGTTGAGGTACAGGTTTGACTGCCATTCTATGCTTTGTTCGATGACGCTTAGAAACGTGAAATCCCTGTCATGCTCTAATAATAACAGAGTTTTGTTAAATGGACAGATATAACTTGTTGACTAAGGGTATGAACACGTACGTGATTACCAGTGGTTAAGTCGAATGAATGAATGATTCCACGAAGATAAGTAATTTGGAGAAAAACTCAGCAATTGCACTGCATGCATCAACACACAACCATACAATAGGGTGGGACAGAGTCAAAATTCTAAAAAGTAATATAAGTAGATGGAGAGACAGAGACTGATTACTGAATCCTGGTTCATCGAATCTACACCTAACACATGCAACAGAAATGACTCAAAGCAAATACCAGAGATATTGAAGATATTATTACCACCAGTCAGTCAAATCAGAAGAGGATAATGAATAATCTTAAAATTCTATTTTAATTCAAGCACATTAAAACATTCTAACAAGTTACTTATTTATTATGACTATAAAAACATCTCTTATTTCCCATCTGATTGTATTTAATTGATAACACTAATATTATTTCTGAATGTACTTTATCTTAAATTGATTTTATTCTAATGTCTAGTCAATTTTTTACTCATGTATATAAATGAAGCAAAAAAGGTGTGAGTACCTTGATATGATTATGAGTGGCAATAAATTGTGCTCGAAATGTGGTCATCAGTAAGTATTACTGTATAACAACACTGTGTGATTTTATCAAAATAAATATTTTATCCATAATGGACTTATACTCCACCACAATACCCAAGTTTTATCCTTAAATCGATTTCGAACCATATCACAAATAGTCTCCAGCCATGTGTTCTTAGTATTCTGAGGACCCCAACCAGACAACAGTCTACACCTCCTTACTGGGCTAGCTCAAACTAACTGTCGAAGATTTCATGGACTAATTCCAAGTTTTCGTATAACCACCGCTAGATAACTCTTCTCCAACCTCATTGATCCTATGTCAACTGAAACTGACCATTGAGGAAGCCGATCGATGACTAGGAATGCGTAACACATGTCCCAAACATCTCAATCGATGCACCTTCATAACCCTTTGACTGATTCTCCCTCCTTACCTAGCACTCGATCGACACCTAACCTCATGATTACTCATCCTATTACACCTATCACCTAACACGGAAGACAGAATGCAGACAGGTATGATCAAAGACAGCTAGCTTTTTTCATCTCTTCCACTTTCGATGACCATGTCTCATAGTTATAAAGGAGGGGAGACTGAACTGCTGAGCAGTACATATGTCCTTTGATCAATAAAAGGATATCATGTCTACTACTAAACCAGAGATGGAGTAAGTTGGCAAATGCCACACGAGACCTTTGTATCCTTGGCTGAGATTTCGTCAGCGATCAACCCGTTGGCACTGGCTGATGCAACTCCCCAAATAAGTGAAGTGATCAACACACCCCGTCTACCACTTAATTCCCAATCTTTAAACAAGGAGTCAGTGCATTTCAGTCGTGTAGCATCATCTTACGTTTGACAGGAGCAAAATCGCAATCCAGACATTCGAAGATTGCTACTCAGCTCAAGGCGTTCAGACGATGCACTTTATCAGCCCCTTCACCTAGCAGGACTATATCATCATCTGCATATTGTAAGTCAACCCTTAAGTCACTGAAGCCAACCTCCATATCATCCTCAGAGCCACACCAAACTCGGCGTTTCCCATTCATGTTAAATCTGAACTTTCATAAATTTATTGAATACAAAATAAACTAAAAGACAGAACATAACTCACTTGTATATTAAATGTACATTGTTCTAAACTATTCAAATTAGCACAAGCTACTACTAACATTATTGGAGGTATTTCAGTAGTATGATGATTTTTTGTAGCAATATTAGTAGTAGCATCATTCATTTCATTGAGTTTTTGTACATTGAAAGTAAATTCATCTGGTATATACACCTCTTCAATGCCGATACTTGTTGACTGTTTAATTACAGGCATATTGATCAGACTACTCAAAGTATCCATTTGAGTAGTATGAATAAGACCTTGTTGATTTATTGTTAAATTATTCTGAAAAAAAATTAATTTGAAGGAAAAAGAGAAGAAAACAATGAATAACTGATATTTATATCTCCTAGTTTGAGACTCTTCAGCAGTGCACACCCACCGATTGGGGTTCGAACCAAGGACCTTCTGGTTACAAGACCAGTGAGGTGGTAGACCATTAAGCCACTGGGACTCGATCCAATGGCCGGTGCATGAATTCTAACTTCTGCCAATAATCCACGACATAGCGCGACCGCGAGTATTTGTCCTCACACCCAACCTGCTTCACCTTACTGGTCACGACTTCTCACTAGAACCCTGTAAAAGTAATCACCACTGCTACAGAAACTTCAAGCCTCTAGCTTGAAGCCCATTTCCCACTGAGATCGTAAGGGAATAAAAAAGGCTGTAAGCAGATGATGAGGACTCAACGAAGCAAACAATCATGATACTATTTTATTCTGCACAAATCACTGTTATTCCTGCCTTAATCGAATTCATAGGGAGGGATAAAGGTATAAAGTTAAACTTATTGACAGCGGACGTTTCGTTATCAAACATCATAACATTTTCAATGTCAGTTTTATATTAAGAAGATATCACTAAGTCTGTGCGTCGGCAGTGCAGCGGTAGGACGCTGGCCGAACATGCACGTGGTCCTGTGTTCAAGTCCCGGCCGGTGCATACCTTAAACTCCTTTAGCCAGTTACAACCCAAACAAGGAGAGAAGGTTAGGCGTGAAACTAGCAACTCCGCCCCGTAAGAAAACACCACTGCTACTGAAACTTCGAAGCTAAAGCTTCAAGCCCTATGTTCCACTGGAAAAGGAAAGGAATAAAAAAGTCTTCAAAAGAATGGTTACTGAATGAAGAGTACTATTTTCGGTAACCTGGTCTTCATCAGGCTGTGCAGTTATATATACCTAATAATAGTGAATGAATGAATTGGTGTTATGAACAACATTAATGTTGTTTAAATAAAATCGATTCAATAGTAATATGAATGGATTACTGTCCAATAGTATCAACATAACAATAAGCTGAATGTCAGAAAAATTAGGAGAGATAATATTACAAAGTCATGAATTTATAGTCTTCGCTAAAGGCCGGCCAGGGAAGTAGTAGTGGCTGGCTGGACTTGCCTCTTTTGCACACAGAGCACTGGTTGTTTGAAGCGAATTGCAATAGCCTCTGCTGTTTGGAGCATGCGTTACTTGGATGTTTTTGGCAATTTATTAGGCATCCGGTAGATGATAGAGAAGGATTCTTCAATGCTGGCTGCCTTTGTGGCAGGTTTGCACCACATGGTCCAATATCGAAATGTTAATGGATTTCACTACACCTTCACTTATCCATATTGGGAGATGTTCCTGAGTGAGCACGGAAAATCAAGTTCGTACAGCAACGGCCGATATAACCCGTTCCACCACAAGCGCAGCTGATGTGCTAGATACAATTTGAAGTGGCTAGTTTAGTCTAGGTACTTCATCTTTCAGCCGAGGAATCACCATCGGTCGTGTAGACAATAAGACGTGTAGTTCGCCAGCATTCAAAGTTCTTTCAACTGATTTTCTTAATTTCTTCGTAATTATTTCACTTGGTATATTGCCCTTGAATTGCAGTCGCATATAAAGTGGTTTGTATCTACCAATTCAACTGCGCTTGTGGTGGAGCGAGTTGTATTGGCCGTTGCCCTCTAGGAACTCGATTTTTCGTGCTCACTCAGGAACATCTCCCACTATGGCTAAGTAAAGGTATAGTGAAATCCATCATCAAAAGTTCGATATTGGACCATCTGGTGCAAACCGGACAGAAAGCCAGCCAGCGTTGAAGAATCCTTCTCTATCATCTAACGGGTGACTAATAAATTGCCATAAACACCAAAGCACCGCATGCTCTAAACAGCAGAGGCTATCACGATTCGCCTGAAACACCCAGTGCTTTGTGTGCAAAAGAAGCAAGTCCAGCCAGCCACTACTACTGCCCTGGCCGGCCTTTAGCGGAGACTATAAATTCATGAATTTGTAATATTATCTTTCCTAATTTTTCTGACATTCAGCTTATTGTTATGTTGATGCTATTGAGTTGTAGTCTGTCAATATTATTGATTCGATGTTATTTAAACAACATTAATGTTGTTAATAACACTAATTCATTCACTATTATTATTATGTATATATATCTGTAGAACGTGATGATGAAGTTATCGAAGAGAATATTCTTTGTTAAGTATCCATTCTTTTGAAAATTTTAGTGGGCATTTTTAATCAGTTAAAAAGAAAATTACTAAGTCTACTGATGAACCTTCTATAATCCCATATTACAAAGTCTGATGAACACTAATCTTGTCAAATAATATACAAAATAGTAATAATAATAATAATATTTGTAGTATCACAAGTTATCATGCTTTTACCTTTATAATCCATTGTTGAACATGATCCGATTGTAGGACAAATAAATCTGGATCACCATTCAACGGTGTGACACGTATCAATAACTGACGATGATGATGATGATGGTCATAATCGCTTCGATTTAATTCAATCACATACATGAAATCTGTACTCAAAGCTCTATAAAAACCCGAAGAAAAAAACATTAAATGAAGATATGGATTAGAGTAGTTAATGCATAATTTAAATATCCTCATGATATCTGAAAGCTTCACTGATAGAATTCAGTCTGTACCGAAGACAGAACTAGACACACACATGTTACACTAGTTACTGACTAGTGTTCAGTCAAAAATATCCAATACAGTCAGTCCTACAGGAGGTCAAACGCGAGTCTGAATAGCTAGCTCAAGAGTAACGTCTCTGACTGCAGAACTGCACTGGGTGACGCAGGTTCAAATCTCAAAAGCAACATGAGTTCCTTCAAGGTTGCAGATACGCCTTGCTAACTGACTGGTGAGTGCCAACTAGCACGAAACCTAGGTCAGTCAAGCAAGGCTTCTTGTGACCGATTGCCTCCAACCATCTTATTAATATCATCAAATCAATGTACACCGTGATGGCGAACTACCTCGAATGGTGACCACATTGCAAACCTGACTGACTGATAGAATTCAGTCTGCACCGAAGACAGGACTAGACACACACACATGACACTAGTTACTGACTAGGGTTCAATCAAAAATACCTAATGATATCTATCTCCCTTCAAAATCTCTTCTCTGACTAACTGACTGACTGGCTGACTGTGTTTTCAACGTAGAACTTAGCACTACAAACTGCAGTATTACAAGTTGCCACAACTTCATATAGCCACATAAAAGCAATAGAAAATGAAAATTCAAGTGAACGAAAATTCTATGCAAGGAAGAATAATTACAGTGAGATACCAAGAGGAGTTATTAGATAAGGGAAATTACAAAGACTGAATACGAAAAAGAGAAGAAGTTCAGAGAAGAGTCTCTTTTCGTCGACGAATTCATTCACACAGCTGTACAATCGCATTTATATACAATAATTTGTGTGTGTGTACATGAGGTTTGTCAAGCTTAGACAATTAATTAGGTAATACAAGAATAATCTAATATAGAAACAAGGTTAATTAGATAGCAACTAAAGTAAGATTGAGTTAGTAGGTTAGATGACGTAATATAATTGACTAAAATGTTTCAACTTAGATAGGACACTAGTAACTAGTGTGATGTGTCTAGTCCTTTCTTTGGTGCAGACTGAATTTTATCAGTCAGTCAGGTTTGCAATGTGGCCACCACCATTCTAGGTGGCTCGCCATCACGGTGCACACTGATTTGATGATATCAATTAGATGGTTGGAGGCAAACGGCCACAGGAAGCCTTGCTTGACCTAGATTTCGTGCTAGTTGGCACTTGTCAGCAAGATGTATCTGCAACCTTGAAGGAACAACTCATGTCCCTTCTGAGAATCGAACTCGCGTCATCCAATGGTGCAGTCAGAGATGTTACCACTGAGCTATCCAATACAGTCCTACAGGAGGTCAATCGAGAGCCTGAATAGCTAGTGGTAACGTCTCTGACTGCAGCATTGGGTGACGCGAGTTCGATTCTCCGAAGGGACATGAGTTCAACTGGATTTCTCGGTGGTTGCATGCGATGCGACATACATCGGACAAGCATCACGAGAAATCAAAATCAGAAGAAATGAATACCGTAGAGCATCTGTGCTCGACCACCGAGAAATTCAGTTAGTGAACTAGAAAAGCTTGAAACGTCATCAGCCATAGGTCATCTACACGCTACGCTATAGAATCAGGACACAAAATTGATTTTGACAATATTGAAATCGTCATCTAGAAAAATTTCAGAAATCATAAAGAATGTCTAATATCATCAGAAGCACTTCATATCATCAAATGGAATCCGAATTCTCTGAATAGGAATGATGGACTAAAACAGAATTTGACCTGGATAGAGACGTTACCACTGAGCTATTCGGGCTCGCGATTGACCTCCTGTAGGACTGTAGTGGGTATTTCGATTGAACACTAGGAATTAGTGTGACGTGTCTAGTCCTTTCTTTGGTGCAGACTGAATTCTATCAGTCAGGTTTGCAATGTGGCTACCATGCCACTAGGTGGCTCGCCATCACGGTGCACATTGATTTGATGATACTAGATAGTTGGAGGCAGTCGGCAGGAAGCCTTGCTTGACCTAGATTTCGTGCTAGTTGCCAAGCTACCTAGAATGGTGGCCACATTGCAAACCTGACTGACTGATAGAATTCAGTCTGCACCAAACAAAGGACTCGACACAGCACACTAGTTACTAGTGTCTAATGAAAATACTGAATGTTTCATCTTTAAAAATAAATAATATTTTACAAGTTAAATATTATTTATAATATTGCATAATCAGAAGAAAAATAACCTACCTTTCTAATTCTTCATATATTAAAGGACCCATAGGATAATCCCCTTTTCGATGTAGTAAAATATCCCATGAATGATTTATAATGCACACAGTAAAGATACTGGTAAGTAAGGATAGTACAGTGAACAAACTCTAAAATATTGATTATTTTTAATACAAGTTTATTAAAAACTTACCAAGGGTAAATATCGTAGTCGTATAGTCTCCATCGAAGAGAAAATAGATATGGAAGCTTTGGAAACAGAAATAACAAGAAACAAGAAGAAAGAATACTCAAATGTGAACAGATATTCAAATTTGTTATTATATCATACTGTAACGACAGAAGACAAGGGTCAGGCAACAGATCGTTTACTGAGAAAATCAAGAAATATTTAATAGAATTTTATGTACATTATTACTAGCCTTATTGTTAGCAGAGAAACAACGTCTTCTGATTGGTTGTTTTCTTCCTCAAGGTTATTCTGTACCATTTCTTAGAAAGTTAAGCCATACAATCTGCGAATCGTATCTGTGCATGTTAAGTCTGCTGTGATTGGTTGGTGAGTTTCTCAAGGTTAAGCTTTATTATTGTTGTTGTTTTTCTCATGACCACCCCGATTCGGGAGGTAAACATTGACGTAAAATGTTGTCTACAATTTTGGCTTGCAGACAACTCCCACCGCAATACTACTTTAACATACTTCCCCTTTATCAATATCAATAAAGCAAAAAAATAATAAAAAAAATAATCGTTCTTACAGACAACAACAAGTACCAATCACTGTTTTTGATGTGGTTGTGTTCTCTGAGCTGGATTGTTAATTTGCGAAGCTTTCATCGCCCTACTAGGCGACATCTTCAGCGCATACTTCAATTTAATGAAGTGAGCTTTTAGATTTCTCCACGAGTTTATTAATCATCTCTCCCAGTGATCAAAAAGCTCACTTCATTAAATTGAAGTATGAGCTGAAGATGTCACCTAGTAGGGCGATGAAAGCTTCGGAAATTAACTATCCAGCTCAGAGAACACAACCACATCAAAATCATCCACCTGAGCTACAAATCTTCTCTATCATACCAATCACTGTTAACGGGAGAAATTTGACAGAGGTTACTTCCTTCACTTATCTAAAGGAGTATTGTTTCAACTACAGACGACAGCATGGATGAAGGCTTCAAAAACTAAAATCGGAAAAGGAAGGAAGTGAGTTTGGAAATCTGCCGCCCTCAACATCAAGAACAAAATTTGGATTTTCAACACAAATATCAAGTCGATCAGTAAGTTTTTTCATAAGGGTCCGAAGCCAGCGGTGCGCTTCACGGAAAGCGTTTCTAACAGACTGTTGAAGACATTTATCAACAGCTTCACAAATCGCTGACTCCATACGGAAGATCAGATGGCCAGCTGGCGAGAAAGAATTAGCAACAACAAACTCTAGGAACAAACCAACCAACACCCCTTTGCTCAACAAATATCCCGAAGAAAATGAAGATGGATAGGAGGATACACACCGAAGAGACCATTGAATGACATCGCAAGCCAGGCTTTTGCTCGACTGGAACCCCAGTGGAGAGAGACAAGTTGGGCGAGAGTCCGAGCATGACATGGAAGAGGAGATGAGAGACTATGGCCAATCGTTGGCGGAGGTGAAGAAGAGTACAGAAAACAGGACAGAGTGGAGGTGTGCTGTTGAAGCCCTATGTTCCACTCGGAACCCATGAGAACAATAATAATAATCAGGGTTTGTAAAGAATAAGATGGTACCATTGTTTATTTCGTCAGTTCCTCATCATTTGCGTGCAGCCTAAAGAACTTTATGCACAGAACAATTTTAAAATACTTGCAAATGACACATTATGTCAGTTGAAAGGAAACTCCAAAGTTCTTTATAAACAGTGCTCAGAAAACTGCACTTATATACCTTATACACAGGAGGTTCAAGATCAGACAAAGAAATAACCGCTTGACAACAAATAGCAAAAGAGCTACGTTATCAAGACAAGAGGTGAATAAGATTATGGAGTAACTAATAGGTTGAGTGATAGAGTGGTGAGTTCAACTCAAATCATAGCTTTCCAGCCATTTAGCTCGTCTGAGGGTGAAGCTCACCATTGGTGTATGCCTGTTAGACTCAGATAACGCTCATTGGTTTAGGCGCTAGACTCTCAACCATTGGGTAACGCATTCGAATCCCAATCTATCTACTGAGGTTTAGGCAACTAGGTAGTATTGTGGTGAGAGCTGGCTGCTAGCCAAAATTGGTAGACAGTAATTTACGTCAATGTTTACGTCCACCCCCGCAAAAAAAAATAAGAACGAAGACTGACTCAACAACCAATCACAGTAGACTTTGCGTAGGCGGATACAATTTACAGATAGATAATCTGGACTTCAAGAAACGGCCACAAAGAGATGAAGGACTAACGTTCAGTGAGAAATCACCAATCAGAAGACTGTGTTTGTTTGTTTAAATAATCTATAATAATGTACATGAAAATATATAAATATGCTTTGATTTCCTAAATAAGGGATTTGTTGTCTGGCCCTTGTCTTCTATTGTTACAGTATCACTAGCTCTCGCACAATATATGTAGTTTATTGCTAGATGTATAGAAATACAAGCATGGTATGTGCCTTGCGCTAGCTAAGTGTAAAGTATTTGTTGAAAGATTGTTGAGAGCATGTACCTCAAGTCATCCTCGCAGGTTAACCGTGTGAAGTTGTCGACAAGTTCGTGTATCTAGACAGTTGTGTGAGTGGTGGACTTGTGATGCACAAGACCTCCAACCGTATATTGGGAACCAAAGTGGCACACGCCAATTTCAACCACTTCTAGCATCGTCGTGATATCAGCCAGGCTGTCAACAGTCGGATTCACAATGCTTCGGTGCTCACAGTCTTGTACTACACCCATGAAACTTGTCCTCTCAGAGTGGAGGATATCTGGCGACTCTACGTATTTGACTATCGCTGTCTCCTTAGAATTATTTGCGTTCGAACGCATTATCGTGTGTCTGGATACGGTGGAGGTCACAACTCACTGAGCTTCCTCATCTGAAAACACCGACTTCAGTGGTTTGAACATATGCCATGTACGTCATCCTAGAGACTTAGAAGCCGGTCTCTGTTCAGTAGTCTTGGGACTGTATGGGGGAAGCGGAGAGGTGATAAGTCTATGTGGTGGTGACGTGGGATGCAGGAAATTTGTCCTAGGTACATCACGACTCCCTGGATGGATTTGAGAGGCAGTTCATATGGATGACCCGAAACGTCATGAGATATTGCCAAAAATCGTAATCATTCGTGAACATGTTGCAACATGAAGTGATGGATGTTGGATGATGATTTTGATAAGACAAATCTCCTTCATCCCACGTCACCACCACACAGACTTATCACCTATCCGCCTTTCCCATCTAATCCCAGGACTAGTGAACAGAGACTGGTTCAGAAGTCTCTAGGATGACGTACATAGCACATGTTCCAACCACTGAAGCCGGTGTTTTAAGATAACGAAGCTAAATAAGTTGTGACCTCCATCATGTTCAGACACACGATAATGCTTGCTTGCTTACTTTCTGGATAACGCCCCTCAATCATTCTATATCCTTATTTTCTTCAAATATTGTTGTCTGACATATCTCCTGATGTCCACAATGCACAAAGTAAGTGTTTTAAATACAATAAAATAAGAAATGCAAATGGTTGCTCAGTAATCTAACCTAATATACTGAATTACTGTGTCTCTGTCCTCAACACAGAACTTTGCACCGATGTGCAACAGTTCAAGTTGCCACACTCCCCCCCCCTTGTAGCACACAAAGTCAGAGAAGAAGAAAGTAAAAAGAAATGCAAAATAAAGACAGTAAAAAGAGATATGAGGCAAAAAGAATAGTAATAAAGACGAACAATATAGTTTCATTGGAAATTATAAGTCACAAGGAGTGGATGCATCTGCACCAACAGTTGAGAACGATTTTCAGCCATATCATCAATCAGTCCTATATACGATTTTCCTGTATTGCTCGTTTTCTTGACTGTTATTCATAAAAGGTATCAGACAGATCACCTATTATGATCTGAATATATATATTTTTTAATTTCCAAAGTAAAATCAAGATAAATTTCCACCTTGAATTGGGTAATATGTGAGTGCCGTAAGGAACACTTTTAATCACTTTTCGCTATCTCAAATTTTCGTTGTAAGATGTGAGCCAAGACGCCTATATTCTACTCTAAATGACTGAAACCAAAGAAGAATTGTCTGTACATTTATATGCTCAGTAATGTAGATATCGTATTGATCCGGAATGAACCAAAAAGAATCATTAAAAAGTTCTCAGATAACAGATAAACTTTGAGATCAGTCTATTCGATATAAAATACAGTGATACAATATTATTATTACTATTTTTACGAGTTGATCACAGATTGATATCAGTTAGAGAACCATTGAAAACCAACCACAGGTAGTACTGGACAGCTGTTTCCGTTGTCCTAGTGATTGGGAATCATCGACAGTAGGCACCCACCGTCAGGGTTCGAACCCAGAACCTTCTATTTACAAGGCAAGCTCATATACCATACTAACTTCTAGTGACTTGCTACAGTGCGGAGTTTCATGGACTTCCAGTGAGAAGTCGTGACCAGTGAGGATGGATGTCCCACCGACTACATTGATTGGGGTTGCGCTAAATCACGAATTGGTAGAAGTTAGAATTCATGGGCTGGCGGCCATTGAATCGGGTCCTAGTGGCTGAATAGTGTACGAACTAGCTTGCCTTGTAACCTGAAGGTCCTGGGTTCGAACCCCGCGTGTGGTGAGTGCATACTTCCGATGATTTCCAAACTAGGACAACGAGAACAGCTGGTTTTCAATGGTTCTCTAGCTGATATCAATCCGTAATCAACTCGTAAAACCAAAACTAATCCTTACAAACCAACTATAGAAAATATAATTATTATTATTAACTGGATTACGTTTTGAGCACTATTTATCGCTGCCCATAATCGCATCAGTTTTTGATTGGACACTGTGTAGCAACTAATTAGCATGCGTCGAGTCCTTGGTGTGATAGTGCAGACTGAATTCTATCGTCAGTTAAGTTTACAATGCGGCTCACTATTACAGTACACTCTGAAATGTTGTTATTTGAAGGTTGGAGGTAATCGGCCACAGAAAGCCTTGCTTCACCTATATTTCATGCTACTTGACACTCATCAGTCAGCAGGGTATATCTGCAGTCGTGAAATAGCTGACATCACTTCTGAGGCTCGAATCCGGGTCACCCAGTGCAGTGCTGCAGTCAGAGATGTTACCACTGAGCTATTTGGCTTCCTGTAGGACCGAATTGGATATTTTGACTGTACACCAGGTGGCCAATACAGCTCAATGGTAATATCTCTGCAGCAGTTGGCGGTACAGGTTTGAATCTCAAAAGAGATATGAGTTGCTTCTAGATTGTAGATACGCCTTGTTGGCTGATGAGTGCCAACAAGGACAAAACTTATGATCCAAGGTTTCCTGTCGATTACCACCAACCATCTAACAACATTTCATATCAGTTTATTCACACACCTTCATAATTTGCTTTATACATATTTTTTTCTCTCGTTTCCTTGTTACTCTACCACAGTGCTCAAATTCTACCCTCGTCCCTTTAGTCGCCGAGATCATAGTAGATTTGGATTCATTTAAACCTATACTACAACACACCACAGTATACTACTGATCACCTGAATACTATCCCCACATGGAGGTGAAGATTTATTCCTCAAGGAAAACGCAGTGCGTAACTAGAAAATACACCTAATTATAGCTATTTCACACAACTAATAAAAGATATATAATCCAATCCAGCATCAAAAATAAGATCTGGATTTTCAACTCCAATGTGAAGTCAATGCTACTATACGGATCACAGACTTGGCCAGGGCGTCATAAAGAGCATCCCAAACAAACTACAGACCTTCATCAGTAGCTGTCTTCGCTCAATAATCAAGATCAGATGGCCAGAAAAGATCAGCAACAGAGATCTCTGGGAGCGAATTAACCCAGCAGGAACCGATTGTGAAACAAATAGGTAGGAAGAAATGGAGATGGATTGGCTGGCCATGCTCTGAGGAAACCATCAAGTGATATCACACGACAGGCCATTACTCGAGTGGAAACCGAAAGGGAAGCGGCGAGTTGGTCGTCAGTTCGAAGGTGACTTGGAGGAGGTCATGTGAAGAGGAGATGAAAACGTGTGGCAGACTTGGAGCCAGGTGAAGACTCTAGCAGAGAACAGAACGCAACGGAGACGCACGACTGAAGCCCTATGTTCCTCTAGGAATTAAAGGAAACAATAATAATAATCTAATGGCTCTCTGATCGATGTCAGCTCATGATGAAATCCTACAACCAATCAGATCAAATCCCTGCAAATCAACATTTGAGTAGCAATCCGACGCTCACTAGTGACTGGTCCTATTCATGTAGGTAGTTACCTAAATTCTAGTGGGAAGTCGTGACCAGTAGGGTACATCAGGACAAATACTCACCACCGATGGTATTGGTTAGTGCCATTTACGCTGTATCGTGAACTTAGCAGAAATTTAACTTCATGCATTGACTACTGGATCGCGTCCCAGTGGCTTAATGGTCGACGAGCTCGCTGGCTTTGTAACCGGAAGATCCTGGGTTCGGAAACCCGTGGTGGGTGTGTACTGATGAAGAGTTCAAAGCAACACCTGAATATACAATACTATATTTTGACTGGTAAGGCGATGTAACAGTAAGAATCCAATGACGAAACCTTTATAATCAAGGCTAAGGCAAAGGTTAACACTGGTTCACTATTCATCTCCTCCCATCCTCACAGTCCTAGTTTCGTATTCTTCAGCAGCTCATGCCGGAACTACCTCAAGGAATCAAGCCTATGATTGTCAACTCTGAATGATGTATGCGTTTTAATCCTATCGTTTTATGACACAGTTATAAAGCGTCACATATGCCTAATTCTCCTTACACCTGGTTATTTAGTTTTCAAAGGTTCAAAAGCTTATAGTTGGAAACGTAAACACATGCCAAATATTGTTACCGACTTAAGATTAACATTTGTACGTAGAGAAAATGACTGTAATTGGAAAACATACATGATCGGCATCTAAAGCAACTCGTTACCCCATGGATTGGGTATTTTCACAATTTCACACTACAGCTTAACAGTTGTTCAACATTGTTTGGTTTTCAGCAGTTTTCTTTCTATCTTAAATCCATTTGCAATGACATTTAACTTGAGAACAATTTAAATCCTTATAAAACCACTTAATTTGACTAACTAACTGCTTTCAACACAGAACTTTCCACAGATGTGCACCACTTTCATTTGCCACACTTCATGTAGCACACAGCAAAAGAAGAGAGTAAAGAGAGGTTCACCAAAAGAGAGAGAGAGGTAATAAATAGAAGTGTGGGTGAGGGAAAAAGAACAGTATTGTACGGAAGAACAATAGAGTATTATTGCATATCACAAATGAATACATCAGCGCCAGCCATTGACAACGAGGATTTTCAGCCATATCACTGATTGCATGGAGGATTTCATCATGAGCTGACATCAGTTAGAGAACCACTGGAAAACCTGGGAGTACTGGACAGCTGTTTCGTCCTAGTTTGGGACTCTTCAACAGTACGCACCCACTGGGATTCGAACCTAGGACCTTCTGGTTACAAGGCGAGTTCGTAGACCATTGAGCCACTGGGACCTGATCCAATGGTCCTTGAATTCTAACTTCTGTCAATTCACGACATAGCGCGACCATTTCGCAATGTCTTCTTCGATGAGTTACTGCCTCATCTTCAACCTGCTGGTCACGGCTTCCCACAAAATCCCTACAAAACCAATATCACTGATTGTCTCCAGCTGCCATTAGTTCTTAGCATCTCGGGGACCACAACCATCCAGCCAGCCAGTCTACACCTACCTACATTCGACTACACAGCTATCGATAATAGAGTTTATGTGAGGCACTGACTGCAAAGTGTCCTTATTTCCCTTTAAAAATCTGACCGCAAATACACTTGATTTTATTTATTTATATCTCAGACTGCCTATCGCTAGTCAAATGATCAGGATGCTTTGCCCAAACTTGGACTGCCTTAGTGACATTCTTGAAAGCACCTCCTTTTAGACTTTTAATCCTGTTTCACAACCATAAGTACATATTCATTGGTGATGAAACATATCCGGTAACTTAATTTATTAATGAGATTTCAATACTAAATACTCAACACCACAGAAAGAAACATGACCTGTCTGATGATCCTAACTCTCCTAGTCATCTCCTTCCTCGACTGACGGGGAATGTTAGCTGACATAGGGTCAGGTTGGGAAAGAGAAGGCCAGTGTGCTGGTAAAACCAAAACCAACATTGTTTCATCATTCAATGAAATCCACAACAGTTAAAGCCAAACACGTAGGAAGGTGTATACTACTTGGCTGGTTGGGGTCCTCGGGACGGTAAACGCCAATGAAAGTTGGAAACGATAGGTGATATGGCTCATAATCGTTCTCAATGGCTGACGCAGATGCATCCACTTCTTGTGACTTATAATTTCCAATGAAACTATATTGTTTTTCGTTATTGCTATTCCTTTTGCATCATATCCCTGTTTACTGTCTCTATTTTGCATTTCTTCTACTTTCTTCTCTTGCTTTGTATGCTACATGGAGGGAGTGTGGCGACTCGAACTGCTGCACATCGGTGCAAAGTTCTTTGTTGAAAACAGATAGGCAGACAGGAAGTTGCATCAGCTCTAACTGTATATGGTTGTTGACGAAATCTCAGTAGAAATATTTTAAAAGAAACTCATTGGACATTTCTTAACTTGTATCATATATGGATGGCGTAGACATAATATCCAGCTGACCATCAAAAACGATGTGAGTACTGCCCACCAATTTACTATGTCCTACTTTACTTCTGTGACACACACACAAAGCCGCCTTAAGAAGATACAAAAGGTTAAACATTTTTGATTAATAGACACCTCAGTGAAGTCGGGAGGATCTGGACTTCGCCGATGATATATGTCTGATTTCCCACAAACTGGAAGATATCCAAGCGAAAAGCTACAAGTTGGCAGAAGAAGCATCAAAGATAGGACTTCAGGTGAACATAGAGAAAACAGAGGTGATGAAGATTCCTGGACAAGAACAACAACAACAGACAATGATCAGCATAAATGGGGGGAACCTGAAAGAAACAACCTCTTTTACCTACCTGGGAAGCATCGTTTCAACTACAGGCAGAACTGACGAGGATATCAAAGCAAGAATCTGAATCAATACTCAAGATCAGATGGCCAGCCAGAAAAGATCAGCAACAGGAAGGGATCTCTGGCAATGAGCAAACCAACTCAGCAGGAACCGATTGTGAAACAAATAGGCAGGTAGAAATGGAGATGGATTGGCCATACTCTGAGGAAGCCATCAAGTGACATCACTAGACTGACCATCGCTTGAGTGGAACCCGAAAGGGAAGCGGCGGGTTGGTCGTCAGTGCAAGAGTGACTTCGAGGAGGTCATGTGAAGAGGAGATGAAAACGTGTGGTCAGACTTGGAGCCAGGTGAAAACTCTAGCAGAGAACCGAACGCAATGGAGACGCACGGCTGAAGCCTTATGTTCCTCTAGGAATTAAAGGAAACAATAATATAATAATATAATCAGTGAAATCGCTCATATCAAATGCAGCAGTATAGTGGAGTATTGATGAGATCATGTGTAGATGAATAGAGAAGGTAAATAAAAATAAAGATGTATAAAGAACTCAAGGATAAAATACCTTGGAACAGTTTTATCCTGTCACTCTTCTTGGTCATTCCATATCTTGTCGATTTCTAAGAAAATATTCCTTCTAACCTTCTACATTAAGGAGTTGAAACAATCAGGTAGGTATCACTCAAACACTCTACTTTTACACATTGTTAATTCTTGCGTCTTACGCATTCTTCTCTATTGCTCCTCTATAGTCTTTTCTGGGCTACTCAAACAGGATTATGTCATGTTGTGAAGGGTATTAAAGGTTGTCTGTAGGGCAGGTGGTGTGTCACTAAGTCAGTCAGTCAGACAGACAGGTCGTTACTACAGTGGTCAACACACACCTAAACTCATGTGAGAAATCGTCTAAGCCCATATTGTCTGACTTTCAACACCCTCTTCTATTCTCAACTCTCCCACCCCCCACCTTGCATCATCTCATCAGGTAAGAGGATTAGAAGTCATTAGGAAAGATGATATGCTCGCTCGCACAACCAAGTACAAAAACTCGACGATAACCCCTATGTGATAGAGGTAATGTGACGTGTGAAACTTATAACTTACGAAGTACTTAGTAAAATAAGTGGCTCTTTTACCTTCGCCTATTTGTAATTTATAGCGACACTTTCTGTACATTTTTGACTTTATTGTCATTGCTAATACCAAAAAGTTCCTATTATCAATTTTGGTTACCTATACCTTATAGTATATTTTTTGTTTCCTGCTGTTGTCTGAGTAAATTATTCTATGCGATATTGCACCAAATAGCACACAAAGGTAGACAAGAAGATGAGTGAAGAGAATCAATAGAGGTTTGACAAGTATAAGAGCGAAACAGAATGAGTAATGGTAGAAAGGAATATGAAAGATTACAGAGACTGAATACATCTCCGTAAGCCATTGACAACGATTTTGAGCCATGTCACCTATTGTCTCCAGCCATTGATTCTTAGAGTCCCGAGGGCGTGCCCCAACCCGGAAGTCTGTATCTCCTTACCTGACTCAGTTTAACTTTCAAGGATTTCATGGATTGATGAGGCCATGTTTTTGTTTGGCCACCACTTACTCTTTTCCAACCTGCATCTATATCAGCTAGTAATGCCCATCGGGAGGGGGAGGCGATGGTTAGGCATGCGCAGCACGTGACCCAGCCATCTCAATCTATGTAACTTTATAGCCTCTTCGATTGATTTTCCCTCTTTGCCCAATACTCTACGCCTAACGTCAACATTACTTACCTTATTATACCACCTAACGTGAGAAAGAGATCGAAGACATCTATGATCGAAAACAATCAACCTTTTCATGTCTTCAACTCGTATTGGCTATGTTTCAGAGCCAATATTGCACCAAAAGCTGAGAATTCCAAGCTGTGTCATACGTTATGTTTTTAGAATAAGGCGAATCATTATTCTTCTTCTTACCATTAAGGTGATTTATTAGATGAGATTGAAAATCTACATTGACTTAGGAAGGTGACTAGGAAGTAAGTCAAGCAGGCCAAGTCACCACAGTGATAGCCTACCAATTTCATCTCAAAGAGGATTTACTTGTAGGGAAAGCTACCATCACCAGAGTAAAACATGGAATCAATTCATGAAGATGTTGACTTTTAGTATGAGCAGCACACGATGGTGTGACTGGCTGACTGACTGGTTTCAACATAGAACTTTGCGCCGATATGCAGCAGTTCAAGTCGCCACCCCCCTCCTTGTAGCACACAAAGCAAGAGAAGAAAGTAAAAAGGAATGCAAAATAGAGACAGTAGACAGGGATATGAGACAAAAGGAATAGTAATAACGAAGAACAATATAGTTTTATTGGAAATTATAAGTCACAAGGAGTGGATGCATCTGCGCTATTCATTGAGAAAGATTTTGAGTCATATCACCGATCGTCTCCAACCTTCATTGGCGTTTACCGTCCCGAGGACCCCAACCAGTCAGGATGTCTACACTCTTCTACGTGGCTGGCTTAAACCAACTGTTGTGGATTTCATTGACTGATGAAGCCATATTTTGGTTTGACCACCACTGGCTCTTTTCCAACCTGACCCATCCTATGTTAGCTAACAGTCCCCGTCGATCGAGGAAGACGATGGCTAAGCTAGGCATGAGTAACGTAGGTCCTAACCATCTCAGTCGATGTAGCTTCACAGCCTCGTCTATTGATTTCCCCTCTTTACCTGGCACTCGATACCTAACTTCAATGTTGCTCACCCCATTATAACACTCCACACTGGAGATAGAAAGCATGATTAAAGATAGCTAGCCAGCCAAGCTTTTCATGTTTTCCACTCCGAATGCCCATGTCTCATTCACAACCATAGAGGAGGACGGAGAGGACTGCTGAGCAGTACACCCGCGCCCTTTGGTCGATATCCAGCCGGATATCACGTCACTGCTATTGTAACTTCAAAGCTCCAGTCGGAACGCAAACAAATGCAGGAGGAAAAAAAACATCAAACAAACCACAACTAAAATGTTAAGTTATGCTTGACAAATTATAAATATAAATTAGCATAAGACAAATTTAATCATAAAATATAAATATATATTTTGAAAAAAAAGAAACAATCACAGTATACATATCTGAATAGTTAAAAAAAATCAGTTGACTAATAGAATCGAATAATAAACCAACACATAAAGAATATAATACACACGAAGATAATTAAGTAGCAATATAAACCAGAGGATAAATTCTGTTTAGCCATTCGAGATAATCGTGACATTGTAGAGCGTAGTACACCTTCTGAGTGATCAAATGTTCCAGCCATATCACCGAGTAAATTATTCTGTGATCGTAATTCATCGCCTATTTTTATTGATAGACTACGCAAACCATGGACTTTTTCAACCAGTTCAAAATTCAAGCGTTCATGATCATCATAGATAGGTGTTGACGATTTGTAATCAGGTGTATTATATGCAGCATAATTGTGTTGAGAATGTGAATACCTATTCGAGTTTGGATACATTCGCTAGTTACACTTGAAGTCCATTTGATTTAATAGATAGACAGTATAAATTGTCAAAGAACCTACAAAACCAAAAATAAAATTGGCTTAATTGTTTAAGAAAAAAAAGGTTCAACGAGAAATGACAACTGACGATAAATTGTTATGCATACAGATAAAAAGCGTTTAAAATACAACTAATTTTCACTAGTAAATTATACACAGGAAAAAAAACAGCAACTTAGGTTTATATGTGAGGATTATTGGTTAAACAAACGGACCAGAATACAATATTGCATAGAAATTTCTTACATTTAGTAAAGCACAAACTGAGAACATATAAAAAGTGGTACCACAATAAATCAACGTAAGTGTAGATAAACATATCTAGAAAAAAGTAGTGATGTTCAATAGTTCGAAGATCATAATGAGGCGATATATATGTATGACACAGTGAAAGATTCCTCTTTTATTAAAATCAACAACCCCTCATTTGTTGCATCACAGGGACTCCGAGCAGGTAACCTACACCTCCATGTGGGTTTCACACCAAGAGTCAACATTTTCATGCATTGATTTCATGTTTTACTTTGATCATTGTGCTTATAGAAGTGCGTGGGTGACTATTAACTTCTTGAAATACCTGAAACAGTATTAATGTCGCGTGACCACGGGACAACTGTTTGAGGCCAGTTCCACGCCTTCCTTAAAGTGGAATTCAGAGTTATCTCCACATGGAGGTCTTACCAGCGGGTACAGGTCGCTACAACCTGAGTCGCGATGTACAGCTTCCAGAATTTATCTTCTCTAACGCTACTAATTAAAGCTGGAAGACAGATAGAAGGCTGTCAGGCCCTTAGAGGGGAATACCTAACTCACATTAAATCCTTACTCGCCGTTAATACTTCGCCCTTAGAACCCTACCCCTCTCCCAACATTGTTTCTACGAGTTACTCCAAGATGGCAACCGCTTTTAGTTCAACCGCTATTTAAACGACCTTTCTGGTATGACAGCAATATTCTTCCCAACCAGTGTATCCCGTTGAGTGAATGTGATATGCAAACTTGAAACTATGTGAGCGCGACCATTGTATTTTTCCTCCCAAACTAATCCTACTTCAGTTGATGTTGACTACCAACGAATTTGATGGTGCGGCATGCGTAATTGTATAACTCAGCCACCTTGGTTTACATTCCACATCTAACTCTAGATGTAGTCTAAACTAGGGTATTAGAGACAAATGTCTGAGTACACAGATAGCCACCCCTCAACGCCTCCATGTCAAACAATTGGAGTGCCACATGAAGTATTTATACAAATAGTTATATCAGTTTTTATTTCTCCACCATTCCTCTAACCTCAAATAGCATATCTCAGTCATATTACAAGATTCTCACATGGCCTGTCATAACCACTAAACATCTTTGTAATTTTCAGAAATCACTTGCAGAATCAAGTTACTTTCACATGCTAAATAGATGGAATCTTTTATGCGCAGAGTAAAACTTTCACGTTCCTCTTCAGTACGAGAACGAATACTTAGAAATAATAATCAATGTCAAAGAGATATGCAGTGATAGATATTCGTGAAGGATATGAGAGTATAAAATTCAAACATATTCTTACTCTGAAGTAATATATGGCATTGATTTATGCGACTTGTTCACTCCTAGCTAATCACAACTGTTGTAACCTGACAGAAAAATCTGGCAACAAGATTAGCACAAAACTAAAACTTAATTTTAAGCCCACAGTAAATTAATTCGGAAATCCTTAATTATCAGAATTCGTATAACCACCTAGAAATATTAACCGCTAAGCGGCAATTTTGTTGTTGTACCGAGATTTTTTTAGTCATATTGAGTTTCTATGAAACGTACAAGCATCGAATAGATTTGTGGTGTATCCCAAAGGCAAATATTCCCAAATTTAATAAATGACATTGGTCTTCAAATATGTATACCATCATAATAAAAGCATTTATAGTAATCAGCTGAGGAACAAATTATGCAGAATAAAGACAAGAAACTCAACATTTTCAACGGTACAAATAATGAAATGCATCTGCGCACAATTAGAAGTAGATTAACACATTAACATCCTAACAAATGTCACATTTTATTCCGCAAGTCATACCTGAGACACTTTAGCACGGTTTAAGTTGATAAATATCCGTTAAGTTATATAATTTTTGCATATGAATATATTTCATCAAAATGATTGAATATTAATGTTTTTCAGCTCTAAAATGTCATTGTTTGTTTTTATTGAACTACAACCAGTGAACCAATTCCGAAACACCGATTACTACCCCTTTCACTTGATACCTCTGAAGAATAATTACTACACTATCTTAAATGTCATCCAGACTGATTATAAGGAATGTATCACAGAAGCATTTACTCCGACGCAATGTTACCTACGTATATGTAGTTCAAAAAAAGTGGATTTTTCGGATATGATTACGCAGAAAAAAAATTACCATAACATATGTTATGGTACTAAGTGCACTTAAACTACTGAAAAGTTAAAACTACGGTGTGGTTTAGAGTTTTACAATTTTTATCCGACACAATAAAAAGACGTGAAACTATTCTAACATCAAACCAAGATTCCTACCGTACAGTTGGATAAAACACCCATCCGTAAGAGTAAACAACAAGCAACCATTTGTAATGCTGAGCTATCTGGTTGGTCAAATAAAGGTCGTTTGACTTTGGTGTCTATTGTTTACTCTTGCCCAACCATCACTAGTGAGAAATTAGCGCTGAAAGGTTTTCGAAAAGGTTTTTCTAACTATTTTTCATAACATTAACCGTCAATGGACTACACTACCAAACTTACACGTCAACAGTAACGCATCACCTATAGAACCGCCCTCGTTGTGGATTATTTCAATATCCAATATCTCTGAACAAGACACCGTAAAGTATTTGACCTCTTGGCTCTTGTTGTTTTCAAATGGTTTTGGATCTTTATCGGGTTCCAGTGTTACAGCTCAGCTGGAGGCAATGAACAGAAAAAGGTTAATCTATTCTGAAGAGAATTTATAGTTAATGTAGGGGCAGTGAGGCTAGAGAGACTATAAAGTTTCGTCCAGCTAGGTGTTCCTCAAGAAAGGCTAAAACACTTTAGATGAAGTTTTCATGAGGGAAGAGAAAGGAAATCTAGGGACCATATTGACGGAACAAATGGAAGAAAAGACAGAAGAGCTAAGTAAAAGACAACTGAGACTAAATGTGCACATAGAAAACGAGACAGACTGTTAGGATGGTAAAATAGAATAAACAGGAGATTTGGTAGGCCAAAAAGGATTTCATTGTTGTTATATTTACACAGCTAGTCACAACTAGACTACTTCTTGTATAGATGGACGCAAACATTTCATTTCAGCACGAGTCTTGTCTTTTCTTGAAGCTATTAGCTGACAGAGTGGTGGCCACTTAAAACCGCAGTGAATTCGGTAACTTATGAGTTACAAAATGAAAGTGGTGAGCCAGAATTCTGTTTTGCCCCCAGTGGACAACTCTATTGAGGTTAACCTGAGAGATACTGTATAGCCATTCCAGTATTATGCTTCAGTAACATCAGTTTAAGTATAAGTATACTGCCCGATACGACGT
This sequence comes from Trichobilharzia szidati, assembly GCA_944472155.2. Lineage (NCBI taxonomy): Eukaryota > Metazoa > Platyhelminthes > Trematoda > Strigeidida > Schistosomatidae > Trichobilharzia > Trichobilharzia szidati. The sequence continues at coordinate 192,445,114 of OX235271.1, forward strand.
GATGGTTTTAGCCACTCTCGTATGTACTCCCACCAAGAGCAAAATTAAGTCTCACTTTCCAGTCGTGAAACCTGTGCTGATTTTAATCAATTCAATTTTTCAATGAGAAAATAGCGTGTCCAACCAATAATACCATGAGTTCGTCTCACACGCTATAAACTCGAGGTATATTTTTTCCTTAGGATTTATTTTATTATCACTCTTGTTCGTACTTGGTGAGAAAAAATTAAACATGAATAGCGTAAACTTTCGTTTTCGAATTTGTGTACATTACGATTATTTGGCCATCTCCCTAAAGCGTGATGAGAATGTAGTGGTAGGTAATTCCCCAGAATTATTGGCTACGGCGTTCATCAGTGAAAATTGGATGCTGACCCTTACTGTTTAAGTCAGCTTGTTTAGGTGAAGGCTTCCTGTCAAGCATCCACGCCATTTGGCACTCTGTCGTGTTACGTTCGTTCGTTTGTGCACGATTCCTGGCCATTATAAATAAATAAATAAATAATAAATAAATTTATTCTCATAGTACAGTACATGAGGGACGCCAGTTTACAGGCATCATCAAATTGTTACAGAAATAGAACCATATAATTCAATCACAATTTACAGGCAGTAGCAAGATATGCTTTACATGTTCTTTGGAGATTATACATACACTTGATAAATGTTAATCCCAGTAGTATAAAACAGCCTTTTCACTTATATACAATCATTTCTGTGCACAGTTGGAAAAATCTGCTAGATTGTCAGTGAGTGCAAAACATCAGGAAATACAGGAGTATTGTCTTCGCATTAACAAAACAAAACCAGGTCTTTGGTGGATGGATTATAAGTGCCTGGGAAAAAAATAAAGCTTGAAGTAAATATTCATACATAACTTTGTTGTGTGCAGAGTCCTCGAATTATAGTTCATTGATGTGTTATTTTGAAATCAGTGATGTGTTTATCTCATTTGATCTGCAATGTCATTGTTGGGAGTAAATACACAAGCTTCAGACGCATTAATTAATGGATTTCTACTGCTTGTGGGTATTTTCTTAGCATGAGGAAGGTTTATGAATTTCACCTGTTCCAACAGCAGTTGAGAATATTAAATTATCTAAGGAAAGGTGGGTTGCAGTTGGTGACGGATATATGGTGCCCAACGAGCGTTCATCTGTCCATGTGATGTTGTGGTGAGTTATACCTCTTTAATGTTGTCGGTTTATGTCCATTTTATTCCACTTATTATGTTGGGTAGTAGTTTTACAAACGAGATTTCTTGTCTGTTTGAGGATACGTATCTTAACCGTTAATGTTTTATCTAGAAATAAATATAGGCAAAAAACAACAGGTGTAGTATTTAAGCTTATACATTAAATGGACCTATAATTTCGGAGGCTCTCAGATAGGAACTAGAACTACTATCGTTTGCAAACTCTTGTAGTTTGTCATTAAGCACCTTTTTGAAGGAGGCCAATGTACTTGCTTGACGCATTTCCACTGGTAGTTTATTCCACATCTGTGCATACCTAATCAAGTAAAACTTTTGCCTGGAGGCTGTTTTACATTGTTCGATAGCTACTGTACCCTTAGTGTGTCTTAGTCTGTAGCCATTGTCATCTGAAAGTCGAGTGCCATTAGTAGAGGTAAAAACTAAGTGGTTTAGAAGCTTATAGTAAAGTGTCAAGTTTAGTCTCAGGTGTCTTAGCCATAGTGTTTCTAGTCCTAGGGTATCACATCTAGTGGAGTAGTTCGCACCATTTTCGGTTCCGAGTAATTTTAACGTGAAGTACCTCTGCACTCCCTCGACTTTCAATTTGTCCTCTATGCGTATACTACTATACATGAATGAACAGCAATCAAATAAAGGACGCACACAAACCTTGTACAACAGAATTCCAGACTCATTTCTGCAGAAGTTCCTGAGTAGAAAGCCGATAAGTCTGCGTGACTTTGACACTTGTTTGGAGATATGTTCAGAAAATGATAAGTTATGTGAATATTTCAGCCCTAGGTCCAGTACAGATTCCAGTCGTTGAAGTGCATGGCCTTGAATTGTCAGGTCAAGTTCTAAATTGTTGCAACCTATGTAGAGCCAGCCACATTTTTCGACATTAAATTGGAGTTGCCAGGTGTCACACCATCTATCCATTTTTTCTAATTCTTGCTGTATGGCGTTTACTGTTATTCCAAGATCTGTGTTCTTGCATCTATACGTCACTTTTAAGTCATCTGCATATAGTATTGGTTTACCTACACTAAAGCATTCACAGATACTGTTTATATAAATTATGAATAAGAGTGGGCCTAATACACTTCCCTGGATCACACCACTACTTACTAGTTTAGGCCTTGAGATTATCGAGCCAACTTTCGTTGTCTGACTTCGGCCACAGAGAAATGATTTTATCCAGCTCAGGAGAGGATCACATATCCCTAGTGAGCATAACCTGCTGACTAGCAGATTATGGGGAACTCTGTCGAAGGCTTTTGTTATATCGAAATATAGCACAAGTACTAGTTCTCTGTTGTCCCTACTTCGTGTAACTTCATTGAAAAAGTCTATGTGGCAGGTCACACATGATCTTTTTTTAAGAAATCCGTGTTGTGATGGATTGATAAGTTCAAGTTCTAGTAAGTTGTCTGACACTTGGTCTTTAACCACTTTCTCCATTATTCGGGATATTACCGGTGTTATATTGATAGGTCGATAGTTGCATACACTGGTTTTGGCCCCTGCTTTGTGCTTAGGTAATATGTATGTGTTTTTCCACACTTCAGGATAAGTTCCAGTTTCCAACGAGAGAGTAAATATTCTAAGTAACAAGACTACCATTTCCGTGCTACCATTTTTGTACATGACAGATGGTATGTCATCTGTTCCAGTACTACCATTAGACTTCAAAGTCTTAATCGCTGAGTCTATATTTCGTATATTAAAGTCTATTTCGCCTAATTTGTGGTTACTTTTGCTGGTCATTTGGAAATTTTGGGTCGGGTGCACTCTGGCGTCATTGCAAAACCACTCATTGAGGAGTTCACTTATAACCTGGGGATCATTGTATATTATACCCTTGTGTTCCAAGCTGCTTACAGTATTGTCTTTACTGCTTTTTAGACGTTTCTGCAATATCCTACAAAGTTCCTGAGTTTTGGAGTTACCCACAAGCGCTTTATTTTCTTCAAGTTGTGACATCATTTCGCGTTTATCTTCAAGCCGTTTAAGAGTTTCATGTATTTGGTTCGACGCATTAAATTCCTTAAATACATGGTATTTCCTTTTCAATTTCTTTAGTTTTAGTCGCGTTTTGCGGTCTATAAATGGAGTTGGTGTCTTTAGAGCAGATTTTAGGGGCGCGATTACGTCTCTTGCTGAGCCAATTGTTTTGTAGAAAATATCAAGTGATACTTCCAAGTTATTGTTAATGAAGTATTCTTCCCAGTCAGAACTTCTCAGCAGATCTGATAGGAATTCCCAATCGGCATTATTATAGTCCGTATACTGATAGTGCACCGGGGAATTTTTAGGTGCGTGTTTAGTTGTTAGTCGGAATGGTAGCGTGCAGTACAATATGTTGTGATCACTGTTATCAAGTTTATTTCCTAACTCTATCGAGATGGGCTCTATTTCATGACAAAGGATTAAGTCAAGAGTGTTTTCATTTCTTGTAGGGAGGCGTACGCACTGCTTCCATCCGCCTACGTCTATAGCTTGTAGTAGCTCGTCATGGATTCTAGGTCCTGTACAGGTATCCCAGTTTACTCCAGGTAAGTTGAAATCGCCACAGACTACTTTGTAGTCAAAGTCCAGCGTAGCTGCATGCTCTAGTACTTCTCCAATAGCTATATCAGTCATTTCAGGGCTATTAGGGGGTCTGTATATACATCCCACGAGAATTTTATTTTCGTTTGTGTGGGTGCTTATCCACTTAGATTCAGGGAGTTTGTCAGTAGTTGGGTTATTGAAAGTATTGGAGTTAGTGGATTTAGAGGCATGTATTAGAGCAGTCATCTCACATTCCGATTTGGTCCCGTAATATAATTCGTAATTTGGATGATCAATTATTATGTTTTGCTTTGTCTTTGGTCTACGCGGAACAAATGCTATAGAAGTTGTGGGTATTAGATCTTGCGTTAGTAAACTTCGTACTATCCGTGAACATCGACACCCTTGGCTTCTAGAAGAAGGAGTTTGGAACTTTTAGTCATTTTTCACCTCATCAATAATGGTACAGATAATCCACTTAAATTCCGTGGCAAATAATGAACCATTCTTTGAAGTATTTCCAGCCCACATAAGTCAGCGTTTAGATGAGACAGATTACTGTTGTTGTTATTATTATTATTCGTTTTGTGCATTCCGCTCTTGAAGCCAGATGAAGGAACAAGATGAGATGAAGATATGCTGCTGAAGCCCTGAGTTCCACATGAAACCTGGTTTGTTTTATTTTATTCCTTTGGGTTCCGAGTGGAATATAAGGCATTGCGCCTGACTTCTGAAGTTCCAGTAGCAGTGACGATTTTCCGGATTGAGACAGTTAGGTTCACATGTGACCTCCCCTCTACACCAGGACTAATACTGGCTCGGAGATGTCTAGGAATACGTAGGCCGAGAGTCAAGACCCAGACCACGTGCGTGGTTGGTGGGTATTCTACCAGTTAACCTCTGACGCAGCGCAACCTAGCAGAACAATGATAATACATATTCTCAGTTTTTGTACATGAAGGGTGTCTTTTTGCAGGCATCACAAATAATACAAATAATATATACATTCAGTAAGCCTATTTACAATTATTCGCTCGTACAGGATGTATATACAAGGAGAGGTGATAAATTAATGACAGTAAACACACTTTATATTGCTAAAAGCAAATTATATGATGTAATCCTAGGCATCATTATTAGTAAATTTGGCGAAAATGGTCGTAACAACTGAAGGCTGCGTTACATATGGTCAATATGTTGGGCTATTCACAATACTATAAAAATGGCTTTTAGTTAGTTTACCGACAATAATATTTCTAGCTATATCACCTGCAAGCGGCTCACCACAGCAGTTAGTGTCCAGTTAAACATATAAAGAAGCATTGACAGATCAACAGTAACCGGCAAAAGGCGAATTTTTTAGTTCGTACGTGGTTATTATTACTCCCTTGCGTTCCGATTAGAACATAGGGCTTCAACAACACATCTTCAGTTTGTTATACTTTCTGCCGTCCTCTTCGGCTAGATCCACGATTGACCAAACTGTCTCATCTCCTCCTCCAACTCACACGATCTCCTCCATGTCACCCTAGCACTGACGACCCACGCGTCACTCCACATTCAGATTCCACTCAGCGATGGCCTGGTGTGCGATTTTATTCGGCGACCTCCTCAATGCCCGATCCATCTTCATTTTCTCCTATGATTTTGTTGAAAGATCGGCTCTCGCTTGTTGATTTGTTCCTGTAATTTCCTGTTGCTTATTCTTTCTGGCCGGCCATTTGATCTTCAGTATGGAGCAAGCGAAGACAGCTGTTGATGAAAATCTGCAACCTGTTGGAAATCCTTTTCGTGACACGCTGGTCAAGTTTCTGACCCGTATAGAAGAACCGATTTCACATTGGTGTGGAAAATACGAATCATGTTTCTTATGCTAATTGCGGAAGATTTCCAAACTGGCTTCAGGTTGATGACGGCGTATCTTGCCTTTCCGATTCTGACTGGCTCTGACATCTTTGTCCGTTCCCCCTGTAGTTGAAACGATGCTTCCTAGCCAGATAAGTGAGGGAGGCAACCTCTGTTAAATCTCTCCCGTTGATGGTGATTGGTGCTGGTTGTGATTGTTGTTGGTTGGTCATATTCATCACCTCCGTCTTCTCTGTGTTCACCTGGAGTCCTGCCTTTGCTGCCAGCCTCTTCTGACAGTTTGTTGGTTTTCGCTTGCAAGTCTTCGAGTTAACGTGATATTAGACATGTATCTTCTGCTAAATCCAGATCTCCTAGAGTCCTATTATCTGTCGTTCAGCGTATTCCTGACTCCTCGCCCCCAACAGTCTGACGCAAAATCCAGTCAACCACAATTAGGAATACCATCCGCGATAATAGGCAGTCTTGTCTTAATCTTGTATGCACTTTGAACATCTCGCTGAGTTTTCCGTCGTGAATTACTTGACATGTGGCATTGTCATAAAGCCGTTGAGTGAGTTTTATAAAGACTTAGGCACTTGCACGCCGTAGTGTTGAAGTAGTTTCTAAATTACTTCTCAGTCTACGCTGTCGAAGGCCCCCTTGAAGTCGATGAAGTTGAAGTGCACGTTTGACTGCCACTCTATGCCTTGTTACGCGACGACGATGCATAGAGTTGAAATTTTATTAGCTCATGATTCGCCTTTCCTAATCCAGGTTGTTCTGGTGGGTGGGGGAGTTCTGTATTTAGTGCATCCTTCATTCTCTCCAGGATGATGCGACTTAGTATTTTACTTGGCCTGGGCAGGAGCATTACTCCACGCCAGTTCTTACGCAGGCCTAAGTCGCCCTTCTCTGCCTTTCTTCCAATCGGCAGGCACCTTTCCTTCTTTCGAAACTTTTCGCAGTAACTAAGTGAGAACATCCACCGTATTCTCTAATGCCGTCTTCAGTGTTTCGGGAGGAATGCCGTCTAGTCCTGCTGCCTTCCCGGCCGGTGTTCAGCAGCTTGATAGCATTCAGGATTTGTGCATTCGTTGGAGGAGTGGTGCCCACTGGCAGGCAGTTCAGACCGTGCTATTAGTGGTGTTTCTGAGCCAGTTGCCGGTGGTGGTCGATTCAAGAGTTCCTTAAAGCGATCAGACTATTGTTTGATTTGTTTCTCCTCCTTGATAATCAGGTCCCCTTGAGCATCTTTTATTGGTTCCATCACCTGTTTTGATCTCCTCCCGGATAGGTACCTGGTTAGATGACATAGTGTTCTGAAGTCAATTCCATCTGCAGCCCGCCTGTTCTGCTTCAGTTGACAGTATGCTGTAGAATTGCCTCTCATCTTTCCTATCACTCTTCTTCACTTTTTTATTCAGTGCAGTGTACATTGAACTCAACTTCTCCTTCTGTTGTCCAACTTTGTATTGAGTCATCTTCTCTCTTACCATCCTTCTCTCCTCGATCTATAGCTAAGGCACCCGCTATGGTTTGTACTTCAGTTTCTGAATGTTGAGCTTGCATTATAATGGCCTGTCTCCAGTTGTTTTCATGGATTTTAGCTTCACCTTGAAGGTTCCTTGAACTAGTTGATGGTCTCAGCCCACATATGCTCCCCCTCTCGATATAGTGCTCAGCAGGCTGCGTCTCCCCTTCTTTGAGCAGCATTGACGTGAAATCTATCTGGTTTGAGGTGTGGCCGTCAGGTGAAATACATGTTGCTTTGTGTATATCCTTGTGTTTGTACGCGCTTCCTCCGATCACCAAATCTTCGAAAGAGCAGAAGTCTGAGAATAATTCTCCGTTCTCACTCATTTCTCCGATAGCCTCTCTACTCATGATGATTTCTCTTCCTGGGGCGTTGATAAGGCATATCCCCTGTTTGAAGTGGCGCCTCCAGCTTTACCTTGAGGACATTTGCGCGGTCTAGTTGATTTCAGTTTGGCTTATTTATTTCGTTTGATGTAGGTAGCTGCATTTGACGTGATTCTGGTTTCTGTTTGGCTTGAACTGTATTGATTTTGTTAAGAATAGTCGTCAAAAGCTGCCTCTAGTGCACTAAATGCACAAAAAGGTATAAAATAAAAACAACTGGCATGAGGATAATTGTATTAAAACCAAAAGTTGATATCATGATAGTTTGTGATATATCTGTAGCATTATACATTGCAAATGAATGTTGTTACCCTAGGGTGTTTCCTTTATTAATGCATTTATTAATGATACTTGCACTTACCTATCTCATTACAATTTAATGATTCACCTCAGCACTTTAATTTTTCTAAAACAGATTCCAATCCCTTGTAAAAGGTGTACTTACCTCAATATCGGTTGGTTATCGTATGCCTACAACCACGGGATGAAAACGGAACGAAGTCGATTTTCCCGCTCAACCTGGAGGACAACTGTACAATTCAATAACTATACGGCCTAATTCAGAAAATGAGTGTATTATATGTATCGAATATTTAACAGTTGAAATACGATTAACTTGTAGACAATCTACGATTTGATATTATATCATACTTGATCGTGCCTGTAAAAATGGCATGCATTTTCATGTAAATTTGTAAATTTATATGAAATACATTATTATTATTATTAAGGCACTTATGGTACAGGAGGATGCTTGAGAACGTGTTTCATGTGAAAATTATAGGGTGCACCTAAAATCCTCCTGTTTGTGGCGTCTCGGTGATTTCTGTAGAGCTTCGTTTCATCACTTGTGTCCATATTTGTCGTTCACGAGTGTTTCAGTAAATGTTTATGGCTATAATCAGGAACTCTCCAAAACGGTAACTGTGGTAAGGAATTTATATTTTTTTCCGCTATAGTTTCCAAGTCAATGTCTCTTTTAAATAGCTTAGTGTACTCTGTTGGCTATTCATGAATTTTTTATTGACAAGCTTCTGTTTTCATTTACAGTGGTACCGAATGGACGCATTGGCACTTGGAGACAATGGCGACCAACCTGCCCTTCTTATATCAGTGGATATCAAAAACCTTTTTGACGGAATTATGTTTAGTCACCGGTATACCAGTTGGGTTCAAGTAGAAGATGTTCTAAGTCAGCTGGAATCAGTAATATATGTATATATGTATGACAGAGTATTCCTAGGCAACTCATACACATTATGTAATCAAAAAGTGCATACGGGACCATGAATCTCAGGATTTGAAGTACAAATTAGTAGTCTTTCGTTGTACATATAGCATGAAGCGAGAAACTAGAGGTTCAGGTTTACGCGTCAAACCGTAAGAATTCTATTATTTATTTCTGCAGTGCAAACTACACCGGTTACCAATCTGGCTTTCGTATACGCTAAAGGAGGACGAGATTATCATTTCTTCCGCGAAAACAGTTCACAATCACAGATGTGAAAAAGTCTTATGATGGGTGATCCATATTTTAGACGCCTGTCTGGGGATGAAAACGAGAATATTGCACCAGTTGTGAAGACTACATCTGAGGTTGCTGATGTTTTGGAATATGCTGAAGAGAATTTTAATGAAGTTTTGACGAGCACAGATGTGTATAATTTATGTAAGGATGTGAGACCAGGTAATTGAAGTAGTTTAAAGTTATTTTTGAAGCCATGCCTTTGAGATCAGATGTTATGCGCATAATAAGGCAAAGTGGTCAGGTGGCTGAATACGTGGATTCGAATACAGGGATAACCAGCAGAATTTGCTTCGCCCTGGAATCACAGGTTCATTTATATCGGAAATATGGAGAGGTGGTGACGGCATATTCCTGCACCAAGTGGATTATACCAATTCTACTTGTGCCTGCAGAATATTTAGGGCACAAAGAATACCTTGCCGGCATATGCTGCTATGTCACACTCAAATTCCTCAGTTTACAGGTAAATCAAACTCTTACTAATATTTAAATTAATATTTTTAGTTGACAAAGTAATTCGCCTGTGTCGCAGATGGTTTTGGCAGGATCCGTTGCTACCAAGTCGTGTGCCGTGTGAAGGTTCAGTGAAGAAACCCTGCATGGAGATACTGCAACTTCGCAGGCAATTGAACAGAAGCTTCGCAGTTATGCAGGATAATTATAGTAATGAATATATTATTAGTGCACTGCGAGCGACTCTGAATTACTTTGAAAACTTTCTTGTATAATAATGGAAGATGTACATAAATTTTGTGTCAATAAATGCAAATATACCCTAACTTCTAAACTGCATACGCCTTATGTTTGACCGTTTCATGTGACAGAAGTCTAATAGTCATTTGCGAATATAGTAGAAAGCATTTTCTAGAGAGCAAGTAAAAGTGAGTACTAGGCGGAATCTCCAGTACTTAGTATGAGAAGTGAGGTGAACGTTTTTTTCTTGTAAGTACGCAATGAAAAGATAATGACGAGTTTTTGTAACTAGCATTGTATTTACTATGTAGGTAATGTTATTACAGGCATACGTTGCTATAACGTGTCTAGTCTGGCGTATCGCCGCATGAGTAACACCAATTGTAGCGTTTTCCAGTCAGTAAAATTTCGACTTTTCGTAGGTCACACTTCACGGAAGGTAGATGAAATTAAAGACTGCTTCCAGAAGATCCGTACAACGGCACCTTAGGCAATGTCTACAAAGACAAAAATAAGATAATTAGAAGACACGTTAAAATGCATAGGTAAATAAGTCAAGTACTGTTTTGGAATAAGGGAGATTACTAGTATTATTACAAGGTCTTCAACTCATTTCATTTCTTTCGACTGCTACCATTTCTTGAGTCAGCGTTACCTACTTATAGTTCACTGTAACTTCTTCGTTGCACCCTATTTACACAGTGCAAGGAAATGAGAAAATGAGTGCAATACTTAGGATACAGCAATAATAAGGGTATAAGCAGATTAACACTGCAGCGAGGTGCAACAGTAATAATTTGCTTCGTTCGAAAACAGTAATGTTTCAGTGTTGAATTCGCAGCATCTCGTACATTATTGTATCTCATCTTATGAAGTAATAACATCTCCAAGGTATTTCATGTTAGACTTAGTTTATGTTCCAGTGCCCTCTGTGATACAAGCATCTTGTGAATGATACATGAGTATTTCAGTTATGCGTACTAAAGGTTTAAAAAAATCACTCATCTAATTCACTTCTATTAGCACTAATTCTTATGTCCATGTTACTGACTTTTGGTTTATGTTTTCTTCAGTGCACTTTATCTGGACAATTTAAGGAATTGGGAAATGCATTGAGTACTTAAGAAACGGCATTCATAATTGTTTGTGCCAATTAACACTGTAGTGAGTTGTGACACTAGGCAGCTGCAGTGACAAAGCCGACTGACTGAGTTTCAACATGGAACTCGGTGGAGAAGTGCAACTTTTGAGATGTAACGGGACAGAGTGTAAAAGTTATCTCGAGTATGAGGAGAAATTATTGTAAGACAACTCTTTTTCAGTTAGACGAGAACCGAATAAAAAAATGCGATTATCAATTGTTGACATTTTGCTTATTTTTATCCACGTTTTAGCATTTCATTATACCTGGACTATAGATCATTCTGATAGACTGACTTTCAACAGAGAAGCTTGCAAACAAGTGCACCTGTTTACGTTATCACATTCCATGTAGCACACAAAGGTAGAGAAAAAAGAAATCAAATGGAACTCTAATGAGCATAAATGTCACGGAAAACGAACAGTGATATGGAAAGAACACAATGGTTGCTCAGATATGTAAGATTACACAGAGTGAATGCATCTGTGTTATAAACAACGTTTGAAGTCACATTTCTACTTAACACTAAGCTTCACCCCAATATTACTCACCATTTTAGACTACTTAACACAGAAGAAATGGCACAGACACCGCGATCAAAAACCAGTAGTCTTTTCGTATCTTCCAGTTTCAATGGTCACTTCTCACAACCTAGGTGGACAATGTCATTAGCATACACTAAGTTGACAAGACTTTTCCCCGGTAAGTCCCTGAAGTGAGTGACACAATTTTGTTAATACATGTATGATGAAAGTGAACTAAAATAAGGACGGCAGTTGTAGAAATGAGCCTTGTATTATATCATTCTTGGAAATATCAGTTCCCTCATAGTTTAGTTTCAGTATTAAGTGGATGGAATGCAATCTACAGATTCACGAAATTCACATACTGACGTACTACTTTTCTGGAATCATGGTTAATGTCTCCTCATTAAAGTGAGCAATGGGTATTGTACTTGTGTAAAATCAATAGGCTATGAACCGCTGCCGATGAAAACGACAGAAATTCTTGGAATTATCAGTTATAATTTCAGCTGGATCACATGCAACACTCAGCAGTTGTTAAGTGGTCAATTCATGAACATGGAATCCATACAGAAAGCGCAGAAGATTTAGTACAACATGCACAATCCTGATTTCACTATTCAGCATGCACGCCGAATGCATTACTTTAGGGGCCTACACAGTTCACAAATTAACTCACAACACTGAAGTGGAGAAATTCATATTTTTCCTTACTGAGTTAAATATAGCGGTTCTTGTGAAGTAACTTCCTTATGCAGAAGAGAAGAGCAAGGTATTCATAATCTTCTGCTACATGTGGAATCGCAGTGCAACTCGATGCGCAATAGTCTATATACAAATAAACTCAAAAATAAAGTCCTCCTGGTGACACATTGTGACATGATAGGAAGTGAGACGGTCAGATCACCAGCGTATTTGACGAAGTTGCTCTCATTAGAAAGAGAAAAGTCATGTAAGACAAGAGAGAGAGAAAAAAGAAAAGGAGAGATGACAGTACCCTGAGGAGCACAACTTTCAGCAAGCAAGGCGGAAGATTTACCCTAATATACAGTATGCTGTATACCATTCGGGAAATGATAATGCAACCAATCACCTGCACAGGACTCGTGTTTGCACGACCGAAACCTTACTCAACTAATATCATCTAGGTCCTTAGTCAATAACGGCATATGTTGAATAACTTAAAGCTTAGTGCAAAGGTGATAAAGCACAAAAAACACTTGCAAAGTAGAAGACGAATCCCGGGTGGATGAAGATGTTACTGAAAGGTATTTATTTGTCATTTAATAATAATTTATTCTCATTTTTGTACATGAGGGACGCCAATTTACAGGCATCATCAATTCGATAAATTACACATACGAATAATAAGTATAGTCACTAATCATAATATAATAAGGTACACAATTATTCCTACAAATGCAGGACACACAAGTTGTAAAGCCATGGATAAGTATTATTTAAGTTACATATTTAAATTACATGGAATACGGTTAAATAACATGGTTGCTGTCATTTTATCCTCAGTTTGTGGGAAAAATCGGATAACTGGTTATTCAATGGGACACACCAAGAAATGTAGAGACATTGACTTCGCATTAACAAAAAAAACCAAGTATGCGTTGGATGGATTACAGATACTTAGGAAAATAAATAAAGCTTGAAGTCAAGTCCCTCATAAAACAATAAAATGCGTCTTACAATAATATATTCCCTCTTTACGCACATGAATAAATAAATAAATTTATTCTCATAGTACAGTACATGAGGGACGCCAGTTTACAGGCATCATCAAATTGTTACAGAAATAGAACCATATAATTCAATCACAATTTACAGGCAGTAGCAAGATATGCTTTACATGTTCTTTGGAGATTATACATACACTTGATAAATGTTAATCCCAGTAGTATAAAACAGCCTTTTCACTTATATACAATCATTTCTGTGCACAGTTGGAAAAATCTGCTAGATTGTCAGTGAGTGCAAAACATCAGGAAATACAGGAGTATTGTCTTCGCATTAACAAAACAAAACCAGGTCTTTGGTGGATGGATTATAAGTGCCTGGGAAAAAAATAAAGCTTGAAGTAAATATTCATACATAACTTTGTTGTGTGCAGAGTCCTCGAATTATAGTTCATTGATGTGTTATTTTGAAATCAGTGATGTGTTTATCTCATTTGATCTGCAATGTCATTGTTGGGAGTAAATACACAAGCTTCAGACGCATTAATTAATGGATTTCTACTGCTTGTGGGTATTTTCTTAGCATGAGGAAGGTTTATGAATTTCACCTGTTCCAACAGCAGTTGAGAATATTAAATTATCTAAGGAAAGGTGGGTTGCAGTTGGTGACGGATATATGGTGCCCAACGAGCGTTCATCTGTCCATGTGATGTTGTGGTGAGTTATACCTCTTTAATGTTGTCGGTTTATGTCCATTTTATTCCACTTATTATGTTGGGTAGTAGTTTTACAAACGAGATTTCTTGTCTGTTTGAGGATACGTATCTTAACCGTTAATGTTTTATCTAGAAATAAATATAGGCAAAAAACAACAGGTGTAGTATTTAAGCTTATACATTAAATGGACCTATAATTTCGGAGGCTCTCAGATAGGAACTAGAACTACTATCGTTTGCAAACTCTTGTAGTTTGTCATTAAGCACCTTTTTGAAGGAGGCCAATGTACTTGCTTGACGCATTTCCACTGGTAGTTTATTCCACATCTGTGCATACCTAATCAAGTAAAACTTTTGCCTGGAGGCTGTTTTACATTGTTCGATAGCTACTGTACCCTTAGTGTGTCTTAGTCTGTAGCCATTGTCATCTGAAAGTCGAGTGCCATTAGTAGAGGTAAAAACTAAGTGGTTTAGAAGCTTATAGTAAAGTGTCAAGTTTAGTCTCAGGTGTCTTAGCCATAGTGTTTCTAGTCCTAGGGTATTACATCTAGTGGAGTAGTTCGCACCATTTTCTGTTCCGAGTAATTTAGCAAAGAACAAGATTAAGAACTGCAATTATCATTTGTTGACATTCTGGAGACCATTATTCAGTTTTTCGCATTTAGTTATGCCTAGCCTGTGTCATTCTGCCTGACTTTCAGTATGACTTTGCAAAGAAGTCCAACTGTTCAGTTTACCACATTCCATGCACCACACAAAAGTAGAGAAATGAAACTAAATGGAAGTTTAACGAGCGAAAATTTGAGGGAAAATAAATAGCGACAACATGAGTTGAATAGATACGTGAGATTACACAGAGTGAATGCATCTAAACAGAATATATATGTATATATACACACTAATCACCCCCTAAGTACTCCACTTGCTTTCTTTTGCGTTGTTGTTGTTTGTCTTCTTTTGTCTCTCACCATTTCAGCTTCCATTTAACTTTTTGAATGAGAACAAAGAATGTAGATATTTGCCCATTTACAATGACAAATGATCTGCAAACATTATTGGTCCCATAACTTACAATTCCCTCGTGAATTGCGCATTGCCTTCACCAAGGACGCAACCTGGATTACAGTTGTGAAATATATCTTCATACCAATAAAAAAGTATTGATTTATAATACTTCACGAATGTAACTTATAACATAACTGATCTTGTCTGCAAAATAGCTTGCATTTCTTGAAAACACCCGTTTATAAGAAAATATAAACTGTCATTATTATTAGTCTACATTGAGTACAACTCACTTGTGATGTTACGAAGAAAATGCTGACAAAAGTATACAAGTGTACCACTTATTTTAAATTATTATCAAATCTGGATATAAATCAAGAATAAGACTCGATGCCGTAGACACCAAAGTTGTATGGAGGAATTACTTCAAGCTTTATTTTTTTCCCAAGTATTTGTAATCCATCCAAAACATACTTGGGTTTTTTTGTTAATGCGAAGACAATATTTCTATATTTCTTGATGTGCTCCATTGAATGACTAGTTATCATATTGTTCCCATAGACAAAATGACTGCAACTTTATAATTTTACCATGAACCAAATTTATGTAATTTAAATGATACTTATCCATGCCTGTACAATTGGTGTGTCCTACACAGGTAGGAAAAAATGTATTACTATTATTAAATATGTTTACTAATCGTATATGTAATTTATCATATTGATGATGCCTGTAAACTGGCTTCCCTCATGTACAAAATGAGAATATACTATTATTTATTTATTTATTTATAAACAAAGACTTGCAGACATATATCTAGTAGTTCTTCTAGCTTACTGTCAACGATTTTATGAACCAATAGCAGTTTTCCATTCGACCGACCCAAACACATTTTGAACCTTGACATGTGCTGGCTAACATTATCCATCGAGGAAGGCGATGGCTTGGTATGCAATCACGTGTTATAGCCATCTCAACCTATTCAGCTTCCCAACCTTGAAGACTAACTTACCCTCCTCACCTAAAACTTTATGCGTAACCTCAAGAGCAATCACCATATTATACTGCTTTAATCATGAGATAGAACACAGACACCTATAATCAAACACCGGTATTCTTTACATATTTTCCAGTATCAGGGGTAACTTCTCATAGTCTAGGTGTACAGTATCATCAGTAAACTGTAAGTTGATGATGATAAGTCTCTAAAGCCATTTATAGACTATCCTACTGATATATGTGTGATTGGATTGAAATGATATAAGGATGAGAGTTTAAGAATTCAGCCTTGTGTTACATCCCAATTGGAAATGTGTTTTCTCGGATAATTCGCAAACAGTAATCACTGAATAGAAAACATTCTGTAGAATTTATGAAACTCATTAACTGACGCAATACTTTTGCAGGCATTATAGTGTTTCCTCAATTTATTTTTTATTTTTTTTTTTGATTTACAGCTTGATTCCACACCGTATTTTCAGTACAAGTATGGAATTTTCAGCATGGATATCGGTTGCCCAAATTCAGGCATACCATAGATATCGGGTGTGCGCCGGCAGGGGATCGAACCCCGGACCATGTGCATGGTCGGCGAGAGTCCTAACCACTGTGCCACCGACGCACAGATTTGTATATTTCGGCTGCATAAAACGAGTAAGTGGTATCCTGGTAATACAAATGACTACAACAAGTCTTGGAATCATGCACCACAACTTTTACTTTACTGAATACTCCAGCAGATTTGAAAAACACACTTGACAAATATCAAATTTATACAGGAAGTCAGTAAGATTTACTAAACTAAAAGCACTTTCGGTTTACATAGGAGATTTCCATGCCGAATTTATTCCTCCGAGGGCCGGCCCTCTGTGTAGGCCTACACAGATTACAACTTCAATTAAATAACATTGACGTTGAAGAAATTCCATTCTTCATTACTAAACTTAATGATAGTAATAATGTTTTTCTTCTAGAAACAGGAGCATTCCTAATGTTTCATTTTATGTAAATGCAGTTACATACAGTTGCACTAAGAACTCAATGCAACTCGGTACACAATAGTATATACACAAATAACCTGAAAAATAACGTCCTCTTTACCTTCTGAACAACTTTTACTTATTACAGGATAATAACTTTCTTTCACGTATGAGCCTGAGATATGTCTATGAAATCACAATATTATATCAGTTAAATCTCGCCCCGAAACCAAGGCCATTTGAAACCAATAGCAACATACAGACAGACGTCATTGAGGGGATATGCAATAAAGTCGCTCTTGGCTACCGTTGATGACATCATGATAGCTACTCCCTCAGTGTGTTCGTGGTTGTCGTCCGGGTGACCAGACCGGAGTAAATTAATGACTCTCCTGTTGACGATGTTGTCAATCCACATCCATTCCATCTGCTTTCGCAGATACCCTTTGCGATATCTTCGCATCTCTTTGGCTACCTGAACAGCGTTCCCAGTCTCGCACATTGTACGAACATTCCACGCACCCATTCTTACTCTTGCTTTCATCGAGATAAGACACATTGTCTGACTGGCTTTCCAAGGGCTGGCTTTCACCAACACGCACCATTTCACCTGTCCGATTCGAGCGAAGAATAAGACTTTTATCTGAAGTTTTTGTATTTTTAATATATTTTCTGTGCGTTGAAGTTCATCCAACACCATTGAGTATAGACTTGATATTGAGCAGGTTTAATAATTTGAGTTGTGCCAACTGGAATCGTGGATTCTTGTGATTCCTTGTCACAATGGAAAAAATATCACTGCGTTTTTTCGGAGATTAGACTAGCTGGTGAAGCATAAATACTGTTCAAATCTTCCCATCTGATAGTGTGGTGCATTTCGCCCTTGTTTTCTTATATTTCATTCGAGTCTGTTTTTTCATCGTGTTATCAGGTAGACATTATACGTACGACTCTTATTAGCCTGAAGGCTGTTTCTTGATCGCTACTTTGAAATAATGACAAAATTCAAGCCAGTACGGCATTAGATATCACCATCCCCGATGATATCTGCGTCTAATATGGATGGAAACTTGGATTCTAATGTACTTGGCCACATACTCGGCGACCTTAGTGGGTGAAAGTTATCCTAAAATCTTTTCTGGGGTTGTTAAATTTTATCTATACTGTACTCAGATCGTCGTATCCCACAAGCTCTATCGAGATTAAATTATCTACTTCTACAGAAGTAGAGTTTCTGAAACTGAGAGAGGTTGTAATCGATTGGACATTCAACTGAAAAGGAGGCAGGAATGATAATTTTCGAGGAAAAACCGATTAAACAAAAGCACATAAGACAGTTAACTGCGACAGAACAGAAAGCGTGTAATATACGAATGAAACAATGGGCTGGTCACTTCAGAGGGCTGCGAAACAGCAGGACCAGACAGAATTACTATGGAAGCACTGAAAAAGGATCCTGATGCCTCAGCGGATATCCTGACCCCACCATTTCAAGAAGACTGGGAGGAAAAGAGGCATGTGTGGAATGGAAAAAAGGCCAGCTTGTCCAATAATAAATAATAGCGGCTTGGACTTCTTCAAGAACTATAAATATATCAGGCCACGTCATCCTGGAGAGAATAAAGTATGCTGTGGATGAAGAAAACAGCCTTTAACAAGCTGGATTCAGGAAAGACAAATCTATGTATAATCAACAAAAGGAGCACAGAATGTCATTTGAACCTGAACACTAGCTTAGTCGGTATTAAGAAAGTGTTTGGCAGAGTTTGTCACTAAGTTAATCGAAAATTAATTCAACACTGCGGATTGCAATACCACAGATCCTTATCAACCTCACTCAACAACTTTAGGACAATACCAGATATCAGGTAATGCACAATGGGAAATTCAGTGAAGCTTTTGAAGGTGAAGACGGGGTGAGACAAAGTTGCCTATCACCAGTGATGATGTTCCTGAATGTAGGGGACTGAATCATGCGCAGATTGTTGGTAGGGCGAAGATGGACGGGCAAGTTGATTCTTCAAGATTTGGAATTCACGGAGGATTTATATTTAATGTCACACAAACCCATGTTGTATATTATAAGGTTATCTTTCAGGATACCTTTGCGAGGTCATCACAAAGAGTTTCTCAAACTGCAGTGGAACATATATACGTACGAAATTTAGGCTCGCATTGGGTGGTAAATGAATGGAACAACCTACCCAACGAAGTAATACTAGCCCTATCGCTTAAAGCTCCATATCTATCATGAAGAAATACGTGTTCAAGGATTAGCGAAGGTCACAAGAGCATACTATCCTTTATTATCTCAGTATTAACAAAAATTTGAAAACTTTGGCAGGTTTCCTACGTATACGGAACGCAAACCTCCAAAATTCTTAGATATAAGCTTTCCAGAAGGCCAAGATTCGGGTTCTTCACCGAGAGAAAGCAGTGATTTCAGTACAGTTAGGAAATACTCATTGGATATTGAATGAAAGATAAGGCTATTTTACGCTGTCATATTTAATTATGACCTAGGACTTTGGGGCGCCTCGTTTAAAGTTTCCGGTTCATGATAGCGTTCATGTAAGCAGTTGTTGTTTTGGCTTTTTTTGCTTTTGACTTGTGTCATGTTTTTATTATAGCGATATTTTATAGGTCCTTTGACATTTTATAAGCAGTCTTTCATAGTTGTGCAAGTGAGTTCGCTAATATCACACCCGCAGAACCTATAAAAGATTATACTGCTGTTTCCTTAACACATAAGATAATACTTGGTTTTCCACCAACTTTCTTTGTCATTTTAAATTAGTTCATTTGAGTAGATGTCTAAAATTCAGTGCGTTACACTTAGCAACCTTTCAGCTTTCACGGAGTTCATCAAAATAGTATTATAACTCAACACTTAAGTGTAGTGATAATTATTAATATTTTAATTACAGTTCTACTTCCCCAATACTTACTAAATTCTATTGCAAAATCTCCTTAGCCGTAGTGTGTTTGCAGTTGTGAGCACAGACACTGCATGAACATTTAGAGTGGTTAATCACACTGCTATTATGAAAAGTTCATATTAAACATCGAATATTTGCCGTAGTGTTAAATAAAATTTAGTATGGTTAATTTTCATTTCATATATTGTTCAAGTAGTTGATCATTGTATCTACATGTGATGATGAATTCTTATGCCGAATGAGCCTTGGACATAAAGTTCCACTCATGTTCGGTTGACATTGGTATCTTTAACTTCACATACTAAACCTCAATCATTCATCAAATATTAAAGTTTGAAGAACAGGCTTGGACGGATAAATGTCTATGTCAAATAAATTGGAAATGTTTTACAGTAACATTAACCTATGAATCCGAAGTAATATCGGGATAAGCAGTCGTATATACAGAGAGAAATAATGCGAATAAATAAAATGTATTTAGTTAGCAGTGGGTCTGTTCCTTAAAGGCTTGAGAAGTGCAAATGAGGCTAAAATATTGCCTACAATAAATCAAAACTAGAGAAAGTAATTTCAGTCTTCACTACCAATTATTTCAAGTCCATAACATTAAGTACATTTGATTACGAAAATATAAACACTATGTTTTCACTGTGATACCGAAAAAATTATCGTTAGCTTTTAATTCCAATTATATTTTCCTTTCGCGTTCATATCATTAGAACCTTAGTTTTCAGAATTAAAGGCGGAATACTTACATGTCCAACTACCTAATTATTCTTATTACGCGTTTCATAAATTATTGCTCATAAATATTTTGGATTATTCATCGGTGATTTAGAAGCAAGAAATCCTTTATTTTCGCCCCACTGTCAGTATGTGGCTCCTTTATTTCTAAGTTATTTTCTATAGGATGGTTATCTAAAGTAAATAATATATTGATTAGTTAATACAAGAATGATGTAGTATAGAGACAAAGTTAATCAGACAGCAACTAAAGTAAGACTGAGTTAAAAAACTAGATGACGTAATATAATTGGCTAAAATGTTACAACTTAGGTCAGGATAGCAACAGAGGTAATTACAGGTAGAGATTAAGTAGAAGTGAAATTGAGTGAATAAGTTGGATGACGTAACATGGATGACTAGAAACTGAGCGTTGTTCAAGTCAGTAACAGTGGTAGTGGGGTGTAGAGATTGAATCGGGTGGGGGTAGAGAACAAGAAAGTTGAGAATGTAAAATGTTACAATTGAGAAGACAAAATAATACTAATAAAGAGACAGAAGAAAAGATTAGGTAGAATTTACTTGTCGGCTAATAAGATAGATTACGTCCATTGCAAGTGTAGCGATTGAACGAACTTCTTCTGTATGCAGAGTTCAGGACTTAGCAAGTGAATCGCCATTGCTTCTGCAGTTTGAAGAAGTCTGATTCGTACACCTTTAGGGAGACCACCTCTTACTCTGTAGACGACTTTGAAGTTTGTTTGCGGTGTAGCTTGGTGTCCGGATTCTATCAGATGTTCTAAGTTGTAACATTTTAGCCAATTATATTACGTCATCTAGTTTTTTAACTCAGTCTTACTTTAGTTGCTGTCTGATTAACTTTGTCTCTATAAATAATATATGTTTGGGTGTTATAGATTTATTTATTTGCTAGAATTTAGGTGTAATGGGGGGGGGGGCGTGTTCGTTGTATTCACTTCGTGATGATGTTTTAGGCAATGTCAAATGTAGCACAAAATAGAATCTTAGTTCAAATTAATAAAATTGTCTATAAGTTACACTGTCAGCGGCCGGCGGTAGGGGGCGGGGGTTAGGTTAATAAAGTCTGTGTTGCTCAGTGTTAAATAGTTGCAGTCATTCTTAGGAGCTCAAGTGGATTGTTGTTTGAAGCTGACTTTCAAGTCGAAAATCTACGGAGTTTGTTTTTGTATACACATCATAGTTGGAGTGACCACGTTAAAATATCAAATAGTTCAGAACTCAATAGACGTAACCTTTGTGAAATTTGGTTTCTATCACTGTTTAATACTGAATACTTTGTAATATACAGTGATTTCTAAATGCTTTTGTTTTTTTAACTTTCTCTTTTACAGAAAATATCTTCACCGGGTGTATCACATGTTCTTATTTATTGTAATGTAACAAGTATTCTAGTAGTGCATGCTATCTACAATTGTTTTCCGGTGCTTTAGGTGCTCCTCTCCTTCTGATCTTCTAGCTTCCAATGTTTGTTTGTTTTTTGTATATTTAATTAATTTGCATTGATTACAGTTAATCGATTTTAGGTAACTGAAGGTGTTGTTTTTTTTACAAATCCTTTCTTTTCTTTTGTTTTTAAACCATGTTGACGTCTCGGCTTCTTTTATTGTTTTTATCGAAATTACAAGGCTTTTATGGTCTATGTTTTATTTGAACACCTTTACACTTACATCTGTGTAAGTTTTCAAGACAACTAATTCTATTTTAAATGCCTTGAGTTCTGTTTTAAAAAAAAATTCATAATATCATATTATATGAATAACTTTTACAATTATCATCATTATTATTACTACCATTACTTTTACTCCTACTGTTGTTATAAATGTCTGATAACGGTAATAATAATAACAGCAACAGTTATAACAGTCAATGTTTGCCTAATTCATCCGCGTCTATTTCTACTTCGTCAATGAGTCTAAGTATTATCACTCACCTTCAACAAGAACATGAACAACCACAACAGCTTACACACTCAAATATAGTCAGTGATCCGCATAGTTGTTCTACTGATGAATCTAATTCTTCGATTGTTGAAACGAATAACCATAATAATAATAACAATAATAATGCCAGTGCTAATGGAAGACTTCTGCCTTCGGTAACCTCCAATGGGAATTGTTATTCATCGTATAAATCTACTATCCATGATACTAGTAGTAATAGTATTTTCAATCCAATAACACAAACCCAATTCTCCAGTGATTCAGAATGCAGAAATCCACCGTATCGGCATAGTCAACAGCAACAGCAACACAACAGCAGCAACAACAACAACATCGACAGTTACACGAATCACCCGGTGAAAATAATTCATCAGCCCAGTTATTATTATTACCACCAAGTTTTAGAATTAAATGTGAAGCAGAGAGTGATTTATCTCCGACTGGTGGTGGTAATTCTTCTGGACAATCTGCATCTATGTCTAATTCATCTACCTATGAAATAATACATAATTATAAACCGATTATATCAGAAGCTTTCTCAGGGAAATATGAATCATTTGAAGAGCATGAAATGATTGATGATGAACAAGGTATTGAAAATCAGGAATTTAATGCTACAAATGTAACTCTACAGTTACAGTCTCATAATAATAATAACAATAATAATGCAGGGGAATCTGTCTCATCATCTCAGTCAACAAGATATGCAGGGCATACATCTCGTGAGCAATTATCACTACCTCAGGTTAATTTAATTAACTCTTTTCGTTCTGATAATCTATCTATTCGTGGATGTAATAATCGTTTATCAAGTATATCTCCGTTGGATATCATACCTCAGGGTCAGTCGGATAATAATAATAACAATAACGCAGGGGTTATTAATACATCATCTGATTTTACAGCCGATTCTCTTGCCTTCATCAATACATCCTCATCGTCTGCAGGGCGTATCAACGCGTTCAATTCCAATGAACATATACTGAATACCAGCAGTACTACGTCAACTACTGTTACTTCTACACCGGAATTCACTTGTTTCTATCCAAATACATCATCATGTGACCCAATAGCTAAACGTTTCACGCCTAATGGACATGCATCATGCACGAATTTCTCTATAGCTGATCAATCTGATTCAAAAATTGTTATTGGTCTTAATCCTTTAACAAAAGCACATCGATTATGTTATCCATATGATGTGTATGAATCATCAAAAAGCGGTTTCAAAGAACATTCAAATAATAGTAACAATAATAATACTAATACTGGTAATAACAATAATATTGATCGAACACCTCAGCCTAGTCCTTCACCGAATCGTTTGAAAAATATCTTGAACAATACATTTTATGATCGTACTGGCAATATGAATGGATCTAATAATAGTGCTTTAACAACACCTATCACTTCGTGTAATGATGAAGCGGTGAATCTAGTTACTGATGATGATTTAGATCAAAAGAATTTTCTGCATTGTAATGATGTTCAACTACCAGGATTTAATAGTCCTGAATCAGCTTTCTATCAGTATCAGAATAGAATGGAGGGTCAAAGATGTCAGGTGTGCGGTGAATTAGCCGCTGGATTTCATCATGGTGCATATGTATGCGAAGCGTGTAAAGTAAGTGTCCTTTTTGTATAATATGATTTCCAAAGTATTTACTCTTAGTTTGCTATTTTAGTCCAGATGTCTCACCACTCGCCGTATACTTTCTACTACACTACTACTACAGTACAGCAAAGAAGTATAAACTTGTTCTTTAGGTCATGCCAAGTATTTTGTAAGGGTCGTGTAAACGTTGGTTGGTAGAGCAACACTGAGTCCTATTACGCGATAGTTGAATTTCTCAGTCAATGTGAACTACAGCTTCGGTTACATAGAGATGTGTAGACTGCTTGGTTGAGATCCTCGGGGTGATGGTGATATGGCTCACAGCTGTTCTCAGCGGCGCCGATAGATACATTCACGCTTTACAATCTCAGAGATCCATTTAGTACTTCTGTTTTTTCTATATATATTTCTATTTGTACTTTGATTGGACACTAGTTAGTAATTAGTATAGTGTGTCTAGCACTTTGTTTGGTACAAACTGAATTGTATCAGTCAAGTTTCCGATATGGTCACCATGATGCTAGATGGCTCACCATCACGGTGCACTGTGAATTGTTGATATTAGAAGGTTGGAGGTAATCGGTAGGAAGCCTTGCTTTACCTAGGTTTCGTACTCTAGTTGTCACTCTGTAGTCAACAAGGTGTATATGTAACCTTGAAGGAACTCATGTTGCTTCTGAGATTCGAAGCGGTGTCACTCAGTGAGTACTTCAGTCAGAGACGTTACCACTGAGTTAGCTATTATTCAGGCTCTTGTGCAAAGTTCCATGTTAAAACTCATTCAATTGGGCACGGTTTCACTGTTGTGGGAAACAGTTTAAATTGAGTCGTTCTATTGTCAAAAAGTACATCACTAGAACAGAGATCGATCGATAATTTTGACGTATAATTGTATGTACATGAAGATGTGAATCATTGACGTGAACAAGATTTTCAACCGGTAGATTCGAGTCCTCTTTCACGTATTTCAGTCTGGTCGACTAGGTAGGATTATTTACTGTCATACAAATATGGCTCATTCCATTATGGATAAGATTTTATTTTGATAAATCACAGTGTTGTACGATAATATTAACTGATGAAGTTTCGAGCACAAACTATTGCCACTCATAATTATATCAAGTTACTCACACAACTTTTTCCTTCATTTATATAGATGTGTGGGATTGACTAGCTATTTGAATAACACTCATATTATTATTTCTGAATGCACATTATCCCATTTTAATTTTTATCCAAATATCTAGTCAATTCCACACATGTACACAAAGGAAGCAAAAAAGTTGTGTGAGTGACTTGATATGATTATGAGTGGCAATAGTTTGTGCTCGAAACGTCATCAGTTAGTATTACTGTGTAACACTGTGTGATTTATCAAAATGAAATCTTATCCATAATGGAGTTATACTCTACCACAGCGTCCAAGTTTTATACTTATATCAATAATAAATATGGCTCATATCTTGGGACATGAAAAACCTGTTTTTGAAGCAAACATGACTGTAGTTGTACGTGTGATTGATCACTTTGAAAGTTAATTCTAAAGATTTGCCACTGAAAAACTATAGTTTAAAGCATTTTACTCTAAATTTCACTTATAAAATTTTTATTGAGCGTTGTACTTGGTTTTTTTAATTGGTTATTCTAAACATTCTGTACTAATCTTCTTTTAAAAAAAAACTGTATTTGAGATGTTCGCTTGTCAGAAACGCTTCCTTAGCCTACTTGTTCTCATTAAAACGGTGATTGTATATAACAGATGGTTAGGTTTTCCCATCCCTAACTTTTATTACTTTCAATATTCCCCCCTTAAGAAATAGTAACTTTAATCGATCAATAAAAGCAGTTACAACTCATCATATGTTGATAAAACCTATTTGATGAATATATATTAGTGTACTGTAATTCTCTACTATCTTCTTCTTCGTAATTGGTTACGTCAAACTATCACCCTATTGTATATTAGTGTCATTTGCTAACTTAATAACACTATGATGCTTAATGCTCTAATACAATAAACTCTATCCACCTCGCATTTGGCCACATGAATTCAGTCGCCAATTGCATAACAGATTACAATTGCGAATCTCACACTGTCTAACAAAGTTTAAGCAAATAAAATGGTTTAATCAGCTTTTATACCATTATTACAGTTTAGTACATCTGCATATATCATCTACCTGCGATAACCATATGATGATAGAAATATTTTTTTCTTCAAATTCTTTAAACCCTGATAAAAGAAAGGGCGTGGGTTCGAATCCTACATCCACCACGAGTTATGCGTCGGTGGTACAGAGGTTAGGACGCTGACCAACCATGCACATGGTCCGGGGTTCGATACCCGGCCGCCAACGCACTCCTTTACCTCGCTAGGCCAGAAATAAAGCTGGTAAAGAGGAAAGGTTAGGCATGAGGCAAGCTAGCAACCTCATCCTTTAAAAATAATCACTACTGCTACAGAAACTTCAAGCCTCTAGCTTGAAGGTGCCCTGTGTTCCACTGGGAACGTGAAGGAATGAAAAAAAAGAAGTGATGTAAGTAAAACGGTGCTTTTTTTCCGGAAAACTATAGGTATTCTAATTATCGTTATAATGTACGTGTGTATGCATTATTATTAAAGGTTTTGGATGAAATGTGGGGACCGAAAGATGCACCAAATTATATATATATATATACACATATACCCACATGTACATATTCGATAGTTGGAGGTAGTTGGAAGGAAACGTTGCTTGACTGAATTTTCGTGCTAGTTGACACTCACTAGTCAGCAAGGCGTATCTGCAACCTTGAAGGGATTCATTTCCCTTCTGAGATTCGAACTGGTGTCACTCAGTGGGTGCTGCAGTCAGTGACGTTACCCTGGAGCTAGGTATTCGGGCTCGCAATCGGCCTCCTGTAGAATTGTATTGGATAATTTGACTGGACATCAGTTAGCAAATTATGTCCGATATATATATATATCGGTCGGTCGGTCGGTCGGTTTTCGACATAGAACTTTGCACATATGTGCGGCAGTTCAAGTCGCCACAATCTATGTAGCACGCAAAGCAAGAGAAGAAAGTAGAAGAAATGCATAATATAGACAGTAAACAGAGGTGTGAGACAAAGGAATAGTAATAACGAAGAACAAAACAGTTTAATTGGAAATCATAAGTCACAAGGAGTGGATGCATCTGCGCCACTGAGAACGATTTTGAGCCATGTCACCAATTGTTTCCAACCATTGGTTTTTACCATCCCGAGGGCCCCAACCAGGAAGTCTACATCTTCCTACGTGGCTTAGATTAACTGTTGTGGATTTCATTGATTGGTGCCATGTCTTGGTTTGACCGCCGCTAGCTCTTTTCCAGCCTGACCCTATATCAGCTAACATTGCCCGTCGAGGAAGGCGATGCCTAGGCATACGTAGCACATGTCCTAACCATCTCAGTCGAAGTAATTTCACAGTCTCGTCGATTGATTTCCCCGCCTTACCTAGCACTCGACGCCTAACCTCAATATTGCTCACCTTATTATACCACTTCACGCGGGAGATAGAACGCAGACACCTATGATCGAAGACAGATAATCTTTTCATGTCTTCTGCTCTCAATGGCCAGGTCTCACAGCCATAAAGGAGGACGGAGCGGACTGTTGAGCAGTACACACGCCCTTTGGTCGATAGTCGGATATCGCGTCTACGCGAGAGACGGCGAAAACTGGCGAATGCGAACCTAGCCCTCTGTATTCGTGCTGAAATTTCGTCGGAGATCAACCCGTTGGGGGTGATGGTACTTCCCAAGTAAGTGAAGCGGTCAACGTGTTCTACCACTTCACTTCCTATTTCTAATCTAGGGGTCGATGAAGTCCAATCCTGCAGCATCATCTTACATTTTATAGGGGCGAATCGCATGCCAAACATGCGGAGATTGTTGCTCAGGGTGCTCAGTAGACTCTGCATTTTGTCAGAGTCCTCGCCTAGAAGGACTATATCGTCCGCATATTCTAAGTCAACGAGATTCTTCCCTGGTAGCAAGTCAATCCCTGAGTCGCTGAAGTGAGTTAGGGTTAAGTCCATTAGTACATCTATGATGAAATTGAATAGGAATGGGGATAATGGGCATCCTTGACGGACGCCACTAGTCGTCACCACTTCAGATGACAACTCGCCATAAGCCCTCACCTGGCTGCATGAGTACGAGTAGAGTGCCTTAATCAGTGCAATGTATTTTCTTGGCATTCCCTTTACAGCCAAGCATCGCCAGAGAACCTCCCGGTCGACAGAATCGAATGCCGCCTTTAGGTCAAGAAATATAATGATTGTAGGACGCCGGTAGGAATGCCTATGTTCTAGAATCTGTCGAAGGGTGAAGATGTGATCAATACACCCTCTACCTGGCCTAAAACCTGCCTGGTTTTCTCGTGTTTGTGTCTCCCGAGCACCACTTAATCTACGCAGTATTATTGAGCCTAGGATTTTAGATACTATATTAGTCAAGCTAATCCCTCTGTGATTATCACAAGACGACTTGTCCCCCTTCTTGTATATCGGGATGATCAGTGACTTACACCAACCCGATGGGACATCCTCTGATTCCCAGACGCTGCCTAGAACCTCCGTTAACGCAGACAGTAAGCTGTCGCCTCCGTACTTAAATACCTCTGGAGTCAATAAATCAGGTCCCGCTGCTTTGCCTAGCTTCAGATTGGTGACAGCTTTAGTAACCTCGGTTAAGGACGGAGGACCTGTGTCTATCTCCCATTCAGGGAGGTGTTGGATGTCCGGTAGGTTAAGTGTGGCTGTGGGCCAATTAAACTGCTCCTCATAGTGTTCTTTCCAGCGCTCCAGACGTCTATCCTGGGAGCTAATTATGGTGCCATTTTTCTCGGAGATTGTTTCGCTTATCATTTGTTTTTTACCACCTGTTTCCCTGATAAGCCTGAATATATATATATATATATATATATATATATATAATTGTTCACTTTAATTCCTAGAGGAACATAGGGCTTCAGGCGCTCGTCTCCATTGCGTTCGGTCCTCTGCAGATGTTATCACCTGGCTCCACGTCTGCCCACATGCTTTCATCTCCTCTTCACATGACCTCCCTTGGGCGACCAACTCAACGCTTCCCATTCGGGTTCCACTCGAGTGATGGCCTATCGTGTGATGTCACTTGGTGGTATACATATGTAGTAAGGTGAACACTAAGTAAATCTAGCAAGTAATACGAATGAAGATCACTTGTTCATTAGGGTGTCAAGAAAAGTCTGCGAGTACCTAATGAATTATTCATATTGTCAAACAGTCTGCAAGCTACTGTGAATTATCTGATGTACTTTTTTATGTACTATACTGTTAGGTACACATTGTATGGAAGTTTGTGACACCAGCTGGATGTCCAACTTGAATTATATTGACTAGGCGGGATTTCTATTCATCACTGACTTGTACTAAATTAAGTAGCATGTAAGCTACAGTTTCAGGTGAGAAAGCAGGTGCATCAGTGCTTTAGTCATTGCTCTAAGTATCCCTCTAATGTGGAATAAATGCTGTAGAATTTAGTGTATTATCGGTTTTCTCTTAGAAAACAAAAATAGATTTTAAGCGTATCACTCATTTGTGTGAGCAGACATTTAATCACATTGACAAGTAATTAACACCGATCGATAACTGCTACTTTGACGTAGTGGTCGGGCTTGCATATTGCAATGACCCAACAAGCTACACTGACTGGAACTATTGTTCCTGCAGTTCCTACCCTACCAAGAAGATTGTTAGGATAGCGATTAGACTAAAAACAGTTGCCGGCATAGTGTAAGATTTTTCTTGCACTATACAAAGTAATAGGGTTGTAATAGCTGTAAAATGTTTTCTTCAGGTGACCAGCATGCCAGCTATACCTGACATGGGGTCAGGTTGGAAAAGAGCTAGTGGTGGTCAAACCAAAACCACCATGTAGTAAAAATGCTGAGAATTCCATTCTGTATCACAAGTACTGTTTTGGAATAAAGCAATTTATTATTATTATTATTATGGCTTCATCAATCAGTGAGATCCACAACTGTTATTTTAAGCCAGGTACGTAAGAATGTGTAGACCTCTTGACTCTGGTTTGGGTTCTAGGGATGGTAAGAACCAATGAAGGTTGGAGACAGTTGGTGATATGGCTAGCTCAAAATCGTTCTCAGTGAATAGCGCAGATGCATCCACTCCTTGTGATTTATAATATCCAATAAAACTGGATTGTTCTTCCATATTGCTATTCTTCTTGCTTCATATCCCTGTCCGCTGTCTTTATTTTGCATTTCTTTTTCCTTTATTCTTGTGCTTCTCTGGCTTTGTTTGCTGAGTGAAGTTTAGCGACTCGAACTGCTGCACATCGTTGCAAAGTTCTTTGTTGAAACCAGTCAGTTTTATAGTTTATGTTAAGTATACTACTATAGATTTTACTGCTAAACAATACAAAAAGGTTATTATTATTGTTATTGTTCCCGTGGGTTCTGAGTGGAACAATAAGACTTCCAAAGCCTCAAGATGGTCGGGGGTGGGTGCCTTGAGCTGCGGGTTGGCCACCCCTCCGCACACCTCTTGAAATGCTCCCATATGACCGGGCATCTTACATAGCCTCTCCTGAGGAAGTCCTACTCACTACCTTCACGTGGCGGAGGTGTTTTTCATCAAAGTGAGAGGGCGAAAGCGGATGCCCGGCGCTCTTCACCGGGTTGACTGTCCATTGGATGACAGTCTAGGGGAGATGGCTAAACCCTGATTCCAAACCTCCAACGACTGGCGTATGAAGCTCACTGGAGCTCACCGGCAGACGTATGGACAAAGGGCTTGTTGGATGTCCTGGATGTCTGGCCCCATTCAAAAAGGCGTATGAACCGAACTCCGGTCACCGGCTGCCAATGGATAGCGGACTCCCTACTCCATTCCTACTGCCTTGTAGGTCACACTTGGTTGTGTGAAGGCTAGAGCTGCACTCTCAAACAAAAGGCCGAGCGATTCTGGGGACATCACTCGTACCAAATTCCCATGAAACTTTATGAACTCTCTTGATTCGAGATGTTCATGAAGCCGGCTCATCCTCCCGTAGGAGATAGCCGAAGTAAAGTAAAGTAAGTAATAAGACTTCAGTAGCACATCTTCATTTCACCATATGCTTTCATTTCCTCCTTACATGGTCTCCTCCATATCACAGTAAAACCTACACCCAACTTGTTGTTTCTTATACGAGTCCCATTTGAAGGCTTGTCTACCGCTTGATGTGTGACTGTTAACGGTCTCCTCTGCGTGTAGTATGTCCAGTCCTTCTACCCCTCCTTCTGCATATCTGTTAGGCGATAGATTCTTCCTTATTTGCTAATCCTTTCCGATCCCAGATAGAGAGAGAGAGAGTGAGAGAGAGGACAGGTGTTGATGAAACTGCTTTTTGTGTGATGTGTGCACTAAATCTTTGAATCATAATTGAGGGGAGTACTGACCACTGACTTGAAATTAGTGTGGAACATCCTGAATATTGTTTCTTATTAAAATGACTGATTTCACATTCACGAAGGTTTATTTCTCCTTTTTTCGATCTTTTATTTCACATTTACATTATTATTGAAATAGTCGTCTTATTTCTTAGAAAAGTGGTGCTTTCTTGTTGTTTTTGTTGTTGTTGTTGCTGTTTTTCTCTACTCTTAAATGCACACACGAAAACAGATTTCTCATCTCATTATGTCTACATGTTTATGTGTGTGTATGTGTGTGTGTGTGCGTGTATGATTATTAGATGGGTAGATGGTGTCTGATTGTATATTACGACATGCATGTATATATACATATGGTAGTCCGAACATTTGGGTGTAAATATCTATCTATCTATCTATCTACCTATCTATCTATATCTATATGTAGATTGTTTACAGAAAGTATATTAGACGTCAGCATTTCATAATTGTAAACAGACTGTCTGAAGGAATAATTCTATATTTTTAGAATATATATATTTATATAGGCTTAGAGAGAAAGAGGCGAGGGATGCTATTTTAGAGTAAAACTTTGTCAATACACCTTTTATTCTTTCTTGTATAGAAGATACTAATTGCTGAAAAAAAAGTTATAAACTGTCTTAAATCTACACTGTAAAATGCATCATATCAAGTTGTTTAACCTGACATCAGTTTCCATTTTTCACTTATTTGGGAAGTTGCATCAGCCAGTGTTAGTGGGTTGTTCGCTGACGGGAATCTCAGCACGGATACAAAGGGCTAGTTTCGCCCGTCTCTGGCGTAGTAGACGTGATATCCGGCCGGTTGTCGACCAAAGGACGTGTGTACTGCTCAGAAGTCCGCTCCGTCCTCCTTCATGGGTGGCTGTGAGCGAGACCTGGCCATTGAGAGTGGAAGACATAAAAAGCCTGGCCGGCTAGCTGTCTTCGATCATAGCTGCCTGCGTTCCATCTCCCGTGTTAGGTGGTCTGTGTAATTATGTGAGCAATATTGAGGTTAGGCGCCGGTCGAGTGGTAGGTAAGGAGGGAGGGGAAATCAATAGACGAGATTGTGAAGTTACATCGACTGACGTGGTTAGGACATGTGTTATGCATGCATGTTTAGCCATCGCCTTCCTTGACCGACGGGCAATGTTAGCTAACTTAGGGTCAGGTTGGAAAAGAGCTGGCGGCGGTCAAACCGAAACATGGCACCAGTCAATCAAATCCGCAACAGTTAGTTTAAGCCACATAGGAAGATGTAGACTTCCTGGTTGGGGTCCTCGGGATGGTAAAATCAATTGCGGCCGGAGACAATTGGTGATATGGCTGAAAATCATTGTTGTCAATGGTTGACGCAGAAGAATCCACTCCTTGTAACTTTTGATACTCAGTGAAACTATATTGTTCTTCAATATTACTATTCTTTTTGCCTCATATGTCTCTTTGCTGTCTCTATTTTGCGTTTGATTTTACTTTCTTCTTCTTCATTTCTGGCTTTGTTTGCTACATGGAGGGAGCGTGGCGACTTGAACTGCTGCACATTGTTGCAAAGTTTTATTCTGAAACCAGCGAGTCAGTCAGCAGCCTCAACTAACACTTATCCATCTTGACTTTCACATTGTTTATACGATGATTCCGTCAAATGTGTGCCTAATGCTCAGGAAAATGTATCTTTCAAGTATCCTATAAATACATGAATCCCATATGTTATCGTTCTGATAACCAAGAGTTATCAACTACTTCTATGTCTGATTGATGAGTAAAACAAAAATTTAAACTTAAGCCCCGAGAGTGATATTTTTGAATTTTTAAATGTAAAAGTGAAAACCACTTAGGTTTTTGAAATAATAATAATTGTATTCGGCTTATTTGTTTTGTTGTTGTTGTGGTGTTGGTGGTGATGACAGCATCATATGGCGTCTACAATATATACGCATATATATATATATATATATATATATAGCTTTTATTTTAACTATTGATCGCTTCTTCAATACACATTTGTTTATATGTATAATTTTTCGATTTACTCGCCTGACCTTGAGATTATATTATATATTTATATATATACACATATTCTTTTGTCCTTTCCATGATGAATATAGATATTATAAGCATGCCTACTGCTTACTGTGTGTGTTTTGTGTGTGTGCGTGTGTGTAAATAGATGAGGATGCCTCTTGTTTTTATTTTATATTTTATTTTCTTCTTTCATCATTGTGTTTTTTCAATCCACTTTACTTTTTGAGGGGGAAACAACCACCACCGTCGCCAGTAAGTACATCGTGACAACTGCTAGTGGGGGGGGGCGGGTTGACCTAGATTACTTATTGATTTGTTCCATGTGTGTCTTCATATCACCATGATTATTACTATCATTATTAGTAGTAGTAGTAATAATATTGTTGTTATACCCACTATGTATTCTCTTGTTTTTATAGTATTACTACTGCTACTATTACTATTATTATTATTTTACGCGGGCGTTTCTATCTGTCAGCCTCTTGGTGTGTATTGCTTTCATTTTGACATCAGTTTTTTTGAAAATGTCTTTGTAAGTATATTCATATACATATATATCTTCTATGCGTACAAACGTATAATACTACAAAACGTTAAGGAATAATGGAAGGTTTCACTTGTTGTGATTGGTTTTATTTTGACATTCGCCTTGTGTTTCTTTTGTATTACTAATATGATTGTTGCCAATTTGTTTTTGTTGTTTTCTCCCAAGTTGCTTTTTCTTACTGTGCTGTGTTATGAATGAATGAATGAATTGTTGTTGTTGTGAAGTTTAGTGTAGGGTTCCTTGTGAAACATACGACCTAAGCAGCCGCCCCTATGGATTTCATTCTGTTCTGCTCGCAGTCGTTTTTTCTTTCTTCTGACTGTGTGATTGAACATAAGCTTTGCGTCTCCTTCATGCCAGCTTATTCATTTGCTTTTGGAAGTGTGAAGTTATATCGATTGAGATGGTTAGGAGATGTGTTACGCATGCATGTTTATTCATCGCCTTCCTCGACCGACGGGCAATGGTAGCTGACATATAAGATCGATGAGGTTGGAAGAGAGCCAGCGGTGTTCAAACCACTACTGACATGGCTTCATCAGCCAGTGAAATCCACAACAGTTAGTTTAAGCCAGCCACGCAGGAAGATGTAGACTTCCTGACTAGTTGGGGTTCTCGGGACGGTAAACAGCAGCTTGTGACTTATAATACACAATAAAACTATATTATTCTTCCATATTACTATTTTTCTTGACTCATATCCCTGTCTACTGTCTCTATTTTGCGTTTGTTTTTACTTTCTTCTTCTTCTTCTCTGGCTTTGTGTGCTACATGAAGGGAGTGTGGTGACTTGAACTGCTGCACACCGGTGCAAAGTTCTATGCTGAAACCAAACTTTAACCCTTGGTTTCAAAGGCCGAAGATTTACCCTCTAAGCCTTGGACAGCCACCTCTTGTACCACGTGGGTATCAGTTATTATCTGTTTTAGTTAATTCTGCATTTAAACGAAATGCGCCTCCTGGATACCGCTGATTAATCGCCATCCGTCCAATAACATCATTTTAATCCTCGGAAATCGTCGAAACGTTCGTACCAGGAGCCGACATGTCAACATAGACCAATGGTTTCGGACCAATATAATCAGTTAACCGTAAATAAGGATTAATATAAATAAATAACATAAAAAAATAATAAAATCTAAGACAGGAAGTGATGCACATAAAAGAAGTCTTGAAACTTAATAATTACCCTGATAAATTAGTCAGGAAATATGTAAGGAAACGTAAAAATAAAATAAGTAATGATAGCAGTGATAGTGATAATAATAGTAATATTAATAACGACATGCATGTCAAACATGCACAGGATAATGACGACACCAACAATAAGGAATCTAGATCAGTAGTAATTCCATACAAGGAAGGAACCTCGGAAACCACCTTATGCCGGAGAATTCTTAACAAGGGAGGAATAAAAGTGGCTGGAATTCAAACTACCAACAAACTCAATTAGAAACAAGCTTTGTCCGTTAATGGATCGTTCCTGTGGAGCCTTTAAAACAAAACAATTTAGTTTATCTAATACCCTGCCTGCGATGATTGTTAGGTCAAATACGTAGATCAAAGTAGTAGAACAGGGTCAGTCGGTCAGACAAGCCGAGCATAAAAATCCAGCAGTAAAATCTAGACTAGTTGACGCGACACTAAGATAAGAAATCTGGAGAATAGTTCAGCTATGGCACTCACTACATGCAATTATACACACACACACAACCATAAAATAGGATGGATGGGATAAGATGACAGTTTTAAAATCTAATTTAACATGGTGGAGAGAGATTGATAACACAAGCTTTGTTTATCGAATCAACTGAGATAGAATACGTGTAATAGGAATGATTCAACACTTATCCAATCGGACATCTGGAAAATTCTACTACCACGCCTACGACGACAAATAGGAGAGAACAAAGAAAACCATAAAACTCAGGTTTCGACGTCGTGTGATTATAATTGATATGATTATGAACAGTAAGCGAATTGTGTTCGAAACTTCGTCATCCAGTAAATAATGCTATTTCACTCACTGTGTGATACATCTAATAAACAAACTAATATGGTAAATAACATGTAATTTGGCGTTTTTTTTTTATTGCACGCTAGTCAGTAACTAGTGTAACGCGTCTAGTCCTATCTTCGGTGCAGACTGAATTCTATCAGTCATGTTTGCAATGTGGCCACGATGCTAGGTGGCTCGCCATTACGGTGCACTGTGAATTGTTGGTATTCGGCGTTTGAAACAATAGGTTTTAGGTTTGAGTCCCAGTGGAAATATCATCCATCATACACTGGGGATACACAAGTAAATCCAGATGACGAGTCCTAAATAGGATGAAATGCACACTCATCTTGGATCCTTCCACTGCTAGTCTCACCATCCATCAAAATAGCCAAATAATGTTTACTAATTAAGAAGATTCTTACAAATAAGTGAATAAATTATTTCAAATAGTTACATATAGTTTTTTTCTCTCCTGGAAAATAAAAAAATTACTCATTTGTGATGAAGTTAGTATTGAGTATTAATCCTGAGGTTTTGCTTGAGTTATTTCAAACAGAGTCAACCAACTGTTTGTTTTTTCTTGTCTGATATCCTGGCTGGCTGACTAACCGCTTTCATTGTAGATCTTTGCTCAGATGTCCTGCAGTTTGAGTTGAGGATTAGGGAGGTTTCACGTGCGCTTTGGATTGTAAGGGCGATTGTTACTTCCCGGCTGCCCACACCGTGGAAGTTGGTTGCGTGACCGCAGAGCCCAGGGGAGAACTGCTTGAGGCCGGTCACACACGGCCTGTTTTTGTTTGTTGTTTTTCATTTGGTGTGTCTCAGTAGCACATTTATCACTTCTGCCCTGTGACATGGCGGGCAGGAAGCGCGGTCGTTGTTAATCCGGGCCCCGACCGATCCGGCATGATTTACTTCGAGTCATAAGATTGGGTTGGGTAACTGCTTTTTGTCTAACCGCTATCCAAACAACCTTTCTGGCATGGTAGGACCTCAAGCGACATAAGTCTCAGCCAGTATAGCTTGTTGGGTCATTGCGGTGTTCAAGCCCGACCACCACGTCAAGGTAGCAGCTTTCGGTCGGGTGGTGGCCAAACAAAAACATGGCCTCATCAATCCATGAAATCCTTGACAGTTAAACTGAGTCAGGTAGGGAGATGCGGACTTCCGGGTTGGGGCCCGCCCTCGGGACTCTAAGAATCAATGGCTGGAGACAATAGGCGACATGGCTCAAAATCGTTGTCAATGGCTTACGCAGATGTATTCAGTCTCTGTAATCTTTCATATTCCTTTCTACCATTACTCATTTTGTTTCACTCTTATACTTGTCAAAACTCTATTGATTCTCCTCACTCATTTTCCTGTCTACGTTTGTGTGCTATTTGGAACGTGGCAACTCGAACTGCTGCACTTCGGTGCCAAG
The DNA here is from genome assembly GCA_944472155.2 of Trichobilharzia szidati. Classification (NCBI taxonomy): domain Eukaryota; kingdom Metazoa; phylum Platyhelminthes; class Trematoda; order Strigeidida; family Schistosomatidae; genus Trichobilharzia; species Trichobilharzia szidati. The sequence goes on from OX235271.1 coordinate 192,482,624, forward strand.
TTCTATGTTGAATCCAGCCAGCAGTTTGAGTTGCCACACTCTCTTCTTGCAGCACACAAAGCAAAAGAAGAGAGTAAAGAGAGATTCAAGTGAGAGAGAGAGAGATAATAAACCCAAGTGTGAATGAAGGAAGAAGAATAGTAGTAATATGCTAGAAGAACAATAGAATTTTATTGCATATCATAAACCACAGAGTGAATGCATCTGCACCAGCCATTCATTGACAGCGATGATTCTCAGCCATATCACTGATTGTCTCCAGTTGCCATTGGTTTTTACCATCCCGAGGACCCCAAACAGTCAACAAGTCGTCTACACCTGCCTACGTGAATTAAACTAACTATTATGGATTTATAAAACACAAAATAACCGAGCAAGGAATATTCTTTTCGATAAATTCCTCTTCTAGGCTCTATGTTTATATATACAGAATATTTTAAATTATTGACTACCACTAACTTTTTTTTAAACCTGATCCTACGTCAGTCATGCATCGGTGGCACAGCGGTAGAGTGCTCGCCAACCACGCCTTATGTGGTCCGGGCCGGTCCCCGGCCGCCAACGCACTCCTCTACCTCGCCAAACCAGTGATAAGACTGGTGAAGAGGGAAGGTTGGCCATGAGGCAAGCTAGCAACCCCATCCTGTAAAAATAATCACCACTTCTACATAAACTTCAAGCCTCTAGCTTGAAGGCGCCCTATGTTCCACTGGGAACGTGAAGAAATAAAAAAACGTGTCAGTCAGCTAACATTTCCGGTCGAGGAAGACGATGGCTAGACATGTATACTTAACACATATCCCCTATCCTAAAAAATATGTTGAATTTTAATAGTTAAAAGTTTTGGTTAATGCAGCTAGACAACAATGTTATTTTCTTTTTTTATTTATCAAAATCATGCATATTTTATTGACTTGGCAACTGGGTCATTCTCTCTGCCTTTCTATGTATAATCCATGTTTTTGTCTCTTCGATCGATCGATCCATTTTGATATTTGTTATTTCGTCATCGATTATGAAATCGAAACATGGTGGGTGGGTGGGAGCGGCGATAAATAAGACTGGATTATGTTTTTGACAATTTAATCTACTTGTTTTTACTTGGCAAGAGAGGAAGGGCGATCTAAATGTCTAGTTGGGAAGCCAAGTGTCCTTTGCATTCCCAGTGGGGGATGTATAGGCCTCCTGACTTGAAGGCATGTGAAGTTGCAGTAGCAGTGGCGTTGTTTGTTTGTTTTTTCTTACATTGTGGGGTTTCTGACCCCACCTCCAATCTTCCCTCTTTCTCAAACTTACTATCGACTCGTAAACTAGCCAAGGTTTGAATCGATTTTTTTCCTGATATCACAGTGTAGTTGGTAACTTTTTAATCCCGTGTCACTGGATTCATCCACTAAGTCCTTTGTAATTTTATCTTCTGATTTCTTATTTTATTCCTTCACCTTCCCAGTGGAGCATAGGGCGCCTTCAAGCTAGAGACTTGAAGTTTCTGTATTAGTGGTGATTATTTTTACAGGATAGGGTTGCTAGCTTGCCTCATGTCCAACCTTCTCTCTTTAGCAGTCTTATTATTGGCTTAGCTACGTGAAGGAGTGCATGGTCGGCGAACGTCCTAACCGCTGTGCTACCGACGCACTTAACTTCTAATAAAGCCAGTGATATCATATTCCACTTTCCTGAACTATTTTTACATAACGTTATGTTGTTCGAATAACAGAGGCCTGATTCACACTCCTGGATAGGAAAGTAGATTAATATACAGTCGGGTGTCAGGACAAATACTCGCCGAAGACATTGGCTAGCGGTTGCGCGCTATGTCGTGAATCGGCAGAAGTGAGAGTTCATGGGCCATTGGATTGGGTCCCAGTGGCTTAATAGTCTGCGAGCTCGCCTTGTAACCAGAAGGTCCTGGGTTCGAACCCCGTGTAGTGGGTGCGTACTGATGAAGAGTCCCAAACTAGGACGAAACAGCTGTCCATTACTCCCTGTTGGTTTTCCAGTAGTTCTCTAACTAATATCAGCTCATGATGAAATCCTCTAACCAATCAATCAAATCCCTAAAAACCAATACTTGAATATAGAACGTTGTACAGGAGGTGCATCAATTGAAGTCGTTACACCTCGAAAGTACATGCACACATAGAGTTGGTTTAGCAGCCCAACTTCCAGCTAGTGACCATACCTGTAACCAATAAATTCCCCGCAAACTGACACTTGAGAAATAATCTGATGCTTACTAGCGACTGATTCTATTTACAGGAAATTACCTGCAGTTCTAATGACAAGTCGTGATCCTCAGGGTTTATCACAAATCAGTCAATATAGAAAATATCCCCATTTAGACATTTGGAAAACACAAAAGATTGAGCGAAGAAATATTTACTTTTCAATTAGATCCTCTTCTCTGGCTCTACTCTAATATATATAGCATTTTTACAATACACAACAATTTACCAAACAAGTGGTGATATGTTTGTTAACAATATTTAAACAGTGTCAAAATGTCAATGGGTAGATAATTAACGCAGAAAATCAATACACATTTAAAAAGTAGAAATGGATAGAATAAATTAATTTTACAAGAATAACACGTAATTAAAGATGAAGTGGTCAAAATAAAAAAAAATAAAATAATTTGGACAATTATAATTTAATAGGGGGAGGGGGGCGACGTAGTCCTGTCTTGTAAGGATGGCCACGGTAAGCAAAGTGGCTGTACAAATTTCTTCTGTACACATAGGCTTGGCTTCTTAAGGTGGATTCCGATTGCTTCTGCTGTCTGTAGAAGACGAACTCTTAGAGCAAAGTTGAGATTAGTCGGAATGCGATAAATAATTTTGAATGCAGTATTCACATCAACCTTGTGCTCAGTATCAACAAGGTGTGCTAAAATAGAACTACGAATAGATTTTGTTTGTCCCTTGCTTAACCACGCTGGATGATGTTCAGAAATACGACGATGAAACTGCCTAATTGTACGCCCAATGTAGCTGGCTCCGCAGCTGCAGTCAAACTGGTAGACACACATAGAAGAGGCAAAATTAGGTAGTTTGTCCTTATTTCTCGAACATAGAATAGGGGTGGTTTTGAAGAGACAACGTACTTCTGCTGCATAATAAGCTCTTTTAACTGCATTCTTCAAGCGCTGTGTTATGATTTCACTGATGTTGTCACCGAGGAACTGCAATTTTATGAACATTGGCTTTTTCGAAACTGTAGCAATACTGACTCTCTTTGGTGCTGAATTCATATTCTTCTCAATAAATTTATCTGGATAACCATTTTTTCTAAGTAATTCTTTAATAATCTTAAGCTCCTCATTGAGGCAGTCGTCTGAACATATTAACTTAGCTCTATGAACCAGACACTTTACCAGGTTACGTTTATATTTCAAAGGTACAAAACTCAAAAAATGGGTGTACTGACCTGTTGTTGTAGGTTTCCTATACACACTCCTTCTTAGTGTGCCATCATCTTTCCTTGCCATGAAGACGTCTAGGAATGAGATACTATCATTACTTTCTTTCTCTATGGTAAAGTTTATTGCTGAATGTGCATCATTAAACTTGTCAAGGATATTCATTGCATCATTCTCGTCTTTCATAACCACAAATGTGTCATCCATATATCGACAGTAGAAATCCATGTCATTAATTACTCCTTTCAGTGGTCCATTCTCTAATTTAGCGAGGAAAAAATCAGCTAGGATTGGACCTAATGGGGAACCCATAGCTACACCATCAATTTGCCTGTAATATTCCTTATTGAATAAGAAATGAACATTCATTGTACATCTTAAAATAAGTTCCTTCAAGGTGGATATAGAAATCCCGATGTCTATGTTTCGTGTAGTAATCTCCTCACATATAAAATCCACTGTCTCCATTAACGGTACATTGGTGAACAAGGAGGATACATCAAAAGATATCATAAACTTGTCCTTCACAGTAAGATCTCTTATTTTGTCAACAAATTCAAAACTGCCATTTACGCTATGTTTTACTAATTCATTGTGCAGAGGCTTTAGCAGCTTCAATAGCCATTTTGCTGTTGCATGACCACTTCATCTTTAATTACGTGTTATTCTTGTGAAATTAATTTATTCTATCCATTTCTACTTTTTAAATGTGTATTGATTTTCTGCGTTAATTATCTACCCATTGACATTTTGACCCTGTTTAAATATTGTTAACAAACATATCACCACTTGTTTGGTAAATTGTTGTGTATTGTAAAAATGCTATATATATTAGAGTAGAGCCAGAGAAGAGGATCTAATTGAAAAGTAAATATTTCTTCGCTCAATCTTTTGTGTTTTACAAATCAGTCAGACAAGAGAACAGTTACTCGCCTGTGGCGACACTGGTTAGTGATTCCACTAATTGATAGTAGCTGGAATTCATGGACCATCGGATCTACGAAGTCGTCCTGCAGTCAGAGGGTTTTGGGTTTGAGACCTCGTGAGGGTACATAATGCTGAAGAATCCCGTGGACTAGGATGAAACAGCTGTCTCTAATACCCCCTCCCTCGTTTTCCAGTGATTCTCTAACTGATATGTTTGTTTAATTTGTGGATGGTGAATAGCAGTGGAATCCAGCCAGGATACGCATTTCGTCCTATTTCGGACTCGTCAGCTTGTGGATGTACCTCCATTACCCAATGAGTCAGTGATGATGTTCCCACCACCAGGGCTCGAACCCAGTGCCCATAGTTTCAAACGCCAAGCGTTATCCACTAGACTACTTGAGCCACGAGAACCACCCACCTCTTGTGCAACGCGTCATATTAATTATTTAATTGAATTTTTTAGATTTTCCCGTCGATTGATCGGACTGAAGTGTTCGGTCTCAGGTTGACATATTCAGACATATTCAGAAGCATCTGCACAAGAAGCCAACAGACATTTCAATCTGAGACCGAGCAATTCGGTTCAATCAATCGACGGGAAAATCTAAAATTCAACTAGATGTGTTTGCTTGTTTGTTTGTTAGTCAAATGTGTAATCAAGTAGAAAATAAACTCAGTCAGTGTTTTACAACTTTTGTGTACACATGTGAAATATATATTATTTACTCATCGAATGTGTACTTACTAAATAGATTGGCATTCAACAATTAGACATTTGGAATATCTAATTACATAATCATCTGTCAGGTTTTTTGGTTTTTTTTTAAAATTATTACACTGGATTTTTTGACCTAGACATTACTTTATTTAACTTTGGTGTGATGATTAGTCTTCAACTCTGTATGAATCATTGTGCTAATTATTATTAGTATTATTGTTTTTTTCAAAAAAACAACAGATGAAACTAGCACTAATGAGAGTAAATTTGTCTAAATAAGTCTTGGTATTCAAGTTACTCATTTAATCTAATTGATGAAAAGTTTCACCTGTTCGACTGTGGCATTTCAAGATGCTTAAAATACACACACACACACACACACGATAAGTTGGTGCTATTAGCGAAGTGTGCGTTGGTGGAGCAGCGGTAATATGTTCGCCAAACATACCTCACGGTGTTCGGTGTTCAACCCTTGACCGGCGTACTCCTAAACCTCGCTTAGACGGTTTTAAGCCCGGTAAAGAGGGAAGGTTGGACGTATGGCTACCAACCCCACCATGAGAAAAGAAATACTATTATAATTATAATTATTATTCCTTCCTTTAATTCCTAGAAGAACATAGGGCTTCAGACGTGCGTCTCCATTGCGTTCGGTTCTCTGCTAGAGTACTCACCTGGCTCCAAGTCTGCCCACACGTCTTCATCTTCTCTTCACATGACCTCCTCCAAGTCACCCTTGCACTGACGACCAACTCTCCGCTCCCCTTTCGGGTTCCACTCGAGCGATGGCCTGTCGTGTGATGTCACTTGATGGTTTGTTTTCTCAGAGTATGGCCAATCCAATCCATCTCCATTTCTTCCTGCATATTTCTTGCACAATCGGTTCCTGCTGGGTTGGTCCGCTCCCAGAGATCCCTCACTATTGCTGATCTTTTCTGGCCATCTGATCTTGTCTAGTATTGAGCGAAGAAGGCTGTTGATGAAGGCCTGTAGTTTGTTTGAGATGCTCTTTATGACGCGCAGTGCAAGTCTCTGATCCGTATACAGTAGCACTGACTGACTTCACATTGGAGTTGAAAATCCGGATCATACTTTTGATGCTGAGTGCTGTTGACCTCTACACAGGCGTGAGAGTAGTGAAAGCTTGTCTTGCTTTCCTGATTCTTGCTTGGATATCCTCGTCAGTTCCACGTGTAGTTAAGACTATGCTTCCCAGGTAGGTAAAAGAAGTTGTTTCTTTTAGGTTCCTCCCATTTATACTGATCGTTGTCTGTTGTTGTTGTTCTTGTCCAGGAATCTTCATCATCACCTCTGTTTTCTCTATGTTCACCTGAAGTCCTATCTTCTCGGAGTGCTTCTTCTACCAACTTGTTGCTTTTCGCTTGCATATCTTCCAGTTTGTGGGAAATCAGACATATATCATCGGCGAAGTCCAGATCCTCCAAGTTTTTCGTGTGGGTCCATTCAATGCCTGTTTCCTCATTGCCCGCTGTTTGTCGCATTATCCGGTCTACTGCAATCAGGAAAACCATTGGCGATAGTAGGCAGCCAGCTTGTCTTACTCCTGTCCTTACTTCGAAGGATTCCGTGAGTTTCCCGTTGTGGATTACTTGGCATGCAGCATTGCCGTACAGCTGTTGGATGAGATGTATAATTGTCCGCGGCACCCCATAGTAGCGGAGTAGTTGCCAAATCACCTCTCGATCGACGCTGTCGAAGGCCTTTTCAAGGTTTATTACTACTCCTGAAACTTCAAAGATCAAGCTTGAAGTTCTATGCTCCACTTTGGAACGTAAAGGAATAAAATATAATTTAAAACATTAGTTAGTTCTCTTTATGAATTTAGATAAAGCAATAAGAAGAAGTAATTTGTCTGAATCGTGTAATGTGCATATTTGCGTGCACAACACATTTCGAACAATATGATCACACTCCATGGGCTTGTCATAGGAGTACATATATATATGAAATTAATAGACAGTTAAGAGGTGAGAAAGTAGACTATTTAGGTCAAGTTAAAAGGACACATTGAAGGTCAAAATAACAATGAAGATCAATCACTAAACCAAATAACAGAGGTAATAGTACATCTACCCTGGATGGTATGAAAACAAAGTTTACCAAGGAAAGTAGGTTTAGTGTGATGACGAATTGTTTTTGAACTCATAAAGGTGGTTTAAACTTCCTCTTCGCTATTTAGGGATTACACAAACTTTAGGATACGCCCCAAACACGTTTTATAGATAGGTTTAAAAGATGTGTAAACATCAATTTTATATCCTGTCTCTATAATATGTTTCTCAGTAGAGGAGCTTAGTCTCCTGTTCTCACCGTTAATGGGTTCTGGCGCCACTTAGGAATATGCTCTGAAGCCAGCTCTTACTTGCAGAGATAGATGAGTCCTCCCTACAGTGGGGATTTGACATCATTTTTCTCATGTTCAAAGGGCTTAGATGGATACATTAGCTTCACATTCTAAATTATTATGATATTAACTGCATAAAAAGTCTTTTTAACAGCGGCGTTCAATCTTTGTCTAGTTACCACGCTGCAATGATGCTCCATATATGGTAGCTTGATGTACACGTCTTTCTTAGGGGCGAGTTGAAGAGTGGGTCTTGGTGTTCTGACTACTTTATATCTTCTGATGATCTTGTCTGGATAATTGTTATCAACCAGAGTTTACGTCAACTTTCTTTCTTCTTCATCAAGTGTGTCTTCAGTGCATATTCGTTGGATTCTACTGAAGAGGCACCTTACTAAGGCTCTTTTAATTATCACAGTTTCTACCCTGTTCGATACAAGATACTGGGCATGTGTTTTTTTTATTCCTTTACATTCCCAGCGGAACATAGGGCCTCAAGTTGGAGGCTTGTAATTTCTGTAGCAGTGGTGATTATTTTTACAGGATGGGGTTGCTAAGTTGCCTCATGCCCAACCTTCTCTCTTTATCAGTCTTAGTGAGGTAAAGGAGTGCATTTGCGGCTGGGGATCGAACCCCAGACCACATGAGGCGTGGTCGGCGAGCACTCTACCGCTGTGCCACCGACGCACTGGGCATGTTTTGTAACACCTGAATCAATCTTACTTCACAACCTCATCGATAACGTTCTCTTCCTTAGCTAACACTCTTCACCTGTAACCTCAATGCTACTCAACATTGAGAGATAGAGCACAAACATCTATTGTCAAAGACACAGCTAGCCTTTGTATATATCGTTCACTTTCAATAGTCTTGCCTCGCACTCATAAAGAAGGACATATTTCCAGTGATCTATCTACCGAACTACATTTTTTATGAGTTGATCACGGATTCATATCAGTTAGAGAACCATTGAAAACAAGCACTGGAGTACTCGACAGCTGTTTCCGTTGTCCTAGTTTCGGAGTCATCGACAACACTCACCCACCGTTAGGCTTCGAACCCAGGACCCTCCGGTAAGAAGGGAAGCTAGCTCGTGAACCATTCAGCCACTGGGGCACGATTCAATGGCCGCCAGTCCATGAATTCTAACTTCTACCAATTCGTGATTTAGCGCCACCCCAACCAATGTCGTCAGTGGGACATCCATCCACCCACGTGACATCTGGATGGACCTCACTGGTCACGACTTCTCACTAGAACCCATTGCAGGAAACTCCATCCTGTAGCAAGTCACTAGCGAGCATCAAATTAATTTTCTATAGTTTGTTTCGTAAGGGTTAGTTTTGTTTTTACGTTTTTACATTTTCCCTCTCGATTGATTGAACTCCGAAGTGCTCGATCTCCAGTTGACATATCGGCTTCTTGTGCAGATGCTTCAACAATGTCGTCTAGGCATGTAATTAGAAGTGAATTGGAGGATGGGGACTAGCAGTTGACGACGAGTCCCAAATAGGACGAAATCCATGTGATCCCGGCTGTTGGATTCCACTGTCAGTAGTCACCAACCACCAATTAACTTCTATTATAACTTTATTACCTTACAAAAAAAAGAGAGAGAGTAAAGGATTCAGCATGATGAAATGTAGTCACCATATGTAATTCAACAACTGAATTGATTAAAATTCATACCTTCATACGTCTATACATATATATTTTTTTTTCTAACAGACTGGATAATATTAGCAATTAACTCATATATTGATGAATATGTGAATTTTCACATGTATAAATTACCGAATTCTATCATCTATGCACATTTTTTTTCCAATTTTAGAAGAAATTCATTATTATCATTATTACTATTAGTATTATTATTATTATTAGTTTTAGTATTTGTATTAGAATAAACAACATAAGTGGTTATGCTTTGAAACCTAACAATATTGTTGAACAATTTTATGCATATATATATATATATATATATATATGTTGTCGACATCCTCTTCCGTTCAAGCCTGTAGTTGAGATAATGCTCCCTAGATAAGTGAATGAAGTAACCTCTTTCAAATCCCTCTCGTTGATGGCGATTGGCGCTGGATGTTGTTGTTGTTGGTTATTTTCATAACCTCCGTTTTGTCTATGTTCACCTGGAGTCCTGTCTTCACTGCCTGCTTCTTCAACCAGTTTGTCGGTTTTCGCTTGTAAGTCTTCGATTTTGTGTGACATCAAACATAAATCATCCACGCGCAAAATCCAGGTCATCTATGTTCTTCATGTCGGTCCAGGATATCCCTGTCTTATCATTTCCCACTCTCTGACGCATAATCCAGTCCACCACAATTAGGAATATCATTGGTGATAATAAGCACCCTTGTCTGACTCCTGTGTTTACTCCAAACGCCTCGCTGAGATTTCCATTGTGGACCACTTGACGTGCGCCGTTGTCGTACAGCTGTTGAATAAGGTTGATGAATATTTGGGGTAGGCCGTAGTACTTGAGTAGTTTCAGTAATAACAATTATTAATTTCTAGATACGTTATCAGGAGAAAAGAAGAAAAATTAACTGTTTAGTTTAATTTTGAAGTTGAGTCGGTTTTAGTACACGATGTCTGAGCTGTAAAAAGCATATTCTGCAAATTATAAAAAATTTTGAGACTTCTTTTTGGTAATAAAGCATTTTACAGTTGAAATTAAAAAATCACGGCGACACTTTGCGGAATATGTCAAAATCGTAGAGTAATCAAACTCTACACGAGATGTAATTAACTAAATCCCAACGGGAAACAAGTTTGTAGTTTTGTAATTCAACAACTAAATTGATTAAAATTCATACCTTCATAGTTTTTTCTAACAGACTGGATAATATTAGCAATTAACTCATATATTTATTGATGAATATGTGAATTTTCACATGTATAAATTACCGAATTCTATCGTCTACGCACATTTTTTTCTAATTTTAGAAGAAATTCATTATTATCATTATTACTATTAGTATTATTATTATTATTATTAGTTTTAGTATTTGTATTAGAATAAACAACATAAGTGGTTATGCTTTGAAACCTAACAATATTGTTGAACAATTTTATGCATATATATATATATATATATGTTGTCGAGTGGTTGTTAACGCATATATATAAAAAATAAAATAAATTGTGAGATTATAGTAAAACAAAAAAAGAAACCTTTATTCGTGTTATATAGTCACGTCTACTCTCATTTTGGTGGTGACGGGGTGGTGTGGATTAGTGTGTTATCAATGACAACAACAGTAGTAAGCAACAACATTGAGAAGGTTGTTCTCAGAGGCAATAATAATAATAATAAAACTGTTCCTTGTATTGTATATGCGCGTGTGCGTCTGTATGTATTTGTGTGTGTGTGTGTGTGTGTGAAGTGTACGCATGTGAACCCTCGCGTCACAGGAGTAGTAAAACAACAACATTTCGGTTTTCTTTCTTTTTCTGAAGAATCATCTATTTCACAATAATGCTGTAATTTGGCTATGCGCGCGTGTGTGCGTTTGTATGTGTGATTCTGTGTATATTTGTGCGTGTTTGTATGTGTATGTGTGCAGCTGGCGATCAGTATAATATGATTTGTAATCACAATACACTATATAATGACTTTGTATTGTATGCTTGCCTTCAAAAGTACCATAATATAGAGATAATATAGAAATAAAGACTCACTCATCAATCATGATATTGATGAATTTTGCCGGGTATGATTCCTTCTCATCTTCAAAAGTTTTCACCAAATATAAACGTGTGTATATTTTTGTGTGAATAATAATTTTCTCCATAGTTGGTTTGTAAGGATTAGTTTTGCTTTTTTACGAGTTGATCATGGATTGGTGTCAGTTAGAGAGAAGCATTGAAAACCAGCCACAGGGAGTACTGGACAGCCAGCTGTTTCCGTTGTCCTAGTTTGAGAATCATCGGTGCGTACTGCCGATGATTCCCAAACTCGTAAAAACAAAACTAACCCTTACAAACCAAACTATAGCAAAATTAATCTGATGCTCGTTAGTGACTTGCTACAGGATGGAGTTTCCTGAAGTCAGTTCTAGTGAGAAATCGTGACCAGTGAGGTCCATCCAGATGTCACGTGTGAGGATGGATGTCCCACCGATGACATCGGTTGGTGGTCGCGCTAAGTGTATCACGAATTGGTAGAAGTTAGAATTCATTGGCTGGCCATTAAATCGTGTCCCAGTGGCTGAATGGTATACGAACTAGCTTCCTTTGTAACCGGAGGGTCCTGGGTTCGAACCCTGACGGTGGGTGAGTGCTTCTGTAACTGATATCGGTCCGTGATCAACTCGTGAATAATATTGTTAAAGCACTTTAGAAGATTGCGTGATTATCAGCTAGGAGGCATTATTATTATTATTATTATTTTAACATTTACTACTTTGAGTTCCGAATGGAACCTAAAGCTCTTCAGCATCGCATCTCCATTTCACTCGGTTTTCTGAAGTCTACTCTGGGTGGCTGGCTGGCTGGCTCAGCGGTTGCCCATCCTCATACTGATCTCCTCCATATCACCCACGTCCTACACATTGTCTTGTCATTCTGGTTCCATTAGAGCGATGACCTGATGTGTAATCTCAATCGATATTCTCCATTAGTGTGTGTGTGTCCAGTCGGTTTCCACTTTCTCCTTCATATTTTCACGGGTTGATTTGTTTTTCGAGTTTAACCACGGAGTGATATCAGTTAGCGAACCGTTGGAAACCAGTGAGGAAGTACCAGGACCTTCCGGTTATAAGGGAAGCTAGCTCGTAAACCATTCAGCCACTGATACCCGACTCAATAGCCGTCACACCATGAATTCTAACTTCTACCAATTCGTGATTTAGCGCGACTGGCACCAACCAATGTCATCGGTGAGAAATCCATCCTCACACTTGACTGGATAGACCTCATTGGTCACTACTTCTTACTAGAACTCCAGGAAATTTCGTCCTGTAGCAAGTCACTAGCGAGCATCAGATTTATTTACACGCTCACACTATAGTGGCGGTTGGTTTAAGGGCTAAGTCGTACTACTTGCGAGTAAGGATGTAACATTAGTAAGGCGTTCCTCTTCAGATGACTAGTAAGAGCCAGCCTTACTTTGATTGGACACTAGTTGATAACTCATGTAATGTGTCTAGCCCTTTGTTTGGTACATACTGAATTCTGTCAGTTGAGTTTGCGATGTGGTCACCATGATGCTAGATGGCTCACCATCACGGTGCACTGTGAATTGTTGATATTAGAAGGTTGGAGGTAATCGGTAGGAAGCCTTGCTTGACTGACCTAGGTTTCGTGCTCTAGTTGTCACTCTTGAAGGAACTCATATGGCTTTTGAAATTTTGAATCGGTGCCACTCAGTGAGTGCTGCAGTCAGAGACGTTATCACAGCGTTGGCTATTTGGGCTCTGGATTAACCTTCTGTATCAACAATTCACAGTGGCACCATGAAGGCGAGTCATCTAGCCTGTTGATGGTCAGATTACAAACTTGATTGACGATAGAATTCAGTCGCCACCAAAGAAAGGACTACACATGTGACACTAATTACTAACTAGTATCCAGTCAAAGTTAGAGAAAACTTTAAAATTCATTGGCCTTATTAGAATTCTGCATTAAATGGTATCATTGTACCTCCTGGTAACCTTTGTTGTGATTAGTTGTTGTTGATTTACATTCATTAATATTCATCGATTTTATTGACTTAAAATCTGACTTTATTACGTCATATTTTTTGGCATATTTTTTAATTAGTTGATAAATTTGACGTGTGGTTAATATGTCTGTTAATCACTAATTCCATTATGGGTAAAATTTGTTTTGATAAAGTCTCACAGTGTTATACAGTAATATTTACTGATGACAACGTTTCAAGCGCAATTTATTGATCATAATCATATCAAGGCACTACTCACACAACTTTCTAACTTCCTTTATATTATTATTATTATTGTATCCTTTAATTCCTAGAGGAACATAGGGCTTCAGCCGTGCGTCTCCATTGAGTTCGGTTCTCTGCTAGAGTCTTCACCTTCCTTTATATAATTCTATTATTTCAATTCATCGCTTGATTTGATTGGTAGTAGTATTTTCCATATTTCCGCTATGAACAATCAGTCATTCCTATTGCATGAACAAAGATTCAGTAATCAATCTCTCTCGCTCTCCACTTACCTAGATTACTTTATAGAACTTTAACCCTCTCCCACCCACCCTATTGTGTGGTTGTGTGTTAATACATGCAGTGTAACTGCTGAGCTTTTTTCTGAATTACTTATCTTCTCAGGGTCAACCATTCTAACCTTAGCTAACCTAAGAATGCGTTGACTTTTTATAAACACTAGTGTTCACTTTACCTTCTTCTATTCGTTTTATTTTACAATCTAACAGCATAGCTAATTCTCTTCGCTCATTTTCCGATTCAAATGTGAATTTTATTCCCTTTACGAGTGAGTTTATGTGTGTCAAGAAGCTAGAGATATGTTCAGTGTTTTAACACTGTGAAAGTGTCATCCACATATCTCCACTATTTTTTTGCAGTAGGATTAAATGTATTAAGAGCCATATTTCCCAGCTGTCCATGAATATATCTGCTACGATAGGGGATATTGGTGATCCATCCCACCTTCTGTTAATCTGTATATTTCGCCCTGGCATTTAAAGATAGTAGGCGTGAGGCATAAATGAATTCCTAAAATAATTTCTTCAATAGGTATCTTCGTCCTATGAGTGAGTTCAGCATCTGTACCATAACCTACCCATAATGGAATTATACTCTACTACAGTGCACAAGTCATGTCATCCCATAGACTTCCGTACAGGTCTCTGTTCGCTAGCCCTGGGACGGGATGGATAAGTCGTAGAGGTGGTCAGTTCATGATGTGGCGTCGTGGAATGAAGGATATTTGTGCTAGATTATCGCCACGTCTCCCTGGTTGAAGTCCAAGAGACAGCTCGAATCGATGGCTCGAAACGTTATCAGATATGGCCAAGAATCCCAGTCATCAATGGCAAACGTGCTGCAATTTCCTTCTTTCTTCCCTTCCCGGTGATAGTTGACGAATACTGTTTTGAACTTGTTAAATATGACTGTTTTCCTTCCAGATGAAGTTCTTTATCCGTTCTCCACCTATATTTTTTACTTTTAATCTATGTTGTTTTATTATTATTGTGTGGCGCATCTTTCTTGGTGGCATAGTGTACCAAGGTTTTTCTGCGTTTAAGTAAAAATGGCTACTTAAAGTTTACAATTCTAATGACACACACATGTTTGGAAATATTCCTTTTTTATTGCTAAGATAATTGACTTTATGTTTATACGGTTGTGCAGTTGTTTATTTCGATAAAGAAAGGTAGACGAAATTTGCAGTATAAAATGATATCCTCATCATTCTATTTCACAGGTTCTCATCAGCTGCATACCACTACCTGAAATTACAATGGTTACATAGATAGATGATAATAACATACTTTAATGTTTGAGTGGTAGTAGAGAAGAGATACCATATACTATACGCTATGTGAACCTACAAGCTAACACTGTTCTATTAATCGATTTTTTCTGTTTTCTGTCTTATCTCTCCCCCCGCTTTTTTCAACTTTAAAAGCGTATAAATTGATGATGATAACTTAAACTAAATAAATTGTAATGCTGCTTTCATTTTGGATGCGTCAATTTTATAGTACCTCGTCTTCTCTACTACCACTCAAACATTAAAGTATGTTATTATCATCTATATAACCATTGTAATTTCAGGTAGTGGGAAGGCGAGAAACACATTCATCAACCTGAAACCAACCAATCTGGAAATCTTCGTCACTCAACTCAGCATCAACAACAAAATTCGGATTTTCAATACAAACGTCAAGTCAGTTCTTCTATACGAACCAGAAACTTGGCCAGTGTGTCACCAAGAATATTTCCAACAGCCTGTTGCACACCTTTATCAACAACTGTCTTTGCTGGCTCTTTACTGAAGATCAGATGGCCGGAAAGAATCACAAACAAGAAACTATGGGAACAAACAAAACAAGAACCAATCACTCAACAAATATGCAGGAGAAAGTGGAGATGGATTGGACACTCGCTGAGGAGACCGTTAGGTGACATCGCTCGTCAGGCCATAGCTCGAGTGGCACCCGACAGGGAAGCGGCGAGTAGTGGGACGTCAGTGCAAGGGTGACATGGAGGAGATCGTGTGAACAGGAGTTGAAACAGTATGGACTAACATGGATGCAAGTGAAAAGTAGAGCAGAAGAAGAAAGCAAGTGGAGACGTGCAGTTGAAGCTCTATGTTCCACTAGGAATGCAAGGGAACAATAATAATAATAATTACAGGTATTGGTGTGCAGCTGATGAGAACCTGTGAAATAGAATGATGAGGATATCATTTTATACTGCAAATTTCGTCTTTCTTTCTTTATCGAAATTTATCAAGGGAACAGCCAAATGTATGAAGTTGTTTATTTGTTGAAAATCCCAGCAGAACTCTCAACAGATCGATTACAATTGATAAGTAGCCTAATAATAATAATAATAATAATAATAAACGTTTGCTTAAAAGAAGAGCTTAGGTGTGGCTGATAACTTTTTCCCCTACAAACTCCATAGCTTGCCAAGCTATTTAGTCATTCACTTTTATGAATAGCCATCATGATAATAATAATAGTAATTCATCAGTTTTAGTCTTACCAGTTAGTCAGTCAGTCGATTTCTATTAAACTGAGCATCTAAAATGGGAATATACAATAGAATCGATCCTTCTTTCACGAAATGTAATCTCTCTCTATATGATATATATATATATATAAAATGAAAGGTGGAGATAGACAGATCTTATTGGGTAGATATCATTAGAGCATTTCATGTCGTCGAAATATATAAATATATCAGTATTACCTGTAGTGATTATATTGATGATATGTAGACTATGGTTGGGATAATGAAAGGGAAGTGATTGCCAAACGCGCTAACTAAACACTCACTCACTGATGACTAACCTTATCGATGGTGGTTTTTTGGCTTCCGTCGTTTTCAGTGCACACAGAGTGAAGAGGAAGTGAAGAGCCATCAAGTAGAGGAGTTGCATTAGTAGAAGGAAGGCAAGATAATAGAGATGAAGATGAAGAAAAAGATGAATGAGGATTAGAGAGGTTTCGCATGCACTTCGGATTGTGAGGGCGATTGTTACTTCCCGGCTGCCCAAACCGTGGAAGTTGGTTGCGTGACCGCAGAGCCCAGGGGACAACTGCTTGAGTCAGGCCGGTCACACACGGCCTGTTTTTGTTTGTTCTCTTTCATTTGGTGTGTCTTAGTAGCATATTTATCACTTCTGCCCTGTGACACGGCAGCAGGAAGCGCGGTCGTTGTTAATCCGGACCCCGACCGATCCGGCATGATATCTTGTGATTTTGTTTGAGTCATAGCATTGGATTGGGTAGCTGCTTTTTGTCTAACCACTATCCAAACAACCTTTCTGGCATGGTAGGACCTCATGCGACATAAGTCTCAGCCAATATAGCTTGTTGGGTCATTGCGGTGTTCAAGCCCGACCACCACGTCAAAGTAGCAGCTTTCGGTCGGGATGACTAACCTTATTGACCACACTGATTCTCTTTTATTAACATAGTAATACTCATAAAGATGAACTGTGTTGTGAAGTGTCTGTAGGACAGATGGATTGCTCGGACTGAGTCGTTGCACTGCCCTTTTTTGACGAACAGTGTTGTTAGCCGATATAGGGATTAGGATAGGCTAGGGGCGTGAAACCTTTGACAGTTGGTTTGAGTCGGTCATGTAGAGGCATGTGGAAATTGTTGCGTTGCGATCGTTGGGATGGTGAGAACCGATGGTTTGGTTTGGTTGGCCACTTGGATCTGACGTATCTGCAGTCTTGACCCTCTATCCCTCCCTAGGAACAGAACTGGATCTTCTGAAATAAACCTTCATCGAAAATGGATACCCACCAAGATTCTTTGACAAGATTATCAAATCAAAGGTCTAGAGGAAAGAAACATCACTTGTTTAAAAAAAAAGATGCTTTACATGAATCTGGATTTCAAGCGAGACTTAGCTTGTGATATCTTCAGGAGAAGAACTTCAGCATCTTTGAAAAAAGGAAATTCTTCGCAGCAACGTTAAGAGTAATGTTCTCAAGTTGTTCATTGATCTGCAGAAGCCTTAAGGAAAAGATCTCACATCTGGCCATTTCTGTGTGCATATATCAGTTCACCTGTTGACGTTCGATGCGTATCCTGTCCAAAAGGGTTCAAGAACATTATCCCCTATGGCTACAAAAAGGTAATAGTGGCTGAATAAGGAGTGCGATAATCGAATACCTTGTCAATAACACTGGGCATTCCATCTCAACAAACACCATCTCCGTCAACCTACCAAAGGCAATACTCTGGTCTCCTTTGTATTGCGGAAGCCTTAGTCACTCAGTTGGAGAAAGCAGAGTTATGCATATAAGTGAAAATCATTCAACCACTTCTACTATCATGCTAACAGCCGTGTTGACTTCTACTGACTTGATCTTTGTGCACTTGTTTTTTTTCTTCGCTAACTCCTTATAACATTTGTAATTTTTAGAACACTTAACTAATTCCACATTTTCCTTTGTTTCCTCTATGTGCATCCTAATCACAACGCACTCATCGAACTGCTCATCGTGTTAAGTAATTGTATTAGGTCTATTCAACTGCTTTTACCTACCTGGGGAGCATCGTTTCAACTACAGGCGGATGGAACTGACGAGGATATCAAAGCAAGAATTGGAAAAGCAAGACAAGCTTTCACTACTTTCAAGTCTGTGTGGAGGTCAACTGCACTCAGCATCAAAAATAAGATCCGGATTTTCAACTCCAATGTAAATTCAGTGCTACTTAATGGATCAGAGACTTGCACTACGCCTCATAAAGAGCATCTCAAACAAACTACAGACCTTCATCAACAGCTGTCTTCGCTCAATACTACTCAAGATCAGATGGCCGGCCAAAAAAGATCAGCAATAGTGAGGGATCTCTGGGAGCAAACCAACCAGGAACCGATTGTGCAAGAAATATGCAGGAAGAAATGGAGATGGATTGGATTGGCCATACTCTGAGGAAACCATCAAGTGACATCACTAGACAAGCCATTGCTCGAGTGGAACCCGAAAAGGAAGTGGCGAGTTGGTCGTCAGTGCAAGGGTGACTTGGAGGAGGTCATGTGAAGAGGAGATGAAAGCGTGTGGGCAGACTTGGAGCCAGGTGAAGACTCTCGCATAGAACTGAACACAATGGAGACGCATGTCTGAAGCCCTATGTTCCTCTAGGAATTAAAGGAAGCAATAATAATACTAATAATAATATTCAACTTCTTTTATGTGTTGATTGACATTTATAACTATGTGTCTTGACAACACTCACCACTACCCTCTTACCCATCTGCACCTCACTCCCCGCCAGTTACAGTTTGATTATTCATCACATTTTTGAAATGTCTTCACAACAATAACCCTAACTGCATATTTTCATTCTTATCGGACAAACCTAATGTACACACACCCATACACAAATAAGTGCATTTAGTTGCGATTGTACAGCTAAGTGAGTGAATGAATTCGTCGCAGAAAAAAGACTCTTTGCTGAACTACGTGTTTTGTTTTCATTATTGGTTTGAAATTGTTGGTGAATAAACTCAAAACTGTCTTAAATAATTCAGATAGATGCATTCGGTCTCAAAGCCATACATCTCTGCACAGCCGTTAACTTATCTGTAATTGATGTCGTCCGTGGATATAGTTGAAAGGCCATCAGCTAACATCAGTTACAGAACTGTTGAAGACTAGGGAATATACTAGTCAGACGTTTCGTCCTCTTTTGAGACTTTTCAGCATTACCTACCCATGACCACCATCACCATTTTCACCAGGGATTGATCCCAGTTAGTTTAAGCCAGTCATGTAAGAAGGTGCACACCTCTTGACTGGCTGGAGTCCTCGGGACGGTAAACACCAATCATGGCTGCAGACAATTGATGATATGGCTCAAAAACCCCGTTCTCAATGGTTGGCGAAGATGCATCCACTCCTTGTGACTTATAATTTCCAATGAAACTATATTGCTCTTCGTTATTACTATTCCTTTTGCCTCATATCCATGTTTACTGTCTCTATTTTGCATTTCTTCTCTTTCTTTGTGTGCTACATGGAGGGAGTGTTGCAACTTGAACTGCTGCACATCGCTGCAAAGTTCTGTGGGGAAAACAGACAGACAGGTCGCGTGTTTGGGTGGAAAGGGAGTAGGATGTTGAACGAGGGGTGTGGTGCAAAGTAATTACTTCTTTTAATGATGTACATTTGTTAATTTTCATTTAATAAATTATTTATTAATTTTTTTTCTCTCTATTTATCTCTATTAGAAATTTTTTATGCGTCATTCAATGGCCGATACAAAACCAACAAATGTTTGTCCAACTGGTGGGAATTGTATTGTCGCTAAAGGAAGTCGAGGTAAATGTCAAATATGCCGATATCGTAAATGTCTATTAGTCGGTATGAAAATGAAAGGTGAGTCTGGCAGTTTTTAAATAATATATTAATAATAATAACAATAATAATTTTGTTTGTGATACCACATGGGTTGAATTTGTTTCACGCATATTTTGAAGCGGTTACCTTCAGATGACGACGTACTATTCTTTTGTAGTTCTACATTGGTGGTGACTAATGGGGGGTTGGTGGCATAGCGGTTAGGACGCTCGCCGACCATGCACATGGTCCGGGATTCGATTCCCTCCCCTTTACCTTGCTAAGCTTGAAATAATGCTGGTGAAGAGGAAAGATTGGGCATGAGGAAGACTAGCAACCCCATCCTGTAAAATAAGCACTGGTACAGAAACTTCAAGCCACTAGTTTGAAGTCCTATGTTCCACTGGGGAACGTGACGGAAAGAAATGGGGGGCCTAATGGATGGATAATGCTTTAATGGCATTGATGGTTCATTGCTAGAATTTTCGCCGGCTACGGAAGTGATCCGGGTCGAGTTCGATGCTGGGCCGATGCACACTTCTGTAAACCACCTAATGTAGCCCGGAAAGAAAAGGGGAAGGTTGGATTTGGGTGTGGGTGTGTGTGAGGCCAGCTGTTTCACTTCGAGGAAAACAACATCACACCTCTACTGAGACTTCAGTGATTCAAGCTTGAAAACTATATTTTCCACTCGCAATACAAAATGGTTGTAAAATCTCTTGGGTTGTACAGTCCTGGGGACAAGTAGTTCTGAAGGGGTGACCCAATGATGGATTGTCAATACAGCTAAAAAAACAAAACGACTTCTACTGTGTGCCAATAGTCGCTATTCATTTTTTTATTATTTGATTCCTTTACGGTGCCGAATGTGACATCCTAGGTCTTCAAGCTTGACCTTTGAAGTTCCAGTAGCCGTGGGGTTCTTTTTTTACGCGCTGGAGTTGCTAGTCTCATACTCAACCTTCCCTTTTTGTTGGGCTTACACAACCTGCTGGGGTGAGCCTGCGGAGAATCGAACCCCAGACTATGTGAGGCGTGTAATTCCGTATTAGTTTGTTTATTAGATGTATCACACAGTCAGTGAAATGGTATTATTATTATTTACTCGATGACAATGTTTCAAACACAATTCACTTATTGCTGTTCATAATCATATCGCCAATTATAAATACACGACTTAGAAACTTGAATTATACAGTTTTCTTTGTTCTCTCCTATTTGTCGTCGTCCGACTGGACAGGTTTTGAATCATTCCTATTACACGTATCCTCCCTCAGTTCATTCGATAAACAAAGCTTCTGTTATCAATCTCTCCCACCCACACCTGCCCTGTTACATTAGGTTGTAAAAAACTGTCATCTTATCCCATCTATCCTATTGTATGGTTGTGTGTGTGTGTGTATAATTGCATGTAGTGAGTGCCATAGCTGAACTATTCTGCAGATTTCTTATCTTAGTGTCGCGTCAACTAATCTAGATTTTGCTGCTGGATTTTTATGCTCGGCTAGTTTGACTGACTGCCCCTGTTCTACTACTTCGACCTACGTATTTGACCTGACAATCAATGCAGGAATTACTTACTACCACAGTGTCCAAGTTTTATGAGGCATGGTTGGCGAGCCTCCTCCTGCTGAAGCATCACCAACGCATTTAATTTCTACAATAGAGTTGAATAAAACTGAGCTCCTAGAGATGCATCGGTCGGTTTTCGACATAGAACTTTGCACATATGTGCGGCAGTTCAAGTCGCCACACTCCATGTAGCATACAAAGCAAGAGAAGAAAGTAGGACAAATACCTAATATAGACAGTGAACAGACATATGAGACAAGGGAATATTAATAACGAAGAACAATATACTTTCATCGGAAATCATAAGTCACAAGGAGTGGATGCATCTGCGCCAACCATTGTGAACGATTTTGAGCCATGTCACCAATTGTTTCCAACCATTGGTTTTTACAGTCCCGAGGACCCCAACCAGGAAGCCAGTCTACATCTTCCTACGTGGCTTAGACTAACTGTTGTGGATTTCATTGACTGGTGCCATGCTTTGCTTTGACCGCCTCTAGCTCTTTACCAGCCTGACCCTATATCAGCTAACATTGCCCGTCAGTCGAGGAAGGCGATGACTAGGCATACGTAGCACATGTCCTAACCATCTCAGTCGAAGTAATTTCACAACCTCGTCGATTGATTTCCCCTCCTTACCTAGCACACGACCAACGCCTAACCTCAATATTGCTCACCTTATTATACCACTTCACACGGGAGATAGAACGCAGACACCTATGATCGAACACAGATAATCTTTTCATGTCTTCTCCTCTCAATGACCAGGTCTCACAGCCATAATGGAGGGCGGAGCGGACTGTTGAGCAGTGCACGCGCCATTTGGTCGTTAGTCGGATATCGCGTCTACGCCAGAGACGGCGTAAACTGGCATATGCGAACCTAGCCCTCTGTATTCGTGCTGATATTTCGTCGGAGATGAACCCGTTTAGGCTGATGGTAGTTCCCAAGTAATTGAAGCGGTCAACGTGCTCTACCACTTCACTTCCTAGAAATGCATAGGAACTATTTCTGTCCAAAAATGTGTCTCGAAGCAACCATGATGCTTTACACTGACTGTCCTAAATACTTCTTTCTATCTTCCTCTCTGTCTGTCTGTAAATTTTGAGAAAATACTACCAAGTATAACCGTTCAACAGTCTAAGTTGCTGCAATTTCCGTCATCCATATCACACCAACTACAAATGCTTCTTTTAAAAAAAGCGGAAACAAAATGGGACAAATAATTAAAGCAATAATTATTATTTATTATTGTGGGATTAAGACTCTGGGGGACTGGGACTCATCTGACTGAAAACAAGACACCTAGTTCAGCAAAAAGTCTCTTTTTACCGAATTCATTCACACACACAATCGTAATTATATATAATTATTATCGTGTGTGTGTGTATATATATATACATCAGGTTTTTCAGACAAAAAATAGAAATTATTTAGGGTTATTGATTACGCCATCAAAATATTTCATCATAAACTTGGCGAGTAATCAACTTGTAACTAAGGGAAGGGGCGTGAAGATCAATAGGAGGGTAGTCAGTGCTGAGTTTTCAATGCATAAAAAAAGTTGAATAGGTGTATTATAGTTACGTAATAAGATGAGTAACTTAAAGAGAGTAGCTTGTGATCAGGATGGACATAGAAATGAATGGAAATATTATTATTATTATTGTATCCTTTAATTACTAGAGGAACATAGGGCCTCAGCCGTGCGTCTCCATTGAGTTCGGTTCTCTGATAGAGTCTTCACCTGGCTCCATGTCTGCCCACACGTTTTCATCTCCTCTTCACATGACCTCCTCCAAGTCACCCTACAGTTACACTGACGACCAACTTGCCGCTTCCCTTTCGGGTTCCACTCGAGCGATGGCTTGTCTAGTGATGTCACTTGATGGTTTCCTCAGAGTATGGCCAGCCAATCCATCTCCATTTTTCCTGCCTATTTGTTTCACAATCGGTTCCTGCTGGGTTAATTCTCTCCCAGAGATCTCCGTTGCTGATCTTTTCTGGTCGGCCATCTGATCTTGGGTGGTATTGAGCGAAGACAACTGTTAATGGAAATATATATGGAATTATGTAAGAGTTCTAAAGAACTATAAGAGTCATAATAAGAGTTAGAAAAACAAGCCAACACACCAAAATGAAGTCAGTGAGAATCGACAAGTTTGTTAGCGTTATAGCAATCGAAGTGGTTAAGTTATTCTCTTTGTATGCATAAGTCTGGTTTCTCCAAATGTGAATGGCTAAGGCTATAGCTATGACTGACTACCTGACTAGTTTCAACATAGAACTTTGGACAGATGTGCAGCAGTTCGAGTTGCCACACTCCCTCCGTGTAGCATGCAAAGCCAACGAAGAAGAAGAAGAAAGTAAAAAGAAACGCTAAATAGAGACAGTAAACAGAGATATGAGGTAAAAAGAATAGTAATATGGAAGAACAATAAAGTTCCATCGGAAATTATAAGTCACAAGGAGTGGTTGCATCTGCACTATTCATTGAGAACGAGGATTTTGAGCCATATCACCGATTGTCTTCAGTCGGCATTGCTGTTTGCCGTTCCGAGGACCCCAACCAGTCAGGCAGTCTACACTTCCCTACGTGACTGGCTCGCTTAAATTAACTGTTGTGGATTTCATTGACTGATGAAGCCATGTTGATTTCGGTTTGACCACCACTGGCTCTTTTCCAACCTCATCAATCTTATGTCAGCTAACATTGCCCTTCGGTCGAGGAGGGCGATGGCTAGGCATGTATGTGTAACACATGTTCTTACCATCTCAGTTGATGTAGATTCACAGCTTCAGCTATGTTCAGAACAGACGAAGATGTATTGCCTTTGCTAGGTTATTCTTCACTTTGAAGGAGGTGGCAATTGTTGAAATGGAATGATCAGTGATGTTGATATGGTATTCGATTATCGCCCACCTTATAGAACCATTACTATCTTCCTGAAAGCCATCTGGGGGTTAGGGGGCTGGGATAGTTTTCTTGAACCCTTTTTGTTTAGATAAGGGAAACACGTTGAACGACCAATGTTTTGTATCCTTACTGGCTGAATGAGTGGCGGGGGTGGGGGGTGTTTTCATGAACTCATCTAACTAACTCAATGTTAAGTCCTTCATATGTTTCGTAGTCTATACGTTATTGTGTTTGATAACTTTCATCGGAAGCTATCTGTCTGTCTGGATTCAATATAGAACTACTTGGCACCGAAGTGCAGCAGTTCCAGTTGCCACCTTGCAAAGAGCACACAAAGGTAGACAAGAAGATGAGTGAAGAGAATCAATAGAGTTTTGACAAGTATAAGAGTGAAACAAAATGAGTAATGGTAGAAAAGAAATATGAAAGATTACAGGGACTGAATACATCTGCGTAAGCCATTGACAACGATTTTGAGCCATGTCACCTATTGTCTGTCTCCAGCCATTGATTCATAGAGTCCCGAGGGCCCCAACCCGGAAGTCTGCATCTCCCTACCTGACTCAGTTTAACTGTCAAGGATTTCATGGATTGATTGATGTGATGTTTTTGTTTGGCCACCACTTACTCTTTTCCAACCTGCACCTATATCAGCTAGGAATGCCCGTCGGGGGAGCCGAGCTGATGGTTAGGCATGTGCAGCGCGTGACCTAACCATCTCAATATATGTAACTTTATAGTCTCTTCGATTGATTTTCCCTCTTTGCCCAACACTACGCCTAACGTCAACATTACTTACCACCTTATTATACCACCTAACGCGAGAAAGAGATCGTAAACATCTGTGGTCAAAAATAGACAACCTTTTCATGTCTTCAACTCGTATTGGCCATGTTTCAGAGCCATCATAGAGAAGGAAGGAGTGAACTGCTGAGCAGTACACACGTCCCTTGGTTGATAGCCGTTCATCGGAAGCAGTAATATCTACTCTATTTTACTGCATAGTCTACATTGTATTTGCCAGTTATTCGTATAGAATAGAGCGGAATAAAAACAATTGAAGTAAAACGAAAGCATAAGAAACTTGTTCAACTATAATTTCTATTCTATGCTTATTTGTTTGTGTGTGTCTGTTGTGATGAATTAGTAGTAAGCTTTTACACAACATGAGTTCTTGGTGATGTACTCATGTCTTTTCATAACCACCTGAGAAAGTGAGTATACACAAGAAACGGTAGAACACAGACTTTATGTGGGTGGGTGTGTAACTTGAACTAGTGAGTGAATGAGTGAGAGGGTAACTGTATGCTCAAATTTGTTTGTTGATGTTTTTTGAGTGCGCTTTCTCTCTCTCTTTGTCTCTCCCTCCCTCCACACACCCTCGACACACACACACGCCAGTGTATCTTCCATTATCGTCCAGTTCACCTGTTTATTGGACAGATTGGCGTTTCTTCTAGTACACATACACTGGCATTATTATTATTATTTATTGCTATGACCACTGATACCACTACTACTACTACAATTACTACGATTATATTGTTGTCGCTATTGTTATTATCATTATTATTATTACTATTACTTCTGAATCAATAAGGTTTGTTTGTTCTTAACTGAATAGTAGTCAATTTTTTTTCAAAAAAATTGATTTGTTTTATCTCTCTCCGTCTCTTTGTGTCTCTATCTTCTTTCTTTAGTATGACGTATACGTATATATGGCGAGAGAGAGAGAGGCGTCTTACTTATCGATTGATCAGCTCATACAACAGAGATTGATGTGCTGTCTTCCTGTGTCATGCTGTGTGTGTGTGTGGTGAGGGGGGGAGTAAATTGTATCTCATACAACTGTGTAATGACCATGACAAATGATTGTAAATGAGGAGGTGTAATTATTAGTACAGGCTTAAAAAAAGCAACATAGGTGAAACCTGTTCATCATACAGTGATCAGATGGCCACAAAAGATCAGCAACAGGGATGTCTGGGAGCGAACCAACCGAGCGGGAACCGATTGTGAAACAAATAGGCAGGAAAAATGGAGATGGATTGGCTGGCCATACTCTGAGGAAACCATCAAGTGACATCACTAGACAAGCCATCGCTCGAGTGGAACCCGAAAGGGAAGCGGCAAGTTGGTCGTCAGTGTAACTGTAGGGTGACTTGGAGGAGGTCATGTGAAGAGGAGATGAAAGCGTGTGGGCAAACTTGGAGCCAGGTGAAGACTCTAGCAGAGAACCGAACTCAATGGAGACGCACGGCTGAAGCCCCATGTTCCTCTAGGAATTAAAGGAAACAATAATAATAATACAGTTGTATCCCTTCTCCAACATCATATTTAGCTGTGAGACGTAGTCATTGGCTGACTCTCTGTCTTTGATTATAGGTGTCTCGATTCTACAGGGCATAATAGGATGAGTAATAGTGAGTTGGTTAGGCTTTGGTCTAGTGCTAGGGGTGGGGGAGGGAAAATTAAATCGATGAGGTTGTGTGAAGGTGGTAGATCGAACACAAATTAGGCTATAAAACTGACTGACTGATTGACTGGTTTCAACATAGAAATTTGCACCGATGTGCAAAAGTTCAAGTCGCCACACTCCTTCCATGTAGCACACAAAGCAAGAGAAGAAAGTAGAAGAAATGCATAATAGATACAGTAGACGAGGATATAAGGCAAAAAGAATAGCAATATCGAAGAACAATATAGTTTCATTGGGTATTATAAGTTCACGAGGAGTGGATGCATCTTCGCCAACCATTGAGAACGATCACTTTGAGCCATATCACCAATTGTCTCCAGTCTCCATTGGTATTTACCATCCAGAGGACCTCAGCCAGACAGCAGTCTATACCTTCCTACGTGGCTGACTGGCTTAAACTGACTGATAAAGCCATGTTGGTTTTGGTTTGACCACCACTAGCTCTTTTCCAACTTCATAGATCCCATGTCAGCTAACATTGCTTGTCGGTCGAGGAAGGCGATGGCTAGGATAGACATGCGTCACACATATTCTAGCTATCTCAATCGATGTAGCTTCACAGCCTCGTCGATTGATCTCTCCTCCCTCCTTACCTAGCAGTCGACCGGTGCCTAACCTGAATATTGCTCACCCTGCTATACCATTTCACCGGGGATAGAGAACGCAGGCACCTATGATCAAAGACATCTAGCCAGCCAGGCTTTTCATGTCTTCCACTCTCAATGGTTATGTCTCACTCACAGCCATAGAGGAGGCCTGAGCAGATTGCTGAGTAGTATACACGCTCTTTGATCGATAGCCAGCTCGATATCACGTCTACGCCAGAGATAGGGTATCCGTGGTGAGATTTCGTCAGCGATCAACCTGTTGGCACTGGCTGGTGCAACTTCCCAAACACACCCCGTCAACCACTTCACTCCTGCCTATTTCTAAGCTAGGAGTCAGTGTAGTCCGGTTCAGTCCTGTAGCATGCCAAACATTCGCAGATTGCAGCCCAAGCTGTTCAGAAGACTCTGGTGTATTTTGTCAGCGTCTTCACTTCGGAGGGAGGACTATATCATATAACAAGTCAATCCCTTAGCCGCTGAAGTTACTTAGGGTTAAGTCCATTATTAGCAACCTGAACTGCTGCTGCTACGCTTTCTTGCAAAGTTGTACCTTGAAAATTCGTCTCAGCAGTTCAGTTCATTGCTGCTATGATTGGGCATGTTTTTAAACATTCTCTGTTCTACCTTGTCTAGTACACAATATACCAACCAACATAGTAGTAATGACAAGAATAATGTTTTCTTGTGCTAACATACTTATTGTTTACTTCGATCTAAACCACATTCACACAGACACACACACAAACACACACACAGACAAACACCGAAACGCACACTTAGTAAATGCAATCTGTTTACAGATAGCATACACATACCTACTTGGCAGGGGGGCGGGGACAGGGGCTAGCCTTCATGTGTATGTATTGTGAAGTACACCACAAGTTATCCCTAAATCTACCCTGTCTTGTTTTTGTTGTTGTTTGTTCTCGCATTTTAAACACAATAATAAACAAGAATGTGGACTTCCCTTTACTTCACTTCACGGCACTGCACTTCATATTTTATATATATCTTTAAATATATCTCTAAAAGAGGAGAATAAGATCTATATGATTCTTGACAAAACTATTCACTAAATTATACCGCTTCATCTTCTTGTCTGTTTACTTGTTTGGTTTTCGTTTTCAAGTTTTTCTCTATCATCATCTGTGTGCCTTTTTGTGCGTGCGTGCGTGTATACCAATGACTAACTAACCACCATTACTGTGTGTGTGATCAAATCAGCCAAGTGTCTACACAAATAAGAAACATCATCTGTCAGTTTGTGAATATTCTATTCTAATATTCACTTTATCTGTTTTTTGTTTAGTGATTTTTATTATTACAATCGATATTATTCATGTTTGTGTATGGGGCCCCCTCCCCCGCCCCCAAAAAAGAAACTTGTGTCTGTCAACCAATCCCTTCTCAGTCAATCGTTTCACCTTTCCCCTAGCCCCCACCAACCTCTCCGTCTTCCTCTGTGTGTGTGTGTATACATACAACATGGTGATGGTGAAGGGTAATAAATAGTTGCTTCATGTGCTGTTGTTATTGTTGTTGTTTTTGGTGTTGTTCAAAAGAAGAAAGGCGAGGAATTCTAATTGATCGTTGTGTATTTTTCGATAGGGAGGGAGAGAGAGAGAAAGACCAGATCTGCAGTATAAAATGATATCATCATCACTCTATTTCACAGGTTCTCATCAGCTGCTGGCAACTACCTGAAATTACACAGTGGTTATAAATAATAACATTTCATGCTTTAATGTTTTTCTCGATTACCTTTCAAAAAAACATTGAAGTATAATTGAATTTCAGACTTTCTCGTCGATTGATTGGATCGAAGTGCTCGGTTTCAGGTTGACATGCCGGCTTCTTGTGCAGATGCTTCGACGATGTCTGGGCATTTAATTAGTATTTAATTGGTGGATGGTGACTAGCAGTGGAATCCAGCCAGGATGCGCATTTCGTCCTATTTGTAACTCGTCATCTGGATGTACCAATCAATCGACGGGAAAATCTAAAATTCCATTAAAATAATACGACCCGTTGCACAAGAAGTGGCTCTCATGGCCCAAGTGGTCTAGTGGATAACGCTTTGGCTAGTATCTGAAACTATAGGCATTGGGTTCGAGCCTCGGTGTGAACATCATCACTGTCTCACTGAGAAATGCAGGTACGTCCAGATGACGAGTCCGAAAAAGGACGAAATGCTCATCCTGGCTGGATTCCACTGCTAGTCACCATCCACCAATTATATAAACATTGAAGTAGTTTGCAGCAGCTGATGAGAAGTTGTGAAATAGAATGGTGATATCATTTATCAAGGGAACCAAATGTATGAAATTTTTTATTTTTATTTGATTTGTTGGAGGATTCCATCATGAGTTGACATTAGTTAGAGAACCATTGGAGAAATAAAACGCCTGGGAGTGCTTGACAGCTGTTTCTGTTGTCCCAGTACTTACTCACTCATTGGTGTTCGAACCCGGGACCTCCTGGTTACTACTTGGCCGATGCATGAATTCTAATTTCTACCGATCCACGACATATTGCGACCACTTGGCAGTGTCTTCTTCGATGAGTAACAGTCCTCACCTTCGACCTGCTTTCTTATTTGGTTATTTATTGCTTCTCTTGCAAAAGATCATTCAGTATTACTGATTGCAGTGGGAGATATTGATTCCTGGTGCTGACTACCTTTCATATATGTTGCTAGCTGGTGGTGTTGGTGGTGATATTCCTCACTCAAGGTTGTTGTTCTTTCTTCCTTCTTACAGGACTTATACTGCTGCCTTCTGATAAAGCTAAATTGTGTATGCTAAGTGTGCCGATCATGATCATGTAATTGTCTCTATGTTGGCGGTTACCTACTTCTCAGTCAGATTGTTGGAAATTATTTAGTGATCCTTATCAACAAATGGTAATAGTTTTAAGATTGATATCAGTTAGAGAACCATTGAAAACCAGCATTGGAGTACTTACTACTGGACAGCTGTTTCATACTGGTTTTGGGAATCGTTGGCAAATTAATCTGATGATGTTCGCTAGTGACATGCTACAGGACGGAATTTCCTGGAGTTCTAGTGAGAAGTTTTAACCAGTGAGGTCCATTCAGTCAAGTGTGAGGATGGCTTTCCTACCGATGACATTAGTTGGTGGTCCCGCTAAATATCACGAATTGGTAGAAGTTCGAATTCATGGTCTGGCGGCCATTGAATCGTGTCCCAATGGTTGAATGGTTTACGAAC
The DNA here is from genome assembly GCA_944472155.2 of Trichobilharzia szidati. NCBI lineage: Eukaryota > Metazoa > Platyhelminthes > Trematoda > Strigeidida > Schistosomatidae > Trichobilharzia > Trichobilharzia szidati. Next base: position 192,513,400 of record OX235271.1, read on the forward strand.
TAGGTGGCCTTGTAACCGGAAGGTCCTGGGTTCGAACCCCGTGTGGTGGATGTGTACTGGTGAAGAGTCCCAAACTGGGACAACGGAAACAGCTGTCCAGTAAGTACTTCAGTGATGGTTTTCAATGGTTCTCTAACTGATATCAATTCGTAGTCAACCTCGTAAAAACAAATTTAATCCTTACAAACCAACTCTTGTGAATAATCTTTACGCTAAATCCCTCTCAACAAATGTTAGTCAGTTTGTTCATTTCACTTTCAGATAGGCAAGCGTAACTTATATGAACACTGGTTGGTTAAATCATACGGTTCCATTATCATTATAGGTGGTACATAAGTTGAAACTAAGTCGAATGCTGTTAAATACCTTGGACAGTGATCTTTCCTGATGCTTCACGCACACATCGTGTTGGCGTCTAGAAGGATATTTCGTTTAATGTTCTACTTTAGGAAGTTAAGACAATCTGGCATCACTCACTCAGTTAGTGTCTACTGCTACAGTTTGTTAGTTCTTGCAGTATTCTATCTATTCTTTTTTATTAATCCTCCCTCACCACCTCAATCTTTCCTGGACCACTTCAGAAAGGCCTTGTTACTATGTGAGGGACAATAAAAGCTGTCAGTAGGCTGAGTGGAGTGTCGCTAAACTAACCAGTTAATACTGTTGTAGACAGACGTATGAATTCATGCAAGAAATTGGCGAATATTATCTTGTTGAACCTCGAGAATCCTCCCTATACACAAACAACTTCTTGCATTTGTCTTATCAGATAGGGGGACTAGAAGCAACTATATAGAAGACTAAATGCTCGGACGACTAAGTATAAAAACCCTACCATATTTTATTTGGTACATATTATATGTGATGAAGGAAGTGTGAGGTGGGACACTGTCAACTTACTGAGAAACGGTAGGTAAATAGCCCTCTTTTCTCAGTATTATATCAGTGACACACAGAGGTGACGTGTATATATATATGTGCGTGGGGGTGGGGGTGGAGGAGCTGAAATAGGTGAAGCAAGTTTATCCAGAGAACCATAAGCTAAAGGTTGCCTGTTTCAACCAAATCATCCATCAATCCACCCACTTCAGCCTTGAGTATTCGTCTAATGGTTGGAGGGGGTGGCTAACGAATCTCATTTATGGCTGTGACACATGGCTGTTCAAAGTGGAAGACATGAAAAGCCTGGCTGGCTAGCTGTCTTTCATTATAAGTGTCTACGTTCTTTTTCCCGTTTTAGGTGGTGTGTGTAAAAGGGTGGCCAATGTTGAATTGGTTAGGCTTTGGTCTAGTGCTAGATAAGGAGGGAAAATGAATCGACTAGGCTGTGAAATTACATCGATTGAGATGGTTAGGATATGTGTTACGCATGCGTATCCTTTGATCGTCTTTCTCGATGGGGAATGTTAGCTCACATAGGGATCTATGAGGTTGGAAAAGAGTGAGCTAGTGGTGGTGATCAAATCAAAACTAACATGACTTCATCAGTCAATGAAATCCATAACAGTTAGTTTAAGTCTGCCAGCCAGTTATGTGGTTAGGGTCCTCGGGATGGTAAGAACCTATGGTGGCTGGAGACAATCGATGATATGACTCAAAATTTTCGTCGTCGATGATGGCGCAGATGCACCCACTCTTTGTTATCGTTCTTCTTGCATATTGCTATTCAATTTCCCTCACTCATGCGTGTGTGTATTATCTCTCTTTTGAATCTCTCTTTACTTACTGTGTTCTCTTGCTTTGTGTAGTACATGGAGGGAGACAAGGGCAAGTTGGACTGGTGCACATCTGTGCAAAGTTCTATATTTTTGAAACCAGTTAATCAGGGGGGCGAATTTCTGAATGTTGTAGAATGTAAACGCTAAGTATATTCAGTGGTAATACTTGTTAGGCGCAATTCTTCTATGCAGTGTAATTCATACTTCGTAGGATTGTTGTATGACCTATGTATGATATCCTGGTGTCATATTTGCATGGGTTGACCAATCATAGTTTTTTACTCATCCGAAGGTCATACACTCTTTTGGTGGTATGAGAGAGACGAGATGCGTCATTAGTCAAATAGTTTTTGGAAGTGCGTTTAGATCAGCACATGTTAAATTGTCTATTTTTAGATACAAGCACATATTCATGGATGTGTTTACGATGACTTTTACTTCTTGGCTAGCTGCCCACACTGGAATTTGGTTTCTTCTTGAAGCATCCAAAACAGAAGGAGTTTGACTGTGCAGAGTCAAGGAGGGAGGCCAGTCAGTTACACGCCTTCTCTAAGCTGGAATTTAGAACTGTGTCCATATGAAGATCTTACCGCTGGTTTCGAGGTCTGCTGCATGTTAAGTCGCGATGTAAAGTACTCAGGGTCAATCTTTTTTAACCGAACTTATCCTCAACGGAGAGGCAGTGTATATCTGGTTACATGCCTCTATATGCCAGCTGTACAACTTCACCCTACCCTCTTGGTATAATGTAAACGATTAACACGACGACGGTGGCCACCTTTTGGAACACGACTGTTATTGGCATGGTGGGACTTGCTGTTCCAGCCAGTTTAGCTCTTTGAATGATGAAGCTGTGGAAACTTGACCACCACGTGAAGGTCGCAACTACTACTCGGGCATGTGTTCATTGCAAGTGTAAAAACTACATTATCTAGGATAAGTAGCACCTAATTGTTACTTATCTCCTATCTTAATAGGCGAAGGAAACAAGTTGGGGATGTTGAATCGTATATATATATATATATATGCGGCTCACTGGTTTCAATACTCCACTTTCAGTCATTTAGTTGATCATAGGTGTCTGCGTTCTATCTCCCATGTGAAGTGGTATAATAAGGTGAACAATATTGAGGTTAGGCGTCGAGTACTAGGTAAGGAGGGGAAATCAGTCGACGAGGCTGTGAAATCACATCGACTGAGATGGTTAGGATATGTGTTACCTACGCCTAGTCATCGCCTTCCTTGACGGACAGGTAATGTTAGCTGATATAGGGTCAGACTGGAAAAGAGCTAGAGGCGGTCAAACGAAAACATGGCACCAGTCAATGAAATCTAAAACAGTTAGTTTAGGCCCCGTTGGAAGGTGTAGACTTCCTGGTTGGGGTCCTCAGGACTGTAAAAACCAATGGTTGGAAACAATTGGTGACATGGCTCAAAATCGTTCTCACTGCCTGGCGAAGATGCATCAACTCCTTGTGACTTATGATTTCCAATGAAACTGTTTTGTTCTTCGTTATTAATATTCCTTTGTCTCACACCTCTGTGTACTGTCTATATTATGCATTTCTCCTTCTTTCTTCTCTTGCTTTGTGTGCTACAAGGAGGGAATGTGGCGACTTGAACTGCCGCACATATCGGTGCAAAGTTCTATGTCAAAAACCGACAGACAGACAGAAATTTAGTTGTGCAGTTCAATTCCCATTTCATGTGTACTTCAGCTTGAATATGTCGTTACACAATAAGTGTTGTGATGCATATTACATCATACGTAACCTTGGTATATAATGAAATATCTGTCCAAAATAACTGAGCTCTAACTGTTACTGTTGTCAGTCTCATTGCTACAGAATTTTCCCTGATATTCTGTTTTCTTGTTGGTCTTCTCTGCCTGTCTGTCTGTTTTCGACATGGAACTTTGCACATATGTGCGGCAGTTCAAGTCGCCACACTCCATGTAGCACACAAAGCAAGAGAAGGAAGTAGGAGAAATGCATAATGTAGACAGTAAACAGAGGTGTGAGTCAAAGGAATAGTAATAACGAAGAACAATATAGTTTCATTGGAAATCATAAGTCACAAGGAGTGGATGCATCTGCGCCAGCCATTGAGAACGATTTTGAGCCACGTCACCCATTGTTTCCAACCATTGGTTTTTGCCGTCCCGAGGACCCCAACCAGGGAGCCAGTCTATACCTTCCTACGTGGCTGACTTAGACTAACTGTCGTAGATTTCATTGACTGGTGACATGTTTTCGTTTGACCACCGCTAGCTCTTTTCCAGCCTGACCCTATGTCAGCTAACATTGTTTGTCCGTCGAGGAAGGTGATGACTAGGCATACGTAACACATGTCCTAACCATCTCAGTCGATGTAATTTCACAGCCTCGTCGACTGATTTCCACTCCCTCTTTACCTACCACTCGACCTATGCCTAACCTCAATATTGTTCACCTTATTATACCACTTCACATGGGAGATAGAACGCAGACACCTGTGATCAAAGGCAGCTAATCTTTTCGTGTCTTCCACTCTCAATGGCCAGGTCTCATAGCCATCATCTACCTGTAGACTATTTGATCGGTTTTTAATCATCTGTTCTCATAACCTTTGGATCTTTTTTCTGTATGTATTTATTTACTTCTTTTTTTTTAAAATTTGTTTATTTTGTATTTTCGAGTGGTTAGATAAATTTTTAGACTTTGTCAAGATGCTTTTGTTTGTTTATTCACTAATTTTTAATAATAATAATAATAAACAAGCCATGTTGATGATGACGATGATGATGATAGTGTTTACCGTCCTATACAGTCTACCGACTATGAGTTAAACAATATTATTATTATTGTTATTATTATTATTGGTGCTTTACAGTTGTGTTTGTGAATGATTCGTAGACTTGAGCTTTGGTCCCCCCGCTAAATAGTTCGCGATAATAAAGATACATGGTGAATACTTGAGCGATTGGACTGACTGTACATTGCCTCATTATCCACTTGATAGTAGAGAGTACTTATATTTCCATGAGATGTACACTTAAGTGGTAAGCGTGGTAAACTGTATTACTATGCGACAGCGCGTGCAGGCTACCCAAATTGCATTGAATCAGTTGGTGATCAGTGTCTGTAGGTATGTTATACGCATTAAGCGCCATCTAAGTGCAAAATAATGTTGCGAGATTGACTTGTAGAGGAGCCTGTACCTGCACTCACTCTTCCAGGTGAACCACTTCAAGTTTTTGATAAGTGTTGTGTATCTGGGTAGGCAGTTGTGTTGTGAATGCTGGTAGAGATATAATGGACGAGATTTCCAACCGTATCATGTCACCTCTGGCGTCATCAAGACGTTAGCCTAACTGTCAAAGGTCGGGTTTATAATGCATCAGTGAGCTCTATCTTGCTCTACGCTTATGAAACTTGACCTTTTTGACCTGAGGATGTGCGGCGACTCTGCACACTGGAATATCACTGTCTTCCTGCAATCATTGTGTAAGTAATTCTGAGAGCCGGCAGCATGTATTTGGACACAATGGAGACCATCTGGAAACATAGGCTTAGATGGTTTGAACATGTACTACAAATGTCATCTCAGAGGAGGCCTCTGTACCGGTCTCCGTTTGCTAGCCCTGTGATGGGATGGAAAAAGCAGAGAAGTGGTCAGCCTATAACGTCGTCACGTTGTGGGATGAAGGATATTTGTGTGTGTTAGCTTAGCATCGGTTGGTACATCACGACTCCGTAGTTTGGGGTACGAGAGATAGCTCGAATCAGTGGCTGGGAACGTTATCAGATATGGTCAAGAATAGCCATTATTGGCAATTCTAGTTCAGTTTTCTTCTTTCTTCCTTTTCTGAAAGCATCATGAAGTGATGGGTGTTGGATGATGATCTTGATACGTATGTTAGCTGGCTTGCTTGCTTGCTTTCTGGATGATACCACTCACTCATTCTATCCCTATTTTCTTCATATATTGTTGTGTGATGATGTGTCTTCTTTGTTTTAATGAATACGGAGTCTTGTGAACAAGGAGGTTACATCACATGGCATCCCATGAAGTTATTGGAAGCCTTAAATAGCTGACTAATATATGTAAAACTTGGGCTGGTAGTAAGAATGGAGTAGTAATATAATGTGGAGTCAATATTACCTTATTATTTATGTGTTTATTCGCGCTTCGCTTATTTGAGAAGTTGCATCAGCCAGCGCCAACGGGTTGATCTCTGACGAAATCACAGAACGGATACGGAAGGCTAGTTTCGCATATGCCAGTTTACGCCGTCTCTGGCTTAGGAGATGTAATATCCAGCTGGCAGGTTATCGACCAAAAGGCGTGTGTACTGCTCAGCAGTCCTCTCTGTCCTCCTTTATGGCTGGCTGTGAGCGACACCTGGCCATTAAGAGTGGAAGACGTGAGAAGCCTCACTGGATAGCTGTCTTCGATCATAGGTGCCTGCGGTCTATCTCCCGTGTTACGTGGTGGCATACTAGGGTGAGCAGTATTGAGTTTAGGCGCCGGTCGAATGGTAAGTAAGGAGGAAGGGGAAATCAATAGACGAGGTTGTGAAGTTACATCGATTGAGATGGTTAGGACATGTGTTACACATGCATGCCTAGCCATCACCTTCCTCGACGGGAAATGTTAGCTCACATGGGATCGATCAGGTTGGAAAAGAGCCAGTGGTGGCTTCATCAGTCAATGAAATCCACAACAGTTAGTTTAAGCCATCCAGTCAGCCAACCACATAAGGAGGTGTAGACTTCTTGGCTGGTTGGGGTCCTTGGGACGGTAAACACCAATGAAGACTGGAGACAATTGGTGATATGACTGGTTCAAAATCGTTCTCACTGGCTGGCTCAGATGCATCCACTCCTTGTGACTTATAGTTTCCAATGAAACTATATTGTTCCTCTATACTACAATTCTTCTTGCCTCATATGTCTGCTTACTGTCTCTGTTTTGCGTTCCTTTTCACTTTCTTCTTTTCTGGCTTTGTGTGCTGAGTGAAGTGTGGCGACTTTAAATGTTGCATATCGGTGCAAAGTTCTATGTTGAAACCAGTCAGTCATTCACGCCTAGTGGAACTCTATTCTCTGCAATCCTTTTTCATTGGCTTCCTAGTTGTCAATAAACTTCCAGCTCCTCCTTATACATAATCTCCTCCATGTTGTCACCCTTGGATCCAAGCCCAACTCACCGTTTCCTATTCGGCTTCTACCTGAGGGCTGGACATGACGTTACTCAACAAACTTCTTAGGGGATGTCCAATCCATCTCCACTTCCTTCTGCAATAGGTTTTTAGTGGATTTTCTGCCAGAGGTACTTGTCGCTTATTCTTTCTAGCCAGTCAAATGATCTCCAGTATCGAGAGATGAAAGTCAACTCTCTGAACCATATAGGAGGACCGATTTGACATAAGTGTTGTGTGCGTCGGTGGCACAGCGGTTAGGACTCCCGCCGACAATGCACATGGTCCTGGGTTCGATTCCCGGCCGACGCACACCCGATATCAGTGGTCGGCCTGCAAAATTTGGGCTACCGATATCACATGCTGAAAATTTCATACTTGTGTCAAAAACACTGCGTGGAGTCAAGCTATACTAAAAAAATAAATAAATAAAAATAAAAATTTGGATTCTTTCTGCTAACCGCTGTAGATATCTCCACACTGATTACAGAGCGACGAAGGTCTATCTTGCTTTTCCTATTCTGACTAACTTTGACATCCTCATCCGTACCGCCTGTAATTGAAACCATCCTAGCCGGATCAGATAAATGAATTAGAAAACATCAGTTAGATGATGAAATCCATAACAGTTAGCTTCAGCCATATAAGGAGGTGTAGATTTCGCAGCTCTGTTTGGTTTGGGTCGTTGGGATAGTAAGAATCAATGACGGCTGGAGACAGTTGATGATATGGCTCAAAACTATCGTTTTCAATGATTGGTGCAGATGAATTCACTCTTTGTGACTGACTGACTGACTGACTGACTGACTGACTGACTGACTGACTGACTGACTGACTGACTGACTGACTGACTGACTGACTGACTGACTGACTGACTGACTGACTGACTGACTGACTGACTGACTGACTGACTGACTGACTGACTGACTGACTGACTGACTGACTGACTGACTGACTGACTGACTGACTGACTGACTGACTGACTGACTGACTGACTGACTGACTGACTGACTGACTGACTGACTGACTGACTGACTGACTGACTGACTGACTGACTGACTGACTGACTGACTGACTGACTGACTGACTGACTGACTGACTGACTGACTGACTGGTTTCAACATAGAACTTTGCACGGATATGCAGCAGTTCAAATCGCCACATTCCCTCCTTGTAGCACACATAGGAAGGGAAGAAAGTAAAAAGGAATGCAAAATAGAGACAGTAGACAGGTATATGAGAAAAAAGGAATAGTAATAACGAAGAACAATATAGTTTCATTGGAAATTATAAGTCACAGGGAGTGAATGCATTTTCGCCAGTCATTGAGAACGATTTTGAGCCAGTCATATCATCAATTGTCTCCAGCCTTCATTGGTGTTTACCGTCCCGAGGACCCTAACCAGACAACCAGGAAGTCTACACCTCTCTACGTGGCTGGCTGGCTTAAACTAACTGTTGTGGATTTCATTGACTGATGAAACCATGTTGGTTTTGTTTTAACCCCCACTAGCTCACTCTTTTCCAACCTGATCGACCATATGTCAGCCAGCATTGCCCTTCGGTTGAGGAAGGTGATCGATGGCTAGGCATGCATGTGTAACACATGTTCTTACCACCTCACTGAATCGATATAGCTTCACAGCCTCGTCTGTTGATTTTTCCTCCTTATCTAACACTTGTCAATCACAGTCAATATATCCCGTATTACTCATCAGTTGAACGCCATCTAACAGTATAACATGCAATAATAGTAGTAGTGGTAGTAGTAGTTGTTGTTGCATAACACAGCTTGATATTCATTCACCAATTAATGTGTCCCTCTCTCTGTGTGTGTTTATGTGTGCGTGTGTGTGTGACTATGATCCAGTCAAATTGCATCCATCCATCTGTTGTCGTTCTTCCTTTTTTGTTGTTGTTGTTGCTGTTATTTTCTGTAATAAACCATCTGCTCTCCATGTCCCCTAATTTATCTATCTATCTATCTATCTATCTATCTATCTATTCGTCATCACCTACATACACACTGTCGATTAATTCCCTTCTCTCTCTCGAACTGCGTCTATTTCTCCTTCGCTAAATTATAACTTTTACAATTTATTTATTTATTTATTTCATTGCTGGTTACAGCCTTCCTTATCATACTCAGGCAAGGATGCATTCTTCCCCAAATAGAATTTCTCCCTTCAGTCAGTATAATCTGCTTATATAATGTGCGTGTGCGTGTGCGTGTGTATATATCTACCTATCTGTCTATTGCACTGCTGTCTGTCTACGCCTAAATTATTTTATTTGTAGTCGCGTGTCCACATGTCCGCTGCTGACTGTGTATTTACACAGGCCAGCAATAAACTACAGTTTATCTGACAGATTAACTAACTATGTGGCTGACCTGTAATCGATTAGCAGTGGTTGATCGAAATAAGAGTTAACGAGTCGTCGTCGTAGGAGTAGTAGTGGATGAGATAATTTATCGTTACTATTCGACGAGTCACTGAATAAAGGAATACCATGTCATACTGTATTTGATAGGCTTATTGAATTACTTCCGCCGCTGATACTACCACTTTTTCTTACTACTGTGTTACCAATGGTTAATAATGAAGTAACAAAGTGGAAGAAATTTGAAAGAAGCAACCTCCTTTACCTACCTACCTACCTACCTGGGAAAGCATCGTTTCAACTACAGGCGGACGGAACTGATGAGAATATCATCAAAGCGAGGATCATCCGGGAAGCAAGGCCAGCTTTCATTTCTCTCAAGTCTGTGTGGAGGTCAACAGCACTCCTCAGCATGAAAATGAAAATAAGATCTGGATTTTCAACTCCGATGTGAAATCAGTGCTACTCACTAGACGGATCAGAGACTTGGCGCGTATGAAGAGCACTTCGAACAAACCACAGACCTTTATCAACAGCTGTCTTCACTGAATACTACTCAAGATCAGATGGCCGGCCAGAAAAGATCAGCAATAGTTAGGGATCTCTGGGAGCGAACCAACCAGGAACCGATTGTGAAACAAATATGGAGGAAGAAATGGAGATGGATTGGCCATACTCTGAGAAAACAAACCATTGAGTGAGTGATATCATAGGTCAGTGCACCGCTTAAGTAGAACCCGAATGGTTAGCGGTGAGTTGGTCGTCAGTGCGAGGGTGGGGTGACATGGAGGTGACGTGAAGAGCAGACGCAAGCATGTGGGCAGACGTGGAGCCACCTTAGAGAACCGAATGCAATGGAGACGTGCAGCTGAAGCTCTATTTTTCTCTAGGAACTAAAAAAACAATAATATAGTAATATTTTCATTGTCCCTTTCGGTTCTAAGTGGAATATAGGGATTCAACAGCACACCTCCACTTTGTCTCATTTTCTACAATCCTCTTTAGCTAGTCCCCATGACTGCTCAATCTATGATTCCCTCCATATGACCCTGGGACTAACTCCCAACTCGTCGTTTCCCATTTTGAATTCCACTCGCTCAATGGCCTGCATTGAGCTCCGTGTCATTCGATGGTTTCCTCAGCCTGTACCGGATTTATCTGCATACTTGTTGTGCACTAGGTTCTTGGTTAGTTTGTTCCCAGCCAGAGTTTCTTGTCGTTAATTCTTTCTAGCCATCTTCAATATGAAGCTGGCAAAGTGAGTATAGCTGTTGATAAAGCCTCGCATCAGACTGTTGGCAATGCTTTCCATAACCAGCTGGCCAAGTTTCTGCTCTTTGCAAAGGAGAAAAAATAAGGGGCGAAAACACAACAATACAACATTAGTTAGAATATACACTGCCACCTTTTGTTTTCGCCTCTTTTACAATAGCACCCCTCCCTCCTCTCCTGCTTTACACTCTTGTATCATATTCATTCTCACTTCCACCCCCCCACTCGCCTTTAATGGATGTAGTCTAATCAGACTTCAGTGGTACAATAGAGTAAAATGGCAATGAAAGTGCAGAAATGCTACTGCTCTATGATCGATTATGATCGACCTCTGTGTATGTATGTATGCGTGTAGTGTGTGTGCGTGAGTGAGTGAGTGCTTTCTCCCGTATACACACCCTTATCTACATTACCATCTTTCTGCATAAATCTCTCTTTATTGTTCTATATATATCTGGCCCTGCAAAATAAACAAATATAACAAAAAGCAAACAGGCAAATAAGTAAATATTTTCTTTCTCTCTATTTCCTTTCTCCGATTATATACATGCATAGAAAGATAGATAGATATTATGGTATAAATATATGAGTGTAGACACATTCATACACGGTAACCATAGTAATTTTTTATGATAGAGACAAAAATAACCCACCCCCTCCCCCAGTCATCAGGTGCATTACTCTATGAGTATTTTTTGAAGCTAAAAGACTCATATGATTATAAATGGAGCTTGTAAGGCAAGTAAGTAAGTAAGTATAAGTATGACTTTGTGACTACTGAAGAGTTTCAAATCAAGACGAAACAGCTGTCCAGTACTCCTATGATTTTCAATAGAATTCACCTGGTTTGCCGTACCATTTGGCATATATCTTGGTTTGTGTTAATATTAATATAATTGTCGTTGAATATGTTATCAGTGCAAAGTCTACCATCATTAGAGATGTGATAACATTGATAAGCGTATCATTAGACATGCCCATGTGTTGGACAAGCTGTGAAGGTTGACTGGAAGTTACAGTTATTGACTGATGATACCCTATAGTAGTCATCGTGACTTCCCATCATATTCCTTTCTACCATTACTCATTCTGTTTCACTCTTATACTTATCTAAATTCTATTGATTCTCTTCTCTCCTTTTCCTGTCTACCTTTGTGTGCTATTTGGAACGTGGCAACTGGAACTACTGCACTTCGGTGCCAAGTTCTATGTTGAATCCAGCAGCAGCATATGATAAACGGTACTAGTCAAGTCGATTGAACCTCACTGGTCAGGACTTCTCACTAGAACTCCAGGAAACTCCTTCCTATAGCAAGTCCCTATAAATCATCATATAAGGCATGATGATTTCCAAAAATAAACTGTGATTAGAATCCTCACCTCGAAATGTACAATATACATATACTGTGAATTTGATTCTGTGTATCGCCATTTCTTACAAGTATATCTAATTAAAGTTGGAGTGATTGGAATGTATTCAGTTGTCTCTCTGAATTGTGTCAGTCTGAGTGTACATCAATGATGAAGTTGGCTGTGAATAACCTGTTCAGTAGTCTCAAATCACTTGAATCTGTCTGGGACAGTCAGTGGTTTGAATAATTTGAGTTTCCAAGTGGAACTCTGATGATTTCTCGAATTTGAAATGTCTTTATAGTGTAATTTATAAATTTGACCCGACAAACTTGCATCTAATAATATTGTATGAAGTGTGTTCTCTAAATTGTCTGTAGAATTCCCTCCCTTAATTATCACCTATTACTATTATTCCCTTGGGTTCCTAGTGGAACATAGGGCTTCAACTGAACGTCTCCACTTGCTTCTGTCTTCTGCTGTACTTTTCACCTGCATCCATGTTAATCCATACTGTTTCAACTCCTCTTCACACGATCTGCTCCATGTCACGCTTGGACGTCCCACTACTCGCCGCTTCCCTTTCGGGTTCCACTCGAGCTATGGCCTGACGTGCGATGTCACCCAGTGGCCTCCTCAGCGAGTGTCCAATCCATCTCCACTTTCTCCTGCATATTTTTTGGGCGATTGGTTGTTGTTTTGTTTGTTCCCATAGTTTCTTGTTGGTGATTCTTTCCGGCCATCTGATCTTCAGTATAGAGTGAAGACAGTTGTTGATAAAGGTCTGCAACAGGCTGTTGGAAATATTCTTTTTGACACACTGGCCAAGTTTCTGATCCGTATAGAAGAAGTGACTGACTTGACGTCGTTTGTATTGAAAATCCGAATTTTGTTGTTGACGCAGGCTGAGTTGAGTGACGAAGATTTCCAGATTGGTTTCAGGTTGATGAATGTGTATCTCGCCTTCCCGATTCTCGATTTGACATCCTCGTCCGTTCCTCCTGTAATTGAGACAGTTCTCTCTAGATAAGTTAATGAAGTAATCTCTTTCAAATCTTTCCCGTTGATGGTGATTGGCGCTGGATGTTGCTGTTGTTGTTGTTGTAATAACTGTAGGGTTTGTTCTTTTATGGGTTAAATGATGAAAAGACAACTGAGGGTGACTAGACTTTCGAAATACCCTAATATGTCTACGGATTCTTAGGCTGTGTTAGATAAGTCCTATATACTGCCTGTACTTAGCGGGAGTATGTTCCCGATAAAAGTCAAAAAGCGAATACAAACGTTTGCCGCTTACAACTCGACTGTAATGGACACGTGCACGTCTATCTAGAAAGAAGTTGGAAAACTTGCATTCCAAATCTGTGGTGCGCATGGCGTATGAACCTGTGCTTGTCACCGGAAACCATAGGAACGTTACTTCTGAGGCCTGGTCAACTGCCTTGTGGATCAGATATTATCAGGTTAAAGACGTGTGTTGACGTGTTCACTCATTATTAGGATGGATATTGTGAGATGCGTCCAAACCATCATGAAACAGGCTAGTTTTACACTGCTATCAAACTCATGTTTTGGTACGTGTAGAACTGCAGGTCCAGACAGATGGTATATATGTGTATATATTTATAGACAGTTGTTTCCTCCCAGTGTGTGACTCTTCATCAGTACGCACCCACCATCGGGGTTCGAACCCAGGATCTTCCAGCTACACAATGTGAGCTCTTAGATCATTCAAGCGCTGGGAGTTGACCAAAGCACTCCTGGAAATGTCGATTTGCCATTACTAAACCTGGCAAAGAGACTAAGTCGGGTGTGCGAGATTAGTGACTCCTCCCCATAAAAGCATGGCACAGTGGTTAGGATGCTCGCCGGGGTTCGATCCCTGACCGACGGACACCTGGAATTAGTGGTCGGGCTGCTACATTTGGACTACCGATATCACACGCTGAATATTCCATACTTGTACCAAAATACAGTGGGGAATCAAGCTATAATATAAAATAAATAATAATAAAGACTCCATCCCATAGAAGGGAACATCATCGCTAATAAAGCCCCCAATGCTTCACAAGGAACGTGAAAGAACAAAATAAAAAGTGTCCTTATTATTACTATTATTATTATTACTATCGTTAGTCGACTAATAGTTTTATTTCACCGTAAAAAAAGTCTTCTTAAGTTCTACCCTTCTCCAACCCCACCCCACGCTCACTTCTACTCACCCAACCGTCCAACACACTTAGCGTTCTGTTGATAGATAAATTGCTATAAGTTATAAAAACTTGCTATTTCCCTTTCCCTTGCCACTACTCAAAAAATCAGACAGCGACGACGATGACGACGTCAATAAAAAGACACTTTCATAATGACGGAGTGTCTGTTGGTATTGTAATGATGATTTTGTGTCGGTGTGTCTGTGTGTTTGTTTGTGTGTGTATGTGTGTGTGTGGTGGGAACAGATGTCTGTCCGTCATTAAGAAGACAGCGTCATTTTGATGGATTATATTCTACTACTCTTCAATTCCTCACATGTGTCTTATATATATATATGTACACGAGTCTGCGTCATAAAGAGAAAACAAAAGTGAGGACAAGAATGTTTATTGTCGGTGAGACCACCTCCTCCCTCTCTCTAGAAAAATGCGACAAAATGAGGCATATTATCGTTTAAATGTAACTTTTGGGGAAGGTTGTTTTTCCCTTTCCTGTTCTTCGAACTGCCTTCTATGTTCCTGAAAAGTAGCTCACTTTCTAAACCTTCTTGCGTGTGTGTGAGTATACTGTCTTTATTAGCTTAACAGTTGAAGATTAGAACGTCAGTCACATTATTATGAGTGTTGTTTTCCAGTCTGTACTTGTTTTCTCTTCTTTCGTGTACTTTCGTGCTTCTTTGTTCTTTAAAGTTTATGTTAAATTACCCTGTGTACAGTGTCTTGCATTCCCGGTCGACACACTTCCATAAACCTTGCTTGGACGTTAGCGAACCCGATAAAGAGGGCAGGGAAGGTTGAGTGTGAAGCTAGTAGTCCCCCCGCATAGGAAAACACCGCCGCTGCTGAAAACGTCAATGAAAAAAAGCAAATGTGTTACAGTGTCCCATGTTGAGTTGTGTTGCATTGGTCTTTTCTCTCTTTGATGTACTTCTATTTTCTTAAAGATTCCTTTGAATTCCGAGTGGATCATAGGGGTCATCAAGCTATGAGCTTTGAATTTTAAGTGGTAGTGCGATAGGTGGAGACTGACAAAAAAGAACACAGTCTTCTGAACATCTTGAGGCTGACTAGCAATTTTCAAATGTTTGGTTTGCGATTTGCTCCTGTCAAATGTTAGATGATGCTATAGGACTTGAAACTACATCGACTCCTATCTGGTTTGAAGATTGGCAGGATTGAACCAGTGGCTGAGCGTGTAGAACATCATTTCACTTATTTGGAAAGTTGCATCAGGCAGCCCCTACGGGTTGATCGCTGACGAAACCTCAGCACGGATACAGAGGGCTCGTTTGGTATTTGCCAAAGTACTCTGTCTTTGGTTTAGTAGATGTGATATCCGGCTGGCTATCGATCAAAGGAAGTGTGTACTGTACAACAGCAGTTCTTTCCGTTGTCCCCTATGATTTTGAGTGAGACATGGCCATGGAAAGTGGAAGACATTTTTTATTTTTATTATAGCTTGATTCCACACAGTACTTTCGGTACAAGTATGAAATTTTCAGCATGTGATATCGGTAGCCCAAATTTTGCAGGCCGACCATAGATATTAGGTGTGCGTCGGTAGGGGATCGAACCCCGAGCCATGTGCATGGTCGGTGAGAGTCCTAACCACTGTGCCATCGACGCACAAAGATGCAGTCGAAGACCTTACCGCTGAGCTATTCAGCCTCTGTGCTGAAGTTTTCACCTGGCTCCAGGTCTGCCCACATGCTTTCATCTCCGCTTCATATGACTTCCTCCATGTCATTCTCACAATGACGACCAACTCGTCACCGCCCTTTCGGGTTCCACTCGAGCGATGGCCTGTCGCGTAATGTCACTCGCTTGATGGTTTATTTTCTCAGAGTATGGCCAGTCAATCCACTTCCATTTCTTCCTGCATATTTCTTGCACAATCGGTTCCTGCTGTGTTGGTTCGCTCCCAGAGATCGCTCCCTACTGTTGATCTTCTCTAACCATCTGATCTTGAGTGGTATTGAGCAAAGGCAACTGTTGATGAAGGTGTGTAGTTTATTCGAAGTGCTCTTCATACGCGCCAAGTCTCTGATCCGTCTAGTGAGTAGCACTGACTTCACATTGGAGTTGAAAATCCGCATCTTATCTTCGTTTTGATGCTGAGTGCTGTTGACCTCCACACAGACTTGAGAGTAATGAAAGCTTGACTTGCTTTCCCGATGATCCTTGCTTTGATATCCTCGTCAGTTCCGTCCGCCTGTAGTTGAAACGATGCTTTCCCAGGTAGGTAGATAGATAGGTAAAGGAGGTTGTTTCTTTCAGGTTCCTCCCATTTATGCTGGCTGATTGTTTTTGGTATCGGTTAGTAAACACCATTGGAAACTCGATAGGGAATACTGGATAGCTGTTTCGTCCCACACCACCAAGGTTCGAACGCCTTGATCTTCCAGTTACAAGGCCAGCAAGCTCGTAAACTATTCAGCTGTCTGGGAATTTCAACTTCGAACCCTGAGGAGTCCCAAGTACTAGGAAGAAACAGCTGTCCAGTACTCCCTGATAGTTTTCCACTTATCAATTGGCTTGTAACCCGTTTGTTATTCCATTGATTTATTTTCACGTGATACTCTTGTTTACTCTGTCCTTGTCTTTGTTTTGTTTCGTTGTTTACAAGACTTAAAAAGTGTTTAGCAAATGATGAATACGTTTCATTCGTCTAGGGGTTATCTCTACTATATATATCATTTGTATAACTAACTAACTAACTAACTTGTTTATTAATCTGTTTACCTGTTTATCACTCGACTGGATGTCTACACATACGCACACACACACACACATTCAAACATACGTCCGTGTGCGTTCATCTTTGACTAGGTCGTCTCTCTCGATTGACTGACTATTGATCATGATGTTTATCGTTTATTATTATTATTATTCTGTTAAGTCTTTTACTTTTAACCACTTTTTTTAGTCGACAACAGAGTCTAGTCACATTATTATTATTATTATCATTATAATCATGATGCATGCATGTATGTACTTGCTTTCTACTTATCTATTTTATTTTATTTTATCTCTTATTGAAATGTATTCACTTTAGGGTAGTGTTGTGTTTAATGTGTTTCTACTCCTCACCTCTCTCGGTCTTTATGTGTGTGTCCAACTGTTCGTATTTCACTACACACGTCTAACTCATTAGATAGCTAGTTGGTTAGTTAGTTCACACACACACATACACTGTATTATCGCTTCGCTCTTCTTCATTGTTCTTCTTATTTCGTTTTGTCGAGGAAGAGAGAGAGAGTACACATTGGTATGTCAAGTGTTGATTTGCCGGGATTCGATTGATTACAGGAAGGATTGATTACGAGCTGTCATCAGTGTAGAGAGCACCATTGGAAAACCGCCAAAGAGAGTTACTGGACCATAGTTTGGGACCAGGGTTCGAACCCATGGCCTTGTGGTTACAAGACCAGCGAGCTCTTGTAGACTGTTAATTTACTGTAATCAGCTTGCGATCATTCCTGTAACCAATCAGATCCCTACTAACCAACACTTGAACCTTTGAACTTTTGTTTCAACGCACTCACCTACTTTTGGCACTACTTCATCTTCTGATTTTGTGACTGTCTCCTGTACATACTTGGTTCGCTCTCTCGTTGTGCTTTCATTCAGCGCACTCTTCGAGCCAACCCAGCACCAGTCAGGGCAGCAGATAAGTTGTATAACACCTTTATATTTATTAAATTTGATATTTCATTTATGTGAAATACAACTCCGTCCCAGACACACTTCCCATCTCAAGTCCTTTTACTTTGATTTCGTTCGTCAGTACTTCCACAATATTGTTTCCTGCCTTGATAAGGGTGCTAAGTTCGTTCGAACAGCTTTTTTAGACTATACTGCAGCTTTTGACTCTGTTCCTAGGACACTTTTATTAGGAAAGATGATTTCAGCACAGACAGAGTCCTGGGCAACTAGATGGCTGTCTTCTTATTTTAAGGATAGGAAACAGCATACTGTTTTGGCTGGAAAGCGCTCCACTTCTCAGCTAACTGAAAGTGGTGTGCCTCAAGGAGCAGTACTTTCTCCATTTCTTTTCTCTTTCTTTTTGCATGACCTTCCGAACTCACCCAACGTTAACTTCATTAAGTATGCTGATGATCTGACCGTTTCTGTCCCTGTAGTTTCCACATTGGATTGTTCCCATATGAATGGCTTCTTAGCTGAAGTTAAGGATTGGTCTAGCTCAAATGGTCTTAAACTAAATCCAACTAAATGTAATACTGTTGATTTCAGCTTGAGAAATGAAAAAGACATGCATGGATTGATCCAATCTCATGATTGTTGTAATATTGATGGTACCATGATAGAGAGTAAGTCAAGTGTTTCTTATCTTGGCATTAGTTTCTCTTCAAACCTTTGCTGGTCGTCTCATATTCTTATAGTTTCTACGAAAGTTTTCCGTCTGACTTATTACATAAAGAAGTTGAGACACTCAGGTATAACCCAATCTCTTCTCATACAATTTATTAATTCATGTGTTTTGCCCATTATTCTTTATTGTTCCCCATTATTCTTCCCTGGGCTACTCAAAAAAGACCATATAATACTACGAAGAACATTGAGGGCTGTAAGTAGGGTCAGTGCTATCCCTTTGACTCAACTAACCGACACTGTTGTCACTAGGCATTTGAATTCTTGTAAACACTTAGCTAAAGTTATTTTGTCTGATAGTGAACATCCTCTTTATTCACATTTGTTTCCTTGTATCTCTTCGGGTAAGACCAGAAGAAATTTCATAAACATTTATGCTCGTACTACAAAATATAAAAATTCGACCGTACCATATTTGGCACGAGTATTGTGTGAAGAGACAAATATCAGAAAAGAACTTTTACAACTTCTAAATCATTAACTAAACTAAAAAATGTAATGATGCATATTATTGCATGTGTGATTTGTTATATTATTTATTTATTATTCACTATGACCTAGAAATGGTGTATTTTGTTGGGGTTTTTATTTTTCCTATTAACTATTAATATTTTTAAAATTTTATACATTTATATAATTATAAAAAGAGCTAAACCAATGCAATATGTAAAATGAAACGCTGAAAATTCCATGCTGTAAATTGTTATTGTTGTGGAATAAAGTGATTATTATTATTATATATTATTATTGTAAGTGTGGTTACCGTAAGACTAGTTTAACACTAACACAATCTAATGCTCACTAGTGACTGGCGCCATATATACAGAAAGTTACCTGGAGTTGTACTGAGAAGTTGTGAAGTTGTTTGTTCGGCGTCCACCAAGTCAGGCAGAGGATAGTTAGCCGCCTCTGACACTGGGTGGCCGTCGTGCTACATATATATATATATATATATATATATATCACGAATTGACAGAAGATGGAATGCATGCACCAATAGGTTGGGTTCCAGTTGCTGCTGAATGGTCTGCGAGTTCACCTTGTAACCGGAAGGTCATGGGTTTTGAAACCCAGTCATGATCAATCCTGAAGACACATATATGCGTTTATGTTTTTGATAAGAATCAAGTATTGATTAATGTCGAATTGGGCTTGTTTTACCGTACTGCTGCCATCATTCGACGGATGACCAGGTAGATAAGTATCTACATCGATTAGAATGTCTAGGACACGTGTAATGCATATCAAGCATACCATCATCTACAGCATAAAACTTGGGCACTGTGGTAATAATAATAATTATTATTATTTACTTTATTCCAAAAACAGTACTTATAATACAGAATGGAATTCTCAGTATTTGTCACAATATTGCATCTGATTTACTCAAAATGTATATGAAATTAAGAATTAAAATAAAAATTAATCGGAGGAATTGGTCCACATTTACGACATAATTATTAGATATAATAATACTAATAACAGTGAGTTTGTTTCAAACGGTATTGTCGATTCAGTTTGGAAACTTTAGCATGTTATAGAGTATTGAATCCAATGTTCTCTTGATATAGTATGGTGAGGGGAAATACAAAGTTAACAGTCATAATACAGCTTAAAATTATGTCCACACTTATGAAAAATAAAATAAACAAAACGAAAAAATTGAGAGGATTATAAATATAAGAAATACAATAACAATAAAGTATGATGCTTTAAGGTTGAAGGAAATGGTCTATTTAGTGGTGCTAAGAAGGTTAGTTAGTTCATTTCTGACACTATTTTCATCACATAAAGTACGTGCCAAATATGGTATAGTGGAATTTTTATACTTAGACGTAAGTGCATAAAGTCTTCTGAAAAGACTTCTTGTTTTACCTGAGGAGACACAAGGTTGGAGCAGCTGGTAGAGTGGGTGCTCAGAGTCTGACAAAATTCCTCTAGCGAATTTGTTGCATGACATCAAATGCCTATCAGTGAAAATGTCAACGATATGGCCCAATGGGATACCACTCGTCCTACTGACAGTCTTCAGAGTTCTAACTCCATTCCATACATATATAAAAATGAAGGAAAAAGTTGTGTGAGTAACTTGATATGATTATTAGAAGCAATAGTTTGTGCTCGGAACGTGGTCATCAGTTAATATTACTGTATAACACTGTGTGATTTATGAAAATAAGATCTTATCCATAATGAAGCATCATCTACAGCATCGAATAATGTTAAGTTGACAGGATTAGGTTGGAAAACACTTGGAGGGGTTGTCATACCAAGACATAGAATAAATCATCTACAATATTTAAAGTTAAATAATAGTTACAGGATTTTCATCATGTGCTGACATTAGTTAGAGAACCATTGGAAAACCTGGGAGTACTGGACAGCTGTTTCGTCATAGTTTGGGACTCTTCGGCAGTACGCACCCACCGGGAAATTCTGAGAAAAAAATGCCTTAATACATAGTACACAATTTTCAACGAGTTCCACTGCAAAGTACTCTAATCCCTTATGTAGAATCATCAAATAAATATAACAATCGATAATATATATGTCATCTGAATTAGTATTTTAAAACAATTAGTTCCCTTTATGAATTTAGACAAAGCAGTATTCGCGTACAACACATTTCCAACGGTCTGATCACACTCCATGGACTTGTCATAGGGAGTACATATATAAATGAAATTCATAAAGAGTTAAGAGGTGAGAAAATAAACTGCTTAGGTCAAGTTAAAAGGACATATTCAAGGTCAAAATAACAATGAACATCACTAAACCCAGATTACAGAGGTAATAATAGTACATCTACCCTGGTTGTTATCAAAACAAAGTTTACCAAGGAAGGTAGGTTTAGTGTGATGACGAATTGTTGTTTTGCCCGCATAAAGCTGGTATAAACTTCCTAATCGCTATCCAGGGATTATACAAACTGTAGGATACGCCCCAAACGCGTTTTATAGATAGTTTTAAAAGATGTGTAAACATCAATTTTATGTCCTGTCTGTATAATATGTTTCGCAATAGAGGAGCTAGGTCTCCTGTCCTCACCATTAATGGGTTCTGGGGATTCTAGTTGCTTCTGAAGCCCTAACTTGCAGAGATTGGTGAGTCCTCCGTATGTATGTGTGTGTGTCCACACGTACATTCAAAGTGGTAAATACAGTGAGATGTGACATCATTTTTCGCATGTTATAAGGGCTTAGATGGATGGATATATCGGCTTCACATTCTCAATTATTATGACCTCAGCTTCCACAGCGTTCAATCTTTGTCTTGTCTAGCTGTCTTTCTTAGGGGCGAGTTGTAGAGTGGGTCTTGGTGTTCTGACTACTTTATATCTCCTAATGAACTTGTTTGGATAATTGTTATCAGCCAGAGTTTGCATCAACTTTCTTTCTTCTTCATCAAGTGTTTCTTCAGCACTTTATTTTTGTTTTACTCACCTTTTACTCACACATTTTTGTTCAAAATTATCATCTATCTAGATCCAGAAACTCAATCAGAAATTGATATATCAAATATTCCTTGTCGTGTATGCGGTGGTCGATCGTCTGGATTTCATTTTGGTGCTTTGACATGTGAAGGATGCAAAGTAAGTTGTCTAGTGTATGTCTATTTTTTTATTTCCTTCATTCCTTCCTTCCTTCAATTAATCTTTTATGAGTTTTATGAGTTGATTTAATCCACTCACCTGTTTACTTCCCTCCTTTACGTTCCTAGTGGAACATAGGGCTTCAAACTCGAGCTTTTGAAGTTTCGGTAGCAGTGGTGTCCATTTTTTACGGCATAGGCTTGCTAGCCTGCCTCATGCCCAACCTTCCCTCTTTACCAGCCTTATTACTATCTTAGCGAGGTGAAGGAGTGCGTCGGCAGCCGGGGATCGAACTCCGGACCACATGAGGCATGGTTAGCGACTGTGCCACTGACGCACACAGTATATATATGTAAACCAAAAATTGTATCACTCGAGTCTGAAGAGGTAACTGATTGTACATTCTTTAAGTGTCGGTGGCGCAGCGGTAGAATGCTCGCCAACCACGTCTCATGTGGTCCGGGTTTCGATCCCCGGTCACCCACGTACTCCTTTACCTCGCTTAGCCAGTAATAAGACTAGTAAAGAGAGAAGGTTGGGCATGAGGCAGGCTAGCAACCGCATCCTGTAAAAAATAAACACCATTGTTAACGAAACTTCAAGCCTTTAACTTGAAGTCCCTAGGTACATGAAGGAATAAAGCGGGAGGTGTTTCATTTTATTTTCATAGATTTACAGCGGTAAAAGCATTTGTTGAAGCCACTTTCAATTTCCCTCTAAGGGAAATGTTTTATCTTTGTTGTTATGTCGGTGGCTCCTATTACGTATACTTCAAAGATGCTTTCAGATATGTTGCTTGATCGGTGCTAGCTGGCACTGGGATCTACTACTCGGATTAAATCCACTTCGGGTTTTATCAGCTGGATGTGCATTCACGTGCCCCAGTTACTGTTAGTGTTCCACCTGATTCTCGAACTGACCACTCTTAGTTCCGATCGTTACTGGCTTGACTGCTGCTAGGCTAGAGTCTTAGTGTGAACATCATCACACACCAGTGATACAATTACATTGTGCTGACAAGTTCTCAGTGGGATGAAACGCGTCCTCCTGCATTCCACTGCTGCTAGCTATCACTAACCTTTGTGTCTTTTTATTCCTTTTCTTTAAGTGAATACAGACTGACAGCTAATTACATTTTGTGTATTTTTTTAATTTTAGGGTTTCTTTCGTCGTACTGAAGGCTCAGCTAACTCGTTAGTCTGTGTTGGTGGACAGAACGCGTGTACAATAACTCCACGAAGTCGAAATGCCTGTAAAAGTTGTCGTTTTCGTCGATGTTTAACTGCTGGAATGTCTAAGAAAGGTAAATATGTAGTCTCTCTCTCTCTCTTTATCTCTCGCTCACTCTGACTATTTTATCATTGAAACATTCTTTATATATACATACTGTTTATTTAAATTTTTAAAATTCGTCACAAAACACCAATATCATTTAGAAGAATCAGTGATGAATAGGGCTCAGTCTCGTAACCTGAAGGTCTTAGGTTCTATCCCTGGTGGTGAATTGGACGCTCACTGGTTTTACCCTCTTTTTTCTCCTTTATATATTACCTTTGATAAATTCTTTAGGGTAGTTGTTGTCGTGTAATATTTCGAATAAGACGTTCATTTTTTTTACGCTGGTCCTCTGGTGTTGTTGTTTGTCTACGTATTCTATCTGCAAGACCTGTATTAATCCTCCTCGTTTTACCGTGAGTGGATGAGCTGAGTGATAATCAAGGAATCTTCCGGTGTGTGTAGTTTTTTCTACATAGCGTCGTCTTTATGCTACTATCTGTTACTCTTTATATTTTGCAGTCTAACACAGGAAGTTCCCCAATTTCATTCTCTATTTCCATAGTGAATTTTATTGAGTTGACATGACTGTTTATGTGTGTGTGAAGAATTTCGCAACATTGTATTTTTTTCATCATTACTAACGTGTCGTGTACATATCTCCACCAACATTTTATTGATGATCTGAATGGTCTGAGTGCATTCTCTCCCCAAAAATCAATGAATATGTCAGCTATTATTGGCGATCCCATGGCTACTCCTCCTTCATTTTGTTGGTATATTTTTCCTTCAAATGTAAATTATGTTTTTGTCAGACAGAATCCCACCCCGTTTATCGTCATCTCTTCTACGGATAACTGTGTTCTGTCTTTTAGGCCATTATCTTCTTTTAATCTCGTTTTCAGTGCATTCATGGTCATTTGAATGGGTATTTTAGTATAGAGACTGTTTTCACATCAAAGCTGACTAGTATTTCCTCTTCGTCTACTTAAGTGTTTTTTAGTCGTCTCACTAATCCAAATGAATATACTATTCTGCCTTTTGCGTTGTCTCTTGTCGATCTTAGTATTGCTGAGAGAAATCTTGACAGCATATACGTTGGTGTGTTTTTAAAGTCTGCAATCGGTCGTCTTTCATCTGCCTAACTACCTTTGCTGTGTTATCCCCTCAACCACTTCAGCCTTGAGAGCCATTCACCTCTTGTGCAACGGATATCAGGTGTTATTCAATTCAGTTAGGAATTTCCATTTGATTAACTTGGACAAAGTATCCACCTCTGTCGAAACGATGAGTCCTGGGTCTCAGCCTCAATGGGAACACACCATCAGTGACTCAGTCACTGAGAGGAATGCAGATACATCCACTGGTTGACGAGTCCCAAATGGGACGAAATACTCAGTGTCTCGGATTTCACTTTTGCTCATCCATCATTCACTAAATTACACCAGACTAAACCTTAGATATCATCGAAGCGTCATGCTCACAATGGAGGCGACGTGTAAATCTGAAGCCGAGCCTAGGGGAAATTCCAAACTGAATTACTGAATGAATACATTGTAATATGCATGGTTTGTATATCTACTTGTTGTTATGCCGTTTTTATTACTATCCCACTGTGTTGTTTTGTTGTTATTTTCTTCGATCAATCACCGTAAATCATATAATATAACCTTGAATTGTCCAGTGAAGCGTTGTAAACATTTTTGTGTCTAGCGATGCTTATTGGTTGTTAAAATTATGCCATATATTATTACACTGTTGCTATTATTGTTATTATTACTATTATCAGTATTGTTTCTTACTGCGATTACTATTACTATTATTATTCATTGAATTTTTCACAAACTCGACAGTGTCGGCCTTGACCTAGTGCGCGATCACTTTTTTGTGTTGTGTACAATGTCTGTGTGTATGTGTGTATGTTTTTGTGTGTGTTTATGGGTGTGTGGTTGATATACCCATCAACAATGCGTGTACATGCATCCTTCAAATAAAAATCGATGCACACACGCATACAAACATTCTGTATGCCTACACCCTATCGAACACCGATTGTTATTATCGTTTGTAATTTCTTATTGGTATATCGATTGTATAATTACATGCGTATTATGTGAGCTTGTTATTTATTGTTCAAGAATTTATTGGCTTTTTCTGTGGGGATTTAGTTTCATTGTTTTGAGGATTTCATCATGGGCTGACATCAGTTAGAGAATCATTGAGAAAACCAGCTGGGAGTACTGGACAGCTAACTGTTTCCGTTGTTCTAGTGCTCGAGTTTCTTCAGCAGTAGGCACACACCCATTGAGGTTCGAACTCAGGACCTTCTGGTTACAATCATAATAACGATTTAATTGATATAATTACTCGGAAGGGGCTTCAGAAGTGAAAATTAAAAGTTGAAAATTACGTGGTACTCAACAGCAAAAAGATAGAAATTTGATAAGGTTAAAATTGCTATTAAGTGAGAATAAAGGTATTTGAGTGTCAATTTAACAAGTGTGAAGAGGGTGTGAAAATATACAAAAGGAGCATATGAGAGTGATAATAGCGAATTAATTATTGAAGCAAAAGCTAACTAAAAGTGAAAGTAGAATGAAAAGAAAAAATCAAAAAATTATTTCATTTACAAGGAACGATTAGTGAAGAGGTTAAGACCAAGGTAGAATAAGAGACTGGACAAACTTTTTCTGTATACAGAGTTCAGGGT
This sequence comes from Trichobilharzia szidati, assembly GCA_944472155.2. Classification (NCBI taxonomy): domain Eukaryota; kingdom Metazoa; phylum Platyhelminthes; class Trematoda; order Strigeidida; family Schistosomatidae; genus Trichobilharzia; species Trichobilharzia szidati. The sequence goes on from OX235271.1 coordinate 192,539,486, forward strand.
TGTATTGATGAATTGCCAGAGCCTCCGCCATACACAAAAGCCGAAACCTGACGCCCTTTGTACCATTTGGCTTCACTTTGTAGATGATCTTGAAAGACGATTCTGGTGGAGCTACGTGGCCTGAGTTCACCAAATGCTCGAGAATTGAGCTAGTAATTGTCTTACATTGTCCCTTTGCTAACTCAGGCCACGTAGCTCCACCAGAATCGTCTTTCAAGATCATCTACAAAGTGAAGCCAAATGGTACAAAGGGCGTCAGGTTTCGGCTTTTGTGTATGGCGGAGGCTCTGGCAATTCATCAATACAACCCTGAACTCTGTATACAGAAAAAGTTTGTCCAGTCTCTTATTCTACCTTGGTCTTAACCTCTTCACTAATCGTTCCTTGTAAATGAAATAATTTTTTGATTTTTTCTTTTCATTCTACTTTCACTTTTAGTTAGCTTTTGCTTCAATAATTAATTCGCTATTATCACTCTCATATGCTCCTTTTGTATATTTTCACACCCTCTTCACACTTGTTAAATTGACACTCAAATACCTTTATTCTCACTTAATAGCAATTTTAACCTTATCAAATTTCTATCTTTTTGCTGTTGAGTACCACGTAATTTTCAACTTTTAATTTTCACTTCTGAAGCCCCTTCCGAGTAATTATATCAATTATGTCACCCCCTATTACTCAATAATAGACCACTATATATTTCTGTAAGTATAAATACGATTGCACAGCCTCTGAAGATGACTTCATCGATAAAGAAAATAGCGATTTACTTTATTCCAAAAACAGTACATGTGATACAGAATGGAATTTTCAGCATTAATCACAATATCTTGCATCTAATTTCCTCTAATTATAAATAAAAATTAGTCGCACAGAAAATTTTACACATTTACAATAGGGGTAATTTCAAAACCATGCAGCATATAAAATGGAAATAATAATTATGATGACAGCTAAGGTAATAATAATAATACCAGGGAAAATTTCCGTGGGCTTGTTTCACACAGTATTGTCGATGCGGTATAGAAATCCTAGCATGTTTAAAAATATTGAATATAATGTTCTCTTTACGTGATATGTTGAGGGGAAAAACAATGATTACAGCAGTCATAGAGATAAGTTGGTGCTTGCAATTATGAGGGTAAAACAAAGAAGCAACAGGACCATAAATGTAATCGAAATAATAAAAGTAAAACTTGAAGGTATATAAGGATGGATGGAGGAAATTGTTTATTTACTAGATGAGAAAAAAGTTAGTTAATTATTGCCTGACACTATTTTCATCACATAAAGTATGTGCCAATTATGGTATCATAGAATTTTTCTACTTAGACGTGCGAGCATACAGTTTTCTGAAGTTTCTTCTTGTTCTACCTGAGGAGATGCAAGGTGAAAGCTGAGGGTGAAGTGGATGCTCCAAGTCGGACAAAATCCCTTTGGCAAATTTACTGCGCGAAGTCAAGTGCCTATCGACAACGACGTTAACTATGTGGTCCACTGGGACACCACTCATCCTACTGACAGTCTTCAGCGAGCTCGAAGACCATTCAGGCACCGGGACCCAACCCGGTCCAATGGCCTTCTCATGAATTCTAACTTCTGACAATTCAAGACAGCGTGACCACTTCGCAATGTCTTCTTTAATGAGTTATTGCCCCACCTTCAACCTGCTGCACCCTACTGGTCACGGCTTCCCAGTAGAACTCCAGGTCACTGCCGAAATAGGGCCAGTCACTAGTGAGCATCAGATGAATTTTCAAGTATTGGTTTTTGTAGGGATTTTTAGTTTGATGCGTTGAAAGACTTCATCATGAGCTGATATCAGTTAGAGAACCATTGGAAAACCAGCTGGGAGTTGTTCTATTTCCTCTCCCCTTCCAACAAACCTGCAGGGTGTATTGATTTCCCTACTGTTCCCCATGATCATGCTGTCTTTGAATATTTGTTTATTTGTCTCTCTATGAAGGTGTATGCTTGAACAGATGAATGTTATTCAAAAATCACTTGCATGCAATTCTGTGTACAGTAGGCAGTGAACGACGTTCATTGTGTGTGTAAGAGGTAGTGAGGTAGTGAGTGAGTGACTGATATTACCTTACTTCACTGAGGAATGCAGGTACATCCATCGGCTGACGAGTCCCAAATAGGATGAAATGCGCATCCTAGATTCCACTGCTAGTCACCATCCACCAATTATATCCAAACTTTTATTATAGATTATGGAGTAGGTTTCAAACTTGCTACCCAATGATTATTAACAAGTCGAATACCTGGACCAATGAGCGACAGCTCTACAATGATGGTGTGTGCGTTTTTATATCTTCTTCTTGTGATCAATATCTCTGCGTATATATTCAATAATACCTTTCAGTTAATCTACGTGAGTTATCCATTATCAACCCGCTGATTGCCTCCAACCCTTTAACTTTCATTCATGTGGGAACTTTTTAAGATAGTGTGGGTACTGATTGAAAGTGAGGTGGAATCAAAAGCCTCTGAATCATCACTAACCCGATGATCTTTCATCTGACTTCTACCTAACTCAACCCAACCCAAAGTTTGCATGTCAGCTGATGATTCGGAAGCTACGGATTTGAACCACTAGGGAGTACTGGACAGCTGTTTCGTCCTAGTTAGGATCTCCTCCGGATAGTACGCACCCAGAAGGGCTCAAACCTAGGGACTTCCAGTTAATAGGGGAGCTTATAGACCATTCGGCCATTTTGGAGCCAATCCAAAGACCCATAAATTCAAAAGCCTGCAAATCAAAGCTTGATACGCTTGTATTAGTTAAGGTTATTCAACAAAATCAGTCTTCTTAGTGTTCCCGTATCATTATTAACTTCACAGCTTGATAGACATACTGTGTGAGAATTTTATTCCCATGTCGACTTGTATTTCTTTCTATGCAGCAGTGACAATGAGCTATTACTTGACAGTTCAAATCTTGGTAGGTGGAGTGGGATTCCAATCCATGACCTTAGTGGTTAGTAGCTGATAGCTTAGAGGAGTAATTCAGTCTGATGTTACAGGACTGGACTACACTGACTCCTAGCTTAGAAATAGTGAGTGAAGTGGTTTGTGGAGTGTGTTGACCACTTCACTTATTTAGGAAGTTGCATCAGCCAGCGCCGACGAGTTGATCGCTGACAAGATCGCAGCACGGATACGGAAGGCTAGTTTCGCGTATGCCAGTTTACGCTGTCTCTGGCTTAGTAGACGTGATATCCAACTGGCTATCGACCAAAGGACGTGTGTACCGCATAGCAGCAGTTCACCCTGTCCTCCTTTATGACTGTGAGCGAAACCTGGCCATTGAGAGTGGAAAACATGAAAAGCCTGCCTGGCTAGCTGCCTTTGATCATAGGCGCCTGCGTTCTCTATCCCCTGTAAAATGGTATAATAGGGTGAGCAATACTGAGGTTAGGCTCCGGTCGAGTGGTAGGTAAGGAGGGAAGGGGAGTCAATAGACGAGACTGTGAAGCTACATCGATTATGTGAGATGGTTAGGACATGTGTTACATATGCATGCCTAGTCATCGCCTTTCTCAACTAACGGGGAATTTCAGCTGACTTACGATGGGTCACGTTGGAAAAAAGCTAGCGGTGTCAAGCCAAAACCAACATGGTTTCATAAGTCAATGGAATCCACAACAGTTAGTTTAAGCCAGCCAGCCAGTCACGTAGGGAGGTGTAGACTTCCTGACTGGTTTCGGTCCTCGGGACGGTAAACAGCAGTGAAGGCTGTAGACAATTGGCGATATAGCTGAAAATCGTTCTCAATGGTTGGCGAAGATGCATCCACTCCTTGTAACTTATAATTTCCAATGAAACTGTATTTTTCTTCGATATTACTATTCTTCTCGCCTCATATCTCTGTTTACTGTCTCTATTTTGCATTTCTTCTACCTTCTCTTGCTTTGTGTGCTACAATGAGGGAGTGTGGTGACTTGAACTGCTGCACATCAGTGCAAAGTTCTCTGTCGAAAACAGGCAGACAGACAGTCGTTTCGACTACATGTGGTATGGAGGAAGTTGTGAAAGCCAATCAGAATCGGAAAAATGAGACAGAGGATGAGTTCATTATTCTGAAATGCGAGTGTAGAGATGTACCGCACTCAGTATAAGGAACAAGGTGTAAGTTTTCAACACTAATGACAAGTCACCTATAGTATTTCCAACAGACTACTGGCTCGATACTGAAGATTGGATTGCTTAACAGAAAATATAACCAAGCATCAACGAACTAACCAAAGAACCGCCACCCAATAAATAAACAGAAGGAATCAGAGATAGGTTGAACGTATGCTCTGAGGCAACCTCCAAGTAATGTCACACATACACCAGACCCTTGATTGCAACTCGTGTGTGTGGAAAACACAACGAGTCGAGTGTCCAAGAGAGTGACATGAAAAAGGATCACATGCGTGGTAAATTTAAGATTGTGAGCAATTGTGCTGCAGCTGGCGAAAGTAAACTGAAGAAAATTAAATGAAATACAGGTGTTATAAAAATAAAACTTGTGCACTGTGGTAGAGTGTAATCCCATTATGGGTAAATTTTGTTTTGATAAAGTCTCACAGTGTTATACAGTAATGTTTACTGATGACCACGTTTCGAGCACAATTTATTGCTTATAATCATATCAAGGTAATCACACGACTTCCTAAATTCATTTATATAGTTCCATTGTTTTTCACTTGATTTGATTGGTAGTAATATTTTGCATATTTCGGGTATGAGTGATGAATCATTCCAATTGCATGTGCTGGGTGTAGACTCGATGAACCAGGCAGGATTCAGTAATCAACCTCTCTCTCCACCCACCTACCTAGATTACTTTTTAGAATTTTAACCCTCTCCCACCCATCCGATTGTGTGGTTGTGTGTTAATGCATGCAGTGCAATTGCTGAGCTTTTTTCTAAATTACTTATCTTCTCGGAGTCAGCCATTCTTACCTTAGCCACTAAATTCTTATGTTCTGACAATCTGACTACCCCTGACCTACTACTTTGACCTATGCAGTCATTGCAGGGTATTTTGTAAATTATATTATTTTGTTTAATTGGGTCAACCAACAGGTTCCTTTAACCTACAGAGCTTGTCCCTGAGTGAGTTTGTAGGTTTAAATGCCACTCTAATTCCTGCTTTATTTAGAACCCTACGTAGGGTCTCAGATGTCCCCTCCTTATATGGTATAACAGTGGGTGACTTATATTCTCTCTTATTTATGTTGTTATTACTAATTTCACAATTATTTTTCTTTTTCTTTTGGCCTTTTGCTATCTTCCTAGTGAATTTTAAAGGATAGTTATTTAAAACCAACGCCTCTTCTATCTGTTTCATTTCACGTGTACTGTTTGAAGCCTGTGTTTCACTCAGAACTCAATAGACACCATATTAATAATAATATAATATTAGATAAATTACGCAGATATCCACTTTTGTTTTTTCTAAACTGTTGGGGTATCATCATTTTTTCCCATTTTTTAATTAATTAATTTAGGCAGTCGAATTGGTCGTCAACCGAATGCAGTGAAATTTCATTGTGCCATTGAAATTCGTCAATTACAAGCCATAAGAGGCAATTCTTCTTCATCAACTTCAATGGATGCTTTATCACCTGGACAAAGTTCTTCATCATGTGTTGTCTACAGTAGTGGGGCTGGTGGTGGCGCTGTTGGTAGTGGTGGTGGTGGTGGTCATCAGTATGTGACTGTAGGTAGTGGAGGCAGCGGTGGTCCCGGTGGTGTTGTCAGTAGTTCTGATATCCTGTTAAATAATAATAATAATAATTCAACAAATCATTTTCGTCATCTTAGTCAAAGTGATGAGAATAACTGCTGTAGTCCTAAGTATAGTCCAGATACAATGACTCCGACGAATACCTCATCGGCATCTTTGAAACACGAGGCATTATTATTGTCATCATCATCATCTAATGATTGTGGAAAGTTGAGTCAAGCGTCTCAAGCGCCACCATTGTCCTTATTATTCTTTCTGCCTCAATCCTCATCATCGACGTCGTCATCCGCGGCAGCAGCCGCAGCAGCCATTGCAGCTTCCTCAGCTGCTTCATCTATGCCTGGTTTAATGAACAATCATAATCGATTATTGTTAGATCATAATAGTGAAGATATTGTCAAATGTACTACACAGCTATCACCGAGCTGTTATACACTTGTTAATAATAATAGTAATAATAATGATTGTGAGGATTCCTTGACTGCTACATCTGCAGCACACTCAATGAAATTGGATGAATCTATTCTCGATGAAGCATCGATTAATTCGTATCGTTTATCAAACAGTTTAAAATCACAATTATTATTTAAGAATATACAAATGGTGAGTTTTTTTGAAAAAAAATCAACATTTTCCTCCTCCTTCTCATTGGTATTATATTTTACTGTGGATAGTAAACTATTCTGATTGGTTGTTGATTTTCTGAAGGTTAAACATTGAGACGAGAAGTTAGTTAGTTGTCCAATGAGATTATTTCATGACCACAACGTAAGCTAAATTTGAATTTGACGAATAAATAGCTGGGAATACTGGATAATTGTTTTCATCTACGATCTCACCTTGTAACCGGAAGGTTCTTGGTTCAAAGTTGTGCGTCGGTGGCACAGTGGTTAGGACTCTCGCCGACCATGCACATGGTCCGGGGTTCGATCCTCTGCTGGCGCACAACCGATATCTATGGTCGGCCTGTAAATTTGGGCTACCGATATCCATGCTGAAAATTCCATACTTGTATTGAAAATACTGTGTGGAATCAAGCTGTAATCAAAATAAAAAATAATAAATAAAAAGTTCAATTGGTGGGTTCGTACTGATGAAGAATCCCGAGGACTGGGTCGAAACAGCTGTGCAGTACTCCCACCCACCCCCAGGTGGTTTTCCAATGGTTCTTTGATTTATGTCAGCTGGTAATAAAATCCCTGCGAACCAATATTCGAACTTCTACTCCTATCGTCTTCGTCTTAAAATGTTGTCTTCAATTTCGACTACTTCCCCTATTGGTCTGCTTCTGTATACTACTGAAAAATCTTGTCAGTAGTATATACCACAATGTCATTAACCATAAAAAAGAACTCATTATTCAAAACCTTAAAATTCTCTTTCAATTCATTTATTCTTATATGTTCGATGGTGACTAGCAGTGGGATCTGACACCCGCTTTTTGTCCTAATGGACTTCGAGTGGTTTGAACTTAATTAGCTCACTGAGTTGAATGCACTAATGATGTATGAGTTCTACTCTTAATGTAATCACCCAGTGTTTAGATCGATTCATTCTGGCTGACATAATCTCACAGTCATCTCTAAATTGTCTTTGGAGTGTGTGTGTGCTGTCTTGATATGACAATCTTTTGGATTTATAATGATAACTAAATTTTTTATTACTTCACATTGTGAGAAGCGTTTTGGTTAAGCGAATAATGAGACTGGAGACTTTATTATGATATATGACGTGATATTACTTGTTTGCATTGTGTTATCGGTCGTTCGACCTGACTTTTGTCCAAGAGGGCGCGAGAACACTATCCTGCATAGTTACGAAGAGGCGGAAGTGGAGTTATAAGAAGCACAATCATTGAACATCTGGTTGATAATGATCACCCTATCTCTACAGCCCAAGCCTTTAAAGTCATCTACAAGGTGAAAAGTAATTTGCCCAAATCATTACGTATGCAACTCATCTGTATTGCTGAAGCGTTGACTGTCGAAACAGAGTAGGCAGATCTCTGTATACAGAAAATGTCCATTCACACACCCCCACCCCAACTTTCATGGTCTTAGTCCCTCTATGCTAAAGTATGATAATCCTTAATCATATTTTGACTCCAATTAATTTTCGTTTCGTTTTATCTATTCATTTCGTATACTCGTCCTTTATGACGTCAATTGTTACTATTAATATTCTCACTTTGAATTGTCCCCGGGTATTATTTCACTCATCCCACTTGACATTCTAAATCGACTTTGTTTTGGAACGTTAAATTCTATGTTATCGAATTTCATACAGTGTTACGCAACGTTTTTATGTTTATTCTAATTGCCTAATAATCCTATAATTTCACACCCCCTTCCAACATCTACACATCCTATGGATTATTCTATATATTCAAGCATTCGTTTTCAGGGATTTGATATGATTTTCTACAGGATTTCATCATGAGCTGACATCGGTTAGAGTAATATTGGAAAACCTGGGAGTACTTACTGCACAGCTGTTTCGTCAGCCTAGTTTGAGACTCTTCTGCAGTACGCATCCACTAGAATTTGAACCCTGAACCTTCCGGTTACAAGACCAGAGAGCTCGTTGACCATCAAGCAACTGTGACTCCATCCAATGGCCAGTTCATGAATTCCAAATTCTGTCAATTCATAACATAGTGCGGTGACTAGCCACTGTCTTAGGAGAGTATTTATCCTCAAGTTCGACCTGCTTTACCCTACCCCAGTTAGCTACCTACTTGAATATGGCCAGTTTCTAGTGAGCACGCCATTGATACTCAAGTATTGGTTTGTAGGGATTTCAATGCTTGATCACAGAATTTCATCATGAACTGGAAAACCAACACTGAAGTACTGGACAGCTGTTTCCGTCATCCTACCGCTCGGAACTCTTCATCCGTACGCACCCACCCGGGTTATAGGGTTTAGGGTGTAATCATAGTTGAGTATATCCTTCAATGTTGCCTCTTTCTGTCATTATGAAGCAGAATTCACAATGGGCGGCGTTGAAGTTCTGAGTAATGCAGGTGGCCGGGGTGAGGGCTTATGAAATCTATACTTAGGTGTTAAGTTGTTGTAATGTATATAATGACTATTGTTCAGAATAATAATAATTATTATGATTGTTTCCTTTAATTCCTAGAGGAACATAGGGCTTCAGCCGTGCGTCTCCATTGCGTTCGGTTCTCTGCTAGAGTACTCACCTGGCTCCAAGTCTGCCCACACGTTTTCATCTCTTCACATGACCTCCTCCAAGTCACCCTACAGTCACACTGACGACCAACTCGCCACCGCTTCCCTTTCGGGTTCCACTCGAGCGATGGCTTGTCTAGTGATGTCACTTGATGGTCTCCTCAAAGTATGGCCAGTCCATCTCCATTTGTTCCTCCCTATTTGTTTCACAATCGGTTCCTGGTTGGTTCGCTCATTGCCAGAGATCTCTGTTGCTGATCTTTTCTGGCTGGCCATCTTATCCTGAGTAGTATTGAGCGAAGGTAGCTGTTGATGAAGGTCTGTAGTATGATCGAAGTACCTTTCGTGACGCGGCGCACCACCAAGTCTCTGATCCGTATTGTAAGTAGCACTGACTTCACATTGGAGTTGAAAATCCGGATCTTATTTTTGATGCTGAGTGCTGTTGACCTCCACATAGACTTGAGAGTAGTGAAAGCTTGTCTTGCTTTTCCGATTCTTGCTTTGATATCCTCGTCAGTTCCGTTCGCCTGTAGTTGAAACGATGCTTCCCAGGTAGGTGGTAGAGGAGGTTGTTTCTTTCTGGTTCCTTCCATTTATGCTGATTGTTGTCTGTTGTTGTTGTTGTTGCTGTTTGTGGTGTTGCCCAGGAATCTTCATCACCTCTTTTTTATCCATGTTCACCTGAAGTCCTATCTTTGATGCTTCTTCTGCCAACTTGTTGCTTTTCCCTTGCAACAGTTTGTGGGAAATCAGACATATATCATCGATGAAGTCCAGATCCTCCAAGTTTTTTGTGTGGAATAATGTGATTATTATTATTATTATTATTATTATTATTATTATTATTAGTGATACAAAGTAATAAATACGTACCTTTATTTGTTCCATTTTCAGAGACCATCATCATTGATGAATGATTCTTCTCAACTGATTCGACATTATTCAAATGGTGGACGTTCTGGTATCTATGATGCTTTAGAATGGCATGCATTGAATCGTATTAATGACTCTACAATAGGGAATAATATTAATAATAACAATAATAACAATGGTAATCATAATAGTGGTGATCGAAACTCAGGTTATGAAATGATAAAATCAATTCCACACCATCAACAACAACACCACCACCACCAAGAACAACAGCAACAACAAGAACAACAACAGTCGTCATCTATGTCAGAATCATCTAATGCCTTTTGTACATCACGTTTACTTGATGATAAAATTTTCTCTTATTCTCAGGAACAACAACAACAACAACCATCACAGCAAACACAACCAACATCACAACAGCAACAGCAACAACACCATCAATCTCCTAAATCCGGTGTCAATCATCCTCTTCATCATAATTCTTCTTCTTCGTCAGTCTCTCAGCGATCCTCTTCTTCTACTTCTTCTGCCGTTTCTATTTTCTCACCAGTCTCCTCTTCTTCAACTTTACCTCAGGTGGATTTGTGTAAATCATCGAGTGAATCGGCTGCTTCTAGAACGACAGTCTCTTCGGGTGGATATGCTTCAATGACATCGACGACAAGTACAACTTCTCCTAGTACTACGACTACTACAACTACTGCCTCGACCACCGCTACGACTGCTCTTACTACTTCTGACACTACAACTAGACCAGTAGTTGTCACTGTATCTAATGAAAATATAACAACTAATAGTCATCAGTTTATAAGCTTTGATGATCCATCCTTTTGGGATGATACTGATGAAATCCTACCACCGATTAATCCAACACCTGAAGCTGTTTTACAATTCACTGACGGGATGCGTACAGCAACAGAATTCTTAAGATTGCCTAATGCAGTAAGTGAATTATTTGAATTATGTTTTTGTTTGTTTACTTGTTTGTTTGTGTGGCTCTTTATTTCTTTTGAGTGTGTGTGTGTTCGCGTGTGTGTAGTCAACGTGGTGGTAGAATTCGAATTTTTGACACAAAGCTGATGATTTGAGTCTTGCCAAGCTGTCGTCTTCCACGTCGAGCAATGTTAAATAAAATATATGTGGATTGGATTGGGAAAGAGTGACTGACCGACTGACTAACTGACTGACTGGTTTCAACATACAGAACGTTGCACAGATGTGCAACAGTTCAACTTGCCACTCTCTCCATATACCATACAAACAAGAGAAGACAGTATTATATTATTATTATTGTTTCCTTTAATTGCTAGAGGGACATAGGGCTTCAGCCAAACGTCTCCATTGCGTTCGGTTCTCTCCTAGATTCTTCACTTGGCTCCATGTCTACCCATACGCTTTCATCTCCTCTTCACATGACCTTTTCCTCCATGTCACCCTCGAACTGACGACCAACTCGCCGCTTCCCATTCGGGTTCCACTTGAGCGATGGCCTGGCGTGTGATGTCACTCACTTGATGGTTTGTTTTTTCAGAGTATGGCCAATCCACCTCCATTTCTTGCTGCATATTTCTTGCACAATTGGTTCCTGATGGGTCGGTTTACTCCCAGAGATCCCTTCCTATTGGTGATCTTTTCTAGCCGGCCATCTGATCTTGAGTAGTATTGAGTGAAGACAGCTGTTGATGAAGGTGAGTAGTTTGTTCAAAGTAGCCTTGGTGACACAGCACACCACCAAGTCTCTGATCCGTCTAGTGAATAGCACTTCACAATAATGACATCGAACGCGAACAATTTCACGGAGACAGCGATAGTCGAATACTCAGAGTCGCAGCACGTCCTCACCGTGAAAACGTCAGGTTTCATACGAGTAGAGCAAGACTGTGCGCACCAAAGCATTGTTCACCCTACGTTTAACAGCCAGGCTAACGTCGCGATGGTGTCAAAGGTGGCTCAAATCAACGTGTGCCGCCCTAGCTTTCGTGATACGTTCAGAAATATTGTCTGTTACACCCCCCGCGGTACTCACAACTACCCACCCAGATACACAAACTTATCGACCACTTGAAGCGGTTCACTGGCAAGAGTGAGTTCATGTACAGACTCCGGCCAACCAATCTTGCAACAGTACAGTACTTTTCACTTAGCAGAAAGTACATAACATACAAACAGACACTGATCGCCAACTGATTGAGTGCAATTTGGACAGCCTGCATGCGCTATCGTACAGTAAGACAATATCGTCTGCATACTCGAGATCCAAAACGTCTTTCACTAGAAAGCAGATCTACACCACCATCACGCACCCTTCAGAGTTGACTCCAGAATACCATCGATAGCAGTGTTAAAGAGTTAGGTGAGCAGTGAAAGTGAATCCCTGACGGACACCTCTAGTTGTCATCACTTCAGATGATAACTTGCCGTAAGCTCTCACCTGGCCGCATGAGTTCGAGTAGAGTGCATTGATCAGTGCAGTATATTTTCTCGGCATTCCTTTCTCAGCCAAACATCGCCAGAGAGAGAGAGTAGTAGTAGTAGGGTTAAAACGAGTCAAGATAATAGGAATGATTAATGGTCGTTTTAAATGAATCAGAAATAGTAATCATTAGAGGTGAAATAAAATATTACTATTAATACTAATAGTAACAGTTAATAAATAAAACATATATTACCATCATTTCGTTCTGTACCCAGAGACCGGGTTTATAAACTTGTATTTGCACAAACCTCTTCCTCACTTGCAAACATCTTCAGGTTTGTTTATCTGCTCGCTGACAACAGTAAATGACTTGACATGACGTCAACATCATGTCTGGAGTCCAGAAGATTACTTTGTTAGTGAACTTTTTGGGCACTTTGGCAAATGCTCCACCCAATCAGAGTAGACAGTCGCCTTTTTGTACTACCTTTGTGTTTGCTAACACAAACACTCAAATTGATATACGCGGCAGTTTGAAGTGTCGAGGACTGGCAACTAGTTTTGTGCAGATTGTTGAAGCAAGTGCTTGATGGTGTTAAGGAAGACAAGGTTTGCTTTATCGAGTCCTGTTTTGACCACTTCTTTTATGTCATCTTTGAATGGCTCGTTGAGGAAAACTTCATGTGACATTACACCTTAAACGGGTCGTCGAGTGGAACCCGAAATAGGTAGTGGCGAATTGTGCATGGATGATATGGTGACCAAGAGTGACCAGGAGTAAATGAAAGTTAATGGTCAGTTGTAAAGATGGCTGAAAATAAAAGTACTGACAGAGAATTGAGTGGAACAGACATGTGCCCGATGTGTTTATTCACTTGACTTCCAACAGGTCACTGGTCACTGATTCCACTGCCGCTCCTTCACCTTCGGAGGTTTAGGTAGCCAGGTAGTAATATATCAATAGCTCTATGCTCCATCGGGAACTTTGTGAAAAACCCCGTTTTCCCCTCTCTCCCGTGTAAATTCAACAATTTAATCGATTAATAATGTAAACTTTACCTTGATCAACGTTTTGCATAGTTGATCTGCACAATAGGACCTTATTGCTTTACGTATAAGTGTGTTTGCGTGTGTGTGTGTATATGAGTGTGTACGCATGCATGGAATACAAAAGTTCCAGTGTTGTTTGTTTTGTGTGTTAGTGTGTTTCCGTAGAATTATTGATTGTAAAGTTTAATGCTGATCAAATGGGCATAAAATCATCACTGATGAAAGTGGTGCTATAAAATTTGCGAAAACACAATGTGTAAATAGATAGACAGATAGATAGGAGACTTGAAGGGGGAAGTAAACTCTGCAGGAGAGTGAAGCATGCCAGGTCACACGCACACGCACCATTCATAACGATTATGAGCCAGTCTGCAGTCCTTCCTACATGACTGGAACAAACAGTAAAACTGCATGGACTGATTTCAAGTTTTGACTTGACTACCCATTCTATGCCTTTCCCAACTTAATCTTACGTCATCTAACATTGTTTTTTTCTTTAAGGAAGACGATGGTTGGGAATGCGCAACACACACTGCGCGCTCTAGCCATTTCCAATCAAATATAACTTCACAACACCATTGGTTGACACATCCCCTCCTTACGTGTTACACTCTACGCCTAACTTCAGACTGTGAACGCAAACATCTCTCTGGTTAAAGACAGGCAAGATTTTCATATCTTCTACTTTATTACAGTTCTCAAGCAGTACATTGAGAATTGCTGTGCTATAAAATGATTTTTTGTCTAATAGCTGGTTATAACGCCCCCCACACCAGAGTTGACGAATGCCACACTTACCTTTTGTATCTGTGCTGAGATTTTGTCAGGAATCTGTCCACTAAAATTAATGCAACTTCTCATGTAAGTGTAGTGGTGTAGTAGTGTAGTGCAGGCCTGTCCAGCAGCAACATCATCTTACATTTGGTAGAGATGAATCGCACACTAAGCATACTAAGATTACTGCTCAAGACGCTCAGAAGCCTATATATATAACTCGCCTTTTATAACCTGAAGATCTTGAGTTCGAACCCCAATCGGTGGGTGTGTACTGCTGAAATAACTGTCCAGTACTCCGTCCCCAGCTGGCTTTCAATAGCTCTCTAACCGATGTCAGCTCATGATGAAATCCTGTAACCAATCAAAGCAAATCCATGCAAACCAATGCTTAAGTTCGTTTTGATAATGCGTTAGTTTTATTTTGAATTTATTTTGTATACATTCTGACATCACTCATTGGGAATGGGTGGGTAGGTGGTTGATGTTTGGGTACGTCCAGATGACGACTGTCAAATATCGGACAAATCAAGCCTCCTAGGTTCCACTATTAACCACTATCGCGGACATTAACTACAACAGTCAAGTAACTATTGATTATTGGAGGTTAATTGGTGGATGCTGAATAGCAGTGGAATCCAGGATGCTCAATTCGTCCTATTTGGGACATGTCAGCCAGCAGATGTACCTGCATTACCCAGTCAGTGATGATGTTCTGACCGAGGTTGGAACCCAGTGCCCATAGTTACAAACGCCAAAGCGTTACCAACTAGACCACTTGGGCCACGAGAACCACCTTTTGTGCAACGGAATGCAGGTACATCCACTAGCTGAAGAGTCCCAAACAGGACGACATGCACATCCTGGCTGGATTCCACTGCTAGTCACCATCCACCAATTCAATTCTAATTACATGCCCAGATATCGTCGAAGCATCTGCACAAGAAGTCGACAAACATGTCAACCTGAGACTGAGCACTTCGGTCCAATCAATCGAGAGGGAAAATCTAAAATTCAATTATATAACTATTGATTATTGTTATCTGATATGAAGCATATTTATTCTCTGTATATTTGTTCTTCTTATGCATACGGAAAAAATTTAAATCGAATATTTACATACATATATATATCCTGTGATGTATTGTTCCTCACATAAATCTTTGTTTTGCCTTTTCTATCTCCTTCTCTGCTTCTGCTTCTGCCTCTCCTATCTATCATATTCACCCCGTATAAAACAAAAAAGTATTTTAAAACACGTTTTCGTATGACGTCAATACCACCGGAGCATCAAGATAATATTAATCAAGTATGGGGTCATATGATGAATCACTTTCATATGCATGCTCAACAAGTTGTACAATTTGCTAAACTTGTACCTGGTAAGTTTGTTAATCTATGCTATTGTTTGTTAACCATATTATGCGCCGTTTCTCTTTATTTGTTTGTTTGTTTTGAAGATGGCTTTGGTTGCCAAGGTTATCAGTGTTTACTCTTATTATTCAAATATCAACACTTTAAGGTAACGATTAGAAAACGATGCTATTGTTGGAAAGCAGGTTTTTTCTTGCATGTCTGGTTAGTTAATTGGGTGTGTGTGTGTGTGAGTAGTACATGTGCTCAGGTGTTTTACAGATAAGACTTATAATCGCTAATCTCAGCTATTTCTGACGCTGTTGAGTGTTTTGATTCCTCTGTGTCGTTCGGAGTTTCACACTAGCGGTGATGGGGTTGTTTTTATTACTGATTTGGATTGTGTTAGCCTCACGTCTCTAACCGACCCTATCCTTTTTTCTGGGATTACTCTATCGGCTAGCGCAAAGTCCTTCCAGTCGAGATCGCCTGTATTTCATTCTGCCACTGTGTGATGAGTAATTCATCGTGTACTTACTTTTACTTTACTTCGGCTATCTCCTACGGGAGGATGAGCCGGCTTCATGAACATCTCGAGTAAGAGAGTTCATGAAGTTTCATGGGAATTTGGTACGAGTGATGTCCCCAGAATCGCTCGGCCTTTTTTTTGAGAGTGCAGCTCTAGCCTTTACACAACCAAGTGTGACCTACAAGGCAGTAGGAGTGGAGTAGGGAGTCCACTATCCATTGGCAGCCGGTTACCGGAGTTCGGTTCATACGCCTTTTTGAATGGGGCCAGACATCCAGGACATCCAACAAGCCCTTTGTCCATACGTCTGCCGGTGAGCTCCAGTGAGATTCATACGCCAGTCGTTGGAGGTTTGGAATCAGGGTTTAGCCATCTCCCCTAGACTGTCATCCAATGGACAGTCAACCCGGTGAAGAGCGCCGGGCATCCGCTTTCGCCCTCTCACTTTGGTGAGAAACACCTCCGCCACGTGAAGGCAGTGAGTAGGACTTCCTCAGGAGAGGCTATGTAAGACGCCCGGTCATATGGGAGCATTTGAAGAGGTGTGCGGAGGGGTGGCCAACCCGCAGCGCAAGGCACCCACCCCCGACCATCCTGAGGCTTTGGAGGCATTCATCGTGTGCTTGAACAATATGGAAATTTTATATATTAATAATAGTTGCTGTCAGCTAAATGAAAGTGCTACCATCTGTTGGAATTTGCACCAAGAATATTTTTCTCGTTGACGGCTTGATAATATTATTTGCGGCTTTCTGGTTATGCAACGAAGAGCTATGGATTCATCACAACTCCCTCCCCTGCGTGAGTTCCAATGGGTTTTACGACTCAATGATTGAAGACGTCACCCCCTGCGTGCGTGTGTGTTTGTTTGTGTGTGATTAGAGAGCAATGACAAGCTTTCTACGATCTTCTTGACTTGTCGTCTATAACCGAAAGTAATTGATATAAAGTGATGCATATTGCTACCGGCAGACAATGTCATCCGTGAGCTAATGTCCTCTTACCACTAACTCTTCGAAATCACTTGTCATTAGTTCTCATCAAAGCCCTAAGAAGTTCATCTCATAAGTGTAACTCGGACATGAGAAGTAGATTAATCTTCCACTGTGAAGGAATTGTGAGATTTCCTGACAAAATGAGATTAATAAAAGAAGCTGTTATTGCATGGAGGATTTCATCATGAGCTGACATCAGTTAGAGAACCACTGGAAAACCATCTGGGAGTACTGGACAGCTGTTTCGTCAGTTTAGTTTGGAACTTTTCAGCAGTACGCACCCAACCGACTGCAGTTCGAACCAAGGACCTTCTGTTTACTGGGCGAACTCGTGGACCATTGAACCATCGGGACCCGATCCAATGGCCCAGTTAGAGCTGAAATCCCTACAAAACCAATACTTGAAAATTAATCTGATGCTCACTAGCGACTAGCCCTATTCAGGTTGTGACCTAGGGTTCTAGTGGGAAGCCGTGACCAGTAGGGTACAGCAGGTTGAAGATGAGGTAGTGACTCATGGAAGAAGACATTGCGAAGTTATAATTCATGGACTGGTCATTGGATCAGGTCCCAGTGGTTTAATGTTCTACGAGCCCGCTGTCCTTGTAACCAGAAGGTCTTTGTTTCGAACCGCAGTCGGGTGGGCGCGTACTGATGAAGAGTCCCAAACTAAACTGACGAAACAGCTGTCCAGTACTCCCAGATGGTTTTCCAGTGGTTCTTTAACTGATGTCAGCTCATGATGAAATTCTCCATCCAATCAAACAAAATCCCTACAAAACCAATACTTCAGAAGCTGTTATGTAAGAATGGATTAGTCCACCGATATTTCTCCACTTAACATACCGAGGATTGAACCCGACATCTTCATGTTATTCGTTATGCAGGATAAGGTGTTTCGTTTACCGATTATCTCAGGAGTAATACACGCAGAGGTATATATACATCAAAGTGAAGTGGTGAAACTGACTACCTTAAATAAATATTAGCAAAAACTATGTATCCGAGCGAATTCCGATTAAGGATTATCGTAGGCTTCAACACACTGAAGTGATAAAGAGGCGAACTTCTGCTTGGAGTTAGATGGCATTCGTAATCACCCTGTTCCCAAGTGGCTAAGTGGTATTTCGGCGGCTTACACCACTGAGCAGGTTAACGAAATTTTCTACCCATCTAAATGCATCCTGTTTACACCATTTTATCATTCTGTTTTAAGTAAGACAATTATGTTGTCTAAGAATCTTAATGTAATACTCAAACACATTTTCACAAATAAGTCTCAACTTATTAGTATGAATTTTCTAACAGTAATCCTTACAAATCAATTCTTGAAAATTAATCTGATGCTCGCTAGTGACTTGCTACAGGAAGGAGTTTCCTGGAGTTCTGGTAAGAATTCGTGTCTAGTGAGGTCCATCCAGTGGGGAGTGAGGGTGGACCTCCAGCCGATGGCATTGGGCGGTTGTCCCGCTAAAATCACGAATTGGTAGAAGTTAGAACTTATGGTCTGGCGGCCATTGAATCGGGTCTCAGTGGTTGGATCGTATACGAGCTTGTCTTGTAACCGGAAGGTCTTGGGTTCGAACCCCGTGTGGTTGGTGCGTACTTCCGATGATTCCCAAGCACTAGGACAACGGAAACACCTGGCTGTCGAGTACTCCAGTGCTGGTTTTCAATGTTTCTCTAACTGATCTGAATCCGTAATGAAATTCGAATAACAGAAATGGAGAGGGTACGTGCTTGGGGAAGAATAATGTCGCTGCAGATGATAGATATATTAGTATCGTTTATTATATCACTTGAAGATTCCTCACCAGGGGTAAAATACTTAGCAATCACAACAAATCTGCTGGGAATTCTCTATTGTGTGTAAACGCATTTTCAGAATAAAAAGTTATTGTCATGAACTCAAAAGTGTCTAATTTTAGTATTTATGTGAGACTTCATCCTAGTGCTTGGTACTCATCGACAGTACCCACCCATCGGTTGGGATTCGAAGCCAAAACCTTCTGGTTATAAGGCAAGCTTGTAGACCAATCAGCCATTGGGTGGTGGTACCCAACTCCAATAGTGTCAGCCCATGAATTCTAACTCCTACCAATTCATGATTTCAGCGCAAGCACTATACCTATATACAGTATCGCTGTAAACTTTTTTAACTATTGTTGAAGATAGTAAAATCTCTTTAGTCGGCAACCGGTCTTCTTTCCTACGTTTTCGTGTGCCGCCTGTGGTGGTGATGATGATGATGATGATGGTGTGTCGTAATTAGCGATTAGAGTAGCTTTCGTTAGGGCATTAGGCCTGTATTACTCACAGTCTACTAAGTCAACTATTATCGATTTTAGTGTGTACTCACACAGACTAATACCTGTTATACATTCTGTTAACATCCTCTTTCTCCCCTATACCCTTTTGATTATTTTTTTTTATTTCTCTCCCTCTCCCAATCTTCAAGGTTTTAATCAATTAGGCATTACAGCTAGAAGTAATCTTGTTCGTGAAGCAATGTATCCAGTCCTACTATTACTCCTCAGTCGAGATTATTGTCCTGAAACTGATGAATATAATTATTTTGATTTCCCATTAAAAGAACGTGAAGTGATTATGCGACATTTCCCGTCGTTTAAACGAATAACTGAACATTTACGTGTCTCTGGACGATTAATGCATCATTTAAATTTAAGTCTACCAGAATTATCATTATCTTGTGCTGCAGAAATATTACGCAGTAAGTTGTTTGTTGTTTAAATGATTCGATTTTTTAAAATTTATCTGAATGGCGCGAGATTTGAATTTTGTTTTAACCAGGTAAACTCGAGGTGTTTTCGCGCGCGATGTAGCCAGCACTACAATAGGATGTTGCAGTTGCTTAGAAAGATGGTTGATAAAATATTTTTTGAAACAGACACCGGTATAATATTTGATATGCATTACAAAATTCCTTTAACCAACCATGTAATCTAAAATTGTCGAAAACTAACCACCTGATAAAATTCACATCTATAAAACACAATATAATTGAGCAAAGAATATCCTTTTCGATAATTTCCTCCTCTTCTGGCTCTACAATTATATATGCATGTTTATATACATAGAATATTATTGTAGAATAGTAGTCAATATCAATATTAGTGTTTTTTAAATAATATCGATTTGTAAAGTAAGATCATCATGGAATTACAGTTCATTAAAGATGCTTAAATTTCAATAATAATAATAATAAAGATAATAAAGATATCATACCAAATAGAATATCAACTAAAATTAGGGAAGTTTCAACAAAAATTGAGGATCATTCAAACCTAGATAACCAGCGGGGTAAGGATAATGTCTCAACTAGCTTCTTTTGGATGCACAAATTAGGCTTGTTAATATGGATCCCCACAGCCTCAGCAATATTTAGTAGTCGAACTCTTCAGGCGAAATTAAGATTCGTAGGTATGCAGTAAATGATCCTGAAAGCCTGGTTAACGTCAATCTTGTGTTCTGTATCCACAAGATAAGAGAGAATAGTGCTGTGAATAGATTTTGTTTGTCCTTTACTTAGCCACTATGGAGGGTGATGTTCGGAAATGCAACGAGAAACACGTCTAATTGTACGGTCTATGCAACTAACTGGCTCACTCCATAGGAGCAGTTAAATTGATCGGTAGATACACATGGAATAGGCGAAATTAGGCAGTTTATCTTTTACTCCCGAACGCAAAATAGGATTGGGTGGTTTTGAAGACACAGAGTAATTCAGTAGCAGGGAACGCTCTTTTTACCGTATTTCTAAGAATAAGGCCTTTTTAGGAATTGTTGGTACCTTGGATAGCTTTGATTTTAAATTCATATTCTTATCAATAAACTTTTCTGGATAACTGTTTTCACTCAGCAACCGTGTAATATTATTAAGTTCCTCATCAAGACATTCATCCGAGCGAATTGTTCTTGCTGGGTGAACGAAGCACTTTATCAGATTGCGTTTGTATTTCAAGGGTACGAAGCTGAAAAAAATGCGTATACTGACCCGTTGATGTATGTTTTCTATGTACACTTCTTATTGTACCATCCTCTTTTCTGGCCATAAGGACATCTAGAAATGAAATACTGGAGTCTTTTTCTTTCTCAATACTAACATTTATTGCAGGAAGAACCTCATTAAATTTATCCAGGATGTTCTTTGCTTCCTCCTCATTTTTCATAATCAAAAAAAGTAACATCCATGTAGAGTCAGAAGGGGGGGGGGAATTATCGAAAAGGATATTCTTTGCTCAATTATTTTATGTTTTATAAACTGGATAGCAGTTGAATTCAGGAGGTGGGTAGGTGCCTTTCATCATCTGAATTTACCTGTATCCTTCCCTAGTGAATGTTAGTGTTCTCACAGAGATCCAAACGTTAAATCATTGTCTACTAGTCAGTCTATTGGGTAGGAAACGTTTATCACCTCTTTTATACAACCGAGTATCAGATACTTATTTGTTCCCTTTTTGATGATATGTATGTCGGGGGCTCTTAATACGAATGCTTCAACGATGCCTTGAGGTAAATACGAGTGTTACTTCGGTTACGGATGGTAACTGTCAGTGTATTTCATTCTAGTCTTGGGAGTCATCAGCTGGATATAAGTGCACTCTCTGTCTGTCACTGGGGGAGAGATGGCGTTTCCAATGAAATCACCAACATTTACGATGAGGTTTTCTCATTAGATATTTGGTTAGAAAGAGGACGAGGATGAGGAAGAGGTGGAGGGGGAGGAGAGTAAGTGAAGCAGATGTTTCATAAATGTTTCATGCAACATTTCTTCGACTAATTTCAATTCATGCCGAAGATAATCGAAGATAATCAATGAAATAACACTGTTCAGAAATTGCAATTAATAGTGTTCTCTGAGCTGGTTGGTCTAGTTGCGGTGCTTTCGTCGTCCTCCTGGACAACATCCCCTTTCAGCGCAATATTTAGCATAAAGTGAAATGATTTAAATTTCTTCATGAATGACGATAGAATTGCGTCTCCCGGTAACCATCTTTACACATGTACTGCCATTTTCTATTGACTTGGATTTTAAACTCTGTGGTCATCTGATTTACTTTTTATTAGTTGGTAGATTTGGTCTATATGAACGTGTTTGTTGATTGCATTTTCGTTTGAGTACCAGGCTTCTAGGAATTCCCTGGCACTTTTAGTGTTTCTTCTGTCTAAAATTTCGACACTATCCCAATTAAACTGATATCCATAATTGTCTAAATGGACAATATATATCGATATTATGCAAACCGAAAGATCCAACAGAAAAAGGAGATAAAATTAATACCATTTACACAATAAATTGTGTGAACTGTAACAAACATCGGCCAAAGTGGGAGTCCCCTTCGAATCAGAATCAAAGAACACAAATCAGCCGTGAAAAGGCACGATATGTATTCTTTAGTATCAATGCATATAGACAATTATGGTCATCAATTTGATTGGGATAATGTCAAAATATTAGACAGGGGAAACACCAAAAGTGCAGTCAGGGAATTCCTAGAAGCCTGGTACTCAAACGAAAATGCAATTAACAAGCACGTTAATATAGACGAAATCTACCAACTAATAAAAAGTAAATCAGATGACCACAGAGTTTAAAATCCAAGTCAATAGAAAATGGCAGTACATGTGTAAAGATGGTTACCGGGAGACGCAATTCTATCGTCATTCATGAAGAAATTTAAATCATTTCACTTTATGCTAAATATTGCGCTGAAAGGGGATGTTGTCCAGGAGGACGACGAAAGCACCGCAACTAGACCAACCAGCTCAGAGAACACTATTAATTGCAAATCATCCACCTGAGCTACAAATTTTCTCTACTGTTCAGAATTATTGAACTATAAATGAAATTTTAAAAAATTCTTATTCCCTTTCAATCCTCTCTCTGTATTATTTTTTCCTCTCTAATAGATTATTGTATACTGGAGGAACCAACTTCAAAGAGTACAGCTGAATTATTTGTACTGGCTCATCATAGCCTGTTAAGTTGTATGGCAAGTGAGTATTGTTCACATTGACAGTGATGATATTATTTTATTGTATTATTATTATCATTATTATTATTATTAACTTGCAATTCTTCAGCAGCACAATCTCCGTTCTCGCCATTCTATTTTAACTGACTTCACATTTGGAATTGAATTGGTGGACGGTGACTAGCAATGGAATCCAGCCAGGATGCGCATTTCGTCCTATTTGGGACTCGTCAACCAGTGGATGTACCTGGATTCCCCAGTCAGTGAGTGATGGTGTTCCCACCACCAGGGCTCGAACCCAGTGCCCATAGTTTCAAACACCAAAGTGTTATCCACTAGACCACTTGGGCCACGAGAACCACCCACCTCTTGTGCAACGGGTTATATTAATTATTTTATTGAATTTTAGATTTCCCCGTCTATTGATTGGACTGAAGTGCTTGGTCTCAGGTTGACATGTCTGTTGTTTTCTTGTGCAGATGCTTCGACAATGTCTGGGCATATAATTAGAAGCGAAGAGACTCTCTTCAAACAATTTATTATCAAGCTGAGAAGCCATATTTATATGGCCTTTTTTAGAAATTATATCCGGTTAGGGAATTGAATGATAGATGTGAATGCATAAACTGATAATAATAGTGGTAGTATGAAATGCAATTAAAATATTTGTGATTATAATCATCGTTAAATGTCAAGTGGCGAAACAATTAACGTCACTTATAGAATAATTCACTTGCTCGTGTGGAGTTAGGTCTGTTGGTTGTTCGACTCGAGTTTTGTCCAGAAAGGTGCAAGAACACTATCCTGCATGATTATGAAGAGGTGGAGGTGAGGAGCTATAAGAAGCACAATTATTGAACATCTGGTCGATAATGATCACCCTATCTCTACAGCCCAAGCCTTTAAAGTCATCTACAAGGTGAAAAGTAATTTGCCTCAATCATGACGTATCCAACTCATCTGTATTGCTGAAGCGTTGACTGTCGAAACAGAAAACATTCGTTCAACCCCTGCAACTTGCATGGTCTTAATCCTTCTGTGCTGAAGTATGATAATCCCTAATCATATTTTGGCTCTACCAATTTTTTCACTTTGTATACTCTTCCTTTATGACGTCAATTGTTACTATTGTTACTATTCTCACTTTGAATTGTACCCGGGTATTATATTACTCATCACGCTTGTCATTCTAAATCGACTTTGTTTTGTAACGTCAAATTCTATGTTATCAAATCTTACATAACGTCGTTACGTAACGTCTCTATTTTTATTCTGTTTGCCTACTAATCCAATAACTATGCACCCCTTTCCAACATTTTACATCGTATCTATTATTCTATATGTGACGTTAATTGTTTCGCCACATGACATTTAACTATGATTATAATCACAAATATTTGAATTGCATTTCATACTATTACTACTATTATTATTTTATGCGTTCACATCTATCATTCAATTCCCTCACCGGATATAATTTCTTAAAAAGGCCACGTAAATATGGCTGCACAGCTTGATAATAAATTCGTTGTTGAAGAGAGCCTCTTCGCTGAATCACCACTTGTTTTGGTTTTCTGTATGTGTTCCCCCCCCCCGCCGAATGGGAATTTTCCATGAAATAACTAAACGAATCAAAAACTGTCCAATAAGGTTATATTATATCAGTGCATGGATGAATCACGATTTCACGGCTAACAGAGAAACTTCTCTATCTGGACACTTTCATTTGCCCCTACCCCCACCTCAACCACGCCGCTTATTATGATCTCCTCAATACCATCCTCCTAGTCACAAATCGAATTCCTTGTTTTCCATTCGAGTTCCACTGTCGCTACAGTCTGTCTCCTCAGTGTGTATGATGAGTTTGTCCCCATTTCCTTTTGGATCTTTGTTGGACGGTAGGTTCTTGATTGTTTGGTCTCCAGTGTCTTCCTTCTTGATCCGCCAACTGATCTTCTGCATACAGCAAAAGTGCAGATATTGGTGACAATTAACTTTACACTTTGTTTTACCTATTTACATTATTCAGTGTTTTGAAGAGAAATATTTTGATGCCTTTTTATTGTTGATTTATCAATCATTGATCGATAAACTTGAATATACACCTCTCCTTCTATTTTGGTGTTAAATGTGTTTGGATTCGTTAAACATTTCACATGGTTCCTCTTATCTCTATTCAATATGATTTGTGTGGACACTTGAATGAATAGAAACAATTTCGATGTAGTGATCGCCTTCTCTCTGAGCTAGGTGATGTAGGTGAAGGAGAATGATGCTCGGAGAGGCTTTGTGTGCTCCTGGAAGTGTGTGAGCGGTTGTTACTTCCCAGCTGCCCAGAGGACAACTGCTTGAGGCCAGTCACACACGGCCTGTATGAACTAGTTACTTGGTTTAGTTCCGTTTTAGTTAACTTACCGCCGGTTACGGACCACCGTAGGTGGGGTAAGTCGGGATGTGCAGTTGTTGGTGTCGACCTTTGCTAACCCCCTCTCTCTGGAGTGGAGAGACAGCATAGCTGGCTGGCATGCTGGTCATCTGAGGGAAACACCTCACTGCTGTTACATCCCTATTCCCCAGCAGTACGACTTCTCCCACAGACTCACAGCATAGTGTAAGAAAGAAAAATTCTTACTCTAAGCCGGTAACTGCTTTTAGTCTAATCGCTATCGTAACAACCTTCCTGGCATGGTAGGACCTGCAGGAGCAATAGTTCCAACCAATGTAGCTTGTTGGATCATTGTGATGTGCAAGCTCGACCACCATGTCAAGGTAGCAGCTATCGGTCAGGTCTCTCTGAGCTAGCTGGACAGGTTGGTTTATTTGCAAAGCCAGAGAATTCCTAGAAGCCGCCATGGTTAGCGTGGTGGTACTCAAAGGATTCAGCAATCAACAGACACACTATTAATGTAAGTGTAGAACTTGGACACTGCCGTGTACAATGTAGAATGTAATTCTATATTCGATAAGTTTATTTTAAGTATCACGCACAGTGATGATGCAGTATCAATAATAACTGTATAACATGGTTTCGAGCACAATTTTTCACTGCTCATAATCATATCATCCTCCTCAGACGGCTACACAGCTTGTTTTATATATATTTTTATCTCTCTCCCGTTGTTGTTTGTTACCACTTTCCATATCTCCGGTTTAGGTGTTGCGTCATTTCGATTCCACGTTCTTGGTGCTGACTTGATGACTAACCCATCCATCTCTCCACCTAAATATATCACGTTTTAATGCCCACACGCTATCCCATCCAACCTATGCTGCGTGATTACATGCAAGTGAATGTTATGCAATGCAATGACTGACCTCTGTTTTCTAGGTTATTCAACTTCGCAGGGTCAATCCTTCTAGGTGTAGCTAGAATTTTATGCTCCTTAAAAGGAGGAATGTGAGAGGCTCCACGTAGGATTCTCAGTGAGGTTGGATTTAGTCGGGGGAGGGGGCATTTAAATCAGCCATCCAACCAACTCTATCAGAGAGATAAACTCTGTCGGATTAAGGACCCGCTCGATAGATCCAATTAAGAAAGATAATATAAAAATACATAAATATCATGTAATGCTGACTACTGTAAGTAAGGTCAATTACATAGGTCAGTCAAACTAATAGATCAGAACCAACTAGATTATTGGAACAGGAAAAAGTTTAGCTAGACCTAGAAGGATTGACCCTGTGAAGTTAAATAAGCTAGAAAACAGAGGTCGGTCATTGCATAACATTCACTTGCATGCACTCGAACACCACAGGATAGTGGGTGGGACAGAGTGAGAGTATTCGAAAGTAATCTAGATAGGTAGAGTGAAAGGTTAATCGAAGACATCTATTTCCCGATGCGAATTTTAAACAAGTAAAAAATGTGGTTAATAAAGCAGGATTTAATGATGGATTCATCGAATTTCTGTAGAACTTGTCAGCTGAATACTCTACTATTATTATTATAACTATTACTATTGATATTACTCTGTTTGCAATTCTTGGTATATTCTCTAATCACTAATTGTTTATCTAAGTGATGCAATTGAAGCGTAATGCATTTTATCTTAATTTTGATCTCTCATACTCTCTCTCCCCTTATCTATTTGAACATGACCTGGAAAATATTCACACCTGTCTTTCTGCAAGACTAATTCAATGTAGTTTATTTGTGCTTATCAGTCTTATATCTCCTAATGTAATTTCAATAGTATATATACCTGTGTATGTAGAGTAGAGTATTCAGTTGACGAGTTCTACCGAAATTTGTTTGAATTCATCATTAAATCCTGCTTTATTAACCACATTTGTTGCTTGTTTTGAAAGGTTAATCATTGAATCCTTGTTTATCATCGAGTCAACACCGAACACGTGGAATTAAAATGACGCAACACCTATGACAGAGATATGGAAGGTGATAACAAACAATAAGAGGAAGAGAGGGAAAGAGAGAAAATACACGTATGTATATAAGACAAGCTGTGAAGCTATCTGAAGAAACTGATATGATTATGAGGAGTGGCAAATTGTGTTTTCGAAACCATGATATACAGTTAATATTAAGACTGCATCATCACTGTGTGTGTGATATTTGAAATAAGCTTATCTAATATGGAATTAGATAGGAAGGTATAGACTTCCTGGTTTGGATCCTCAAGATGGTAAAAACCCAATGGAGGCTGGAGACAATTGGTGATATGACTCAAACTCATCGTTCTCGATGATGGCTGAGATACATTCAGTCTTTGTGAGATGATTTGACATATCCAATGAAACTCGATTTTTCTTCCATATTATTACTACTATTCTTTTTCCCTCACTCACACTTGTGTTTATTATTATCTATTTTGAATCTGTCTTTATTGTCATTGTTCTCTGGGTTTGTGTGCTACAAGGAGAGAGTGTGACAACTTGAACTGGTGCACATGTGTGCTAATTTCTCTATGTTGAAACTAATTAGTCAGTCAGTATGAAATTAGACACGCTGTTATTATTATTATTGCTATTATTATTACTATTATTATTATGTATGAGATTTAATCACTTTACAAAGGATAAGTCATAATTTAATTGAATTTTAGATTTTCCCGTCGATTGATTGGACCGAAGTGCTAGGTCTCAGGTTGACATGTCTGTTGGCTTCTTGTGCAGACGCTTCGACGATGTCTGGGCATTTAATTAGAATTTAATTTGTGGATGGTGACTAGCAGTGGAATCGAGAATGCGCATTTCGTCCTATTTGGGACTCGTCATCTAGGTGTACCTGCATTCCCCAGTCAGTGAGTGATGATGTTCCCACCGAAGCTCGAACCCAGTGCCCTTAGTTTCAAACGCCAAAGCGTTATCCACTAGACCACTTGGGCCACGACAGCCACCTCTTGTACAACGGGTCATATTAATTTAATTTAATTTGAAATTTTCCCGCTAGTCACCATCCCGAATTTAAATTCTAATTAAATGCTCAGACATCGTCGAAGCATCTGCACAAGAAGCCAACAGACATGTCAACCTGAGACCTAGCACTTCGGTCCAATTAATCGACGGGAAAATCTAAAATTCAATTAAATAATTAATATGACCCGTTGCACAAGAGGTGGGTGGTTCTCGTGGCCCAAGTGGTCTAGTGGGTAGAGCTTTGGCGTTTGAAACGATGGGCACTGGGTTCGAGCTTCGGTGGGAACATCATCACTCACTGACTGGGGAATGCAGGTACACCTAGATGACGAGTCCCAAATAGGACGAAGTGCACAACCTGGCTGGATTCCACTGCTAGTCACCATCCGTAAATTAAATTCTAAGTCATAATATGTCAAAGAAATTTCAAGTGTGAAATTCCAAATCAATAATAAAAAGGAAAATCAATACTAATGCCGACTGGAGCAACCAGTCTCTAGAAAAAAGTTGTGAGAAGATACAATTAATTTATCATTCAAGGAGAAATGATCATCAGCTAAGTTCGTTGAAGAACAATTGAAAACTTCACAATTAATTAAACTACTACCATCCAGATCATAGATAGCACAACCACACACACATACACAAATCAAGAATCTATCTGCCCTGTTTACATACAGCTTCTTTGTCTCAAGATTTCTCAATAAGTATATTGAATTGTGTAGTCAAGCCCCTTGTTATTGTTGTTGTTGTTGTGAGCACATCTTTAGATGACGCCTCCCTTACTGGGCGGAAAATTACTTGTTCATCGAAATTATAATTAATACTAAATCAGTAATCATCATCATAATAATAATTATAATATGTAGCACACAGAATTGTATTATTTTTGCTTGGTTTTAGAAGTTTGTGTAATTATTTCAACGACAGTATACTTATTAACACACCCTCTTTGTGTATCTCTTGTGTACACAAAACTGAACTAAGCTGATCTGAATTTTCAACAGGTAATTAGGTAGTTTTTACGAGTTAATCACGGATTGATATCAGTTAGAGTAGCATTGCAAACCACCAGGGAGTACTGGACAGACAGCTGTTTCTTCTTAGTTTGGGAATCATCGGCAGTACGCACCCACCATACGGGGTTTGGACCCAGGACCCCTTCTAGTTACAAGTCAAACTAGCTCGTATACCATTCAGCCACTGGTCGTCAGACCATGAATTCTAACTTCTACCAATTCGTGATTTAGCGCCACCCTAACCAATGTCGTCGGTGGGACATCCATCCTCGCACGTGACATCTGGATGGACCTCATTGGTCACGACTTCTCACTAGAACTCCAGGAAACTCCGTCATGTAGCAAGTCACTAAGGAGCATCAGATTAATTTTCTATAGTTGGTTGCCGATGATTCCCAAACTAGGACAACGGAAACAGCTGGCTGTCCAGTACTCCAGTGCTGGTTTTCAATGCTTCTCCAACTGATATCAATCCGTGATCAACTCGTAAAAGCATAACTAACCCTTACAAACCAAACTGTAGAAAATAAAGAATAAATCTGAACATGACAAAAATCCTCAAATTCCGAGTAAATAAAAATGATAACTAGAGACGTAGATTAACAACCAATGACGACAGTGGTTGTCAGGTGATACGATCATATCATCATTCATGGAGCGTGAATTCAAATAACTTCATTTCATACTAAAACATGTACTGAAGGGATGTTGTCTAGGTGGAGGGGGAGAAGGACAACCACAACCAGCTCCTCAGTGAACACAACTCAATTAAAATCATCCACATAGGCTGCAGATCTTCTCGATTATTTCAAAATCTTCAAACCAATCAAATGCCTGCAAATCACCAACACATGAAAATGTTTAAAAGCCGAAAAAAAACTATCATACATAGAGATGTATAGAAGATAGAATGGGTGTTTACTTACTTGACCAAGTTAATAGATCTCAGACTTTTATTTTGATAAAGTGTCACCCAGTGTTGTTATGCAGTAATATTAACTGATGACCACGTTTCGAGCACAAACTACTGTTCATAATCATATCAAGCTACTAACACAACTTTTTCCCTTCATTTATATACATGTGTGGAATCGATTAGATATTGGAATAAAAATAATAATAATAATAAAAATCAATATAGGATAATGTACATTCAGAAGTAATAATATGAGTGTTATTGATCAATTACAATCAGATGGGAAATAAGGCGAGTGTTTTTATAGTCACAATGAGTAACTTGTTACAATGTTGTGATAATGTGCTTGAATTGAAATAGAATTTTGAGATTATTTATTATCCTCCTCTGATTTGACTGACTGGTGGTAATAATATCTTCTATACATATTTCTGGTATTTGCATTGAGTCATTTCTGTTGCATGTGTTTGGTGTGTATAATGGATGAACCAAGCAGGATTCAGTAATCAATCTCTCTCTGCACCTACATAGAATACTTCTTAGAATCTTAACCCTCTCCCATCCTATTGTGTGGTGTGTGTGAATCCTGGTTCATTGAGTTCACACCCAACACATGCAACAGAAATGACTCAATGCAAATACCAGAAATATGTATAGAAGATATTATTACCACCAGTCAGTCATATCAGAGGAGGATAATAAATAACCTCAAAATTCTATTTCAATTCAAGCAAATCATCACAACATTCTAACAAATTACTTATTATAACTATAAGAACTTTCGTCTTATTTCCCATCTGATTGTATTTGATCAATAACACTCATATTATTACTTCTGAATGTACATTATCCTATATTGATTTTTATTCCAATATCTAATCAATTCCACACATGTATATAAATGAAGGGAAAAAGTTGTTTGAGTGAGTAACTTGATATGATTATGAGTGGCAATAATTTGTGCTCGAAACGTGTGGTTATCAATTAATATTACTGTATAACAACACTGTGTGACAGTTTATCAAAATAAAATCTTATCCATAATGGAGTTATACTCATTCTACCACAGTGCCCAAGTTTTATACTTAAATCCGGGACTTCTATCACTTGAGGAGTCTTACGGATCTCAATCAGACAGATAGTCTACACAATTGTTTACTTTGGTAGTTGTACATGCGGTGACGTGGCTTCGTCAATCGGCTTTAAACACTCAGTCCACGGTCTATTTCATCCTGGGTAACTGATTGGTGTTCACAACTCTATAAAATGAAAAATCTCTTTTTACGGGGCGGGAGTTGGTAACTGAGTTCATTGTACATGTGTATATTCAGGCTTTCCGTGTGTAACTTTTTATTATTATTATTTGTGTAGATGAATGGTTGCGTAACTTTTTCTCCCCACTCAACTGGAAATTTATCCAATCGTGTTTTCATTTTTTTTTCCTACAAAAGAATTATTTCCTAGCTAATTTCTTTTTATGAATAAATATTTTAATTTGTTGTTTATCTTTAATTACTGAAACCGCGAAAAAAAACAAAATGATTAAATTGTTACAACAACTTGCCTTCTTCTTGTTACTTCATCCATCGTTGTTTTCTTTTCGTTTTTGTGTCCCCCCCCCACATTTCTTCGTGTTATTCCACCCCGCCGTCGCCCGCTGTGCACTCATTCTTCATGTTCCCCTGATCTTCTTCGTCCTTTCCGCTTAGTTGTTGTGGTTTATTTTCAACTTTTGGCAGTGGTTACCGTTGTTGTCGTCGTCCCTTGTCCACTGCTTTCCCCTCGTATGTGTGTGTGTGTGGGTATCTGTGTGCAGTCTTCATAAATCGATCAAAAGATCATCTAATTGTGTGTTTCTGTACTTGTGTGTCTGTATTGCCGCGTGGGTGTGTATTTGTCTTCGTTCTCCACATCTTTTTTTCTACTTACTTTATTATTATTATTTTTTTCCTTCACGTTCCCCAGTGGAACATAGGGCTCCAAGCTAGTGACTTGAAGTTTCTGTAGCAGTGTTTAATTTTTACAGGATGGGATTGCTAGCCTCATGCCCAACCTTTTGCTCTTTAGCAGCTTTTATTTCTGGCTTGGCGAGGTAAAGGAGTGTGTCTGTGGCCGGGGATCGAACCCCGGACCATGTTCATGGTCGGCGAGCGTCCTAACCGCTATGCCACCGACGCTACTTTATTATACTACTGATTAATTTAGAAATTTATATATTTTAATATATATATATATATATATATATATATATATATATGCCATTACCGTCATCGCTTGGAAATAATAACCATTATCATGAATGAATGAAAACACACAATAATGGCGGGAAAGAAGCGATTTGTAAAAATCTATACGCGACGTATATTGGCTTATTTGTGTCTACGTGTGTGTGTGTGTGTGCGTGTGCGTAGGCGTGTGCGTATTCTCAGAACCAACGCCTTTGATCATCTGTCCTGTCTTATTTTTCTTTTGAAATATTTTGTCCATATATGTGTGTGTGTGCGTGCGTACGTGCGTGCGTGTGCGTTTGTTTACACACCTATTGATGAAGCTAATGGTGACGTTGTAATTAAACTCTTTTCATTTTATTTTTTCCGATTGTTCCCGTTCGGATGTTTTTGTCTGAATAGATGGCACTACTATATACATGTAGATATATATATTTTGCTACTTTGATATAATAGATAGATAGATAGACAGACAGACACACGTACGGTATTCTAGCGTCAGTGGTGGAATGACGGAGTACGAATGCTGGCGAACCATGCAAATGGTCTTGGTTCCTATGCTCTGTCTAACCACCTTCTATAACATTAAGAAGTTAGGACAATCTGGAAGGTATCACTCAACGTCTGCTTTTACAATTTGTTAACTCCTGCATCTGACCTATTGCTCCCCCACCCGCCCCCAGCTTAGTCTTTCCTGGGTTTACTCAAAAAGGCTTATGTCATATTCTGAAGGGTATTCAGTGGTTGTTAGTAGAGGAAGTTGTGTGCCACTACCAAGTCAGCTGATTATTATCCTAGCTGAGAGACACCTAAACTCATGTGAGAAATGAGGGCTAAATCCATATTGTTTGACTCTGACCACCCTCTCTATTCACAACTCTACCTCCGACCCACCCACCGTACATTTCATCTGGTAGGCCTAGAAGTTATAATGAAAGATTATATGCTAACTAGTATAAAAACTCAACGATACCCTATTCGGCCTTTCTTGCCCCCCCCCCCGTGTTGAGGATTCCACACTGTATTATAAGTTCTGTTGTAGAATAATTCCTGCCCGACGAACTCCTAAGCCTCATTTAGCCAGTAGTTTTTTTTATTCCTTCATGTTCTCAGTGGAACATAGGGTGCCTTCAAGCTAGAGGCTTGAAGTTTCGGTAGCAGTGGTGTTTATTTTTAAGGGATGGCGTTGCTAGCCTGCCTCATGGCCAACCTTCCCTCTTTACCAGTCTTATTACTGGCTTAGCCAGGTAAAGAAGTACGTCTATGGCCGGGGTTCGAACCCCGGACCATGTGCATGGTCGGCGAACGTCCTAACCGCTGTGCCACCGACGCAAACCTGCCGGTAGTAATCTCTGTAAAAAGAGTTAAGATTGAATGATATGAGGTTAGCAACCTAACCAACTTATCCACAGCTACTGGAAATTGAAAGTTCAAACTTGAAGGCCTTAGGTCCCATTAAGAACACAAATGGAACAAGCAATAAATGTGGTTAATAAAGCAGGATTAAATGATGAATTCATCAAATTTCGGTAGAACTCGTCAGCTGAATACTACTCTACATACAGGGATATATATATACTATTGAAATTACATTGGGAGATATAAGACTGATAAGCACAAATAAACTTCATGAAATTAGTCATACAGAAAGACAAGTGTAAATGTTTTCCAAGTCATATTCAAATAAATAATGGGATAAGGAGTATGAGAGATTAAAATTAAGATAAATTGCATGACGCTTTAATTACATCACTTAGATAAACAATTAGTCATTAGAGAATGTAACAAGAATTGCAAACAGAGTAATATCAATAGTAATAGTTATTATAATAATAATAATAGTGTTGAAGTAAGTTAAGATAATGTTACTGATAAAGGATGTTGTAAGGGCGTTGTAAGGGTGGAGGAAATGGTTTATTTAGTAGTGCAAAGAAGGTTAGTTAGTTTGTCCCTGACACTATTTTCATCACATAAAATACGTACCGCCAAATATGGTATAGTGGAATTTTTATACTTAGACTTACGTGCATAAAGATCTTCTGAAATGACTTCTTGTTTTACTTGACGAGACACAAGGTTGGAGCTACGGGTGATGCAATTAGTCATTAGAGAATATAGCAAGAATTGCAAACAGAGTAATATCAATAGTAATAGTTATAATAATAATAGAGTAGAGCAGTAGAGTAGAGTATTCAGCTGACGAGTTCTTCCGAAATTCGATGAATTCATTAAATCCTGCTTTATTGACCACATTTGTTGCTTGTTTCAAATTCGCATTGGGAAATAAATGTTTTCGATTGACCTCTCACTCTCATTCTTTCTCTCTCTGAACTTAACTAGATTACTTTTGAATACTCTCACTCTGTCTGACCCACTACTCTGTGGTGTGTGATTCCATGCGAGTGTATGCAATGCAATGACTGACCTCTGTTTCCTGGGTTATTTAACTTCGCAGGGCCAATCCTTCTAGGTATGGCTAAACTTTTATGTTCCAATAATCTAGTTGGTCGTGATCTACTAGTTCGAGTGACCCATGTAATTGACCTTACTAACAGTAGTCAGCATTACATGATATTTATATATTTTATATTATCTTCCTTAATTGGATCCATAGAGCGGGTCCTTAATCCGACAGAGTTTATCTCTCTCTGATAGAGCTGGCTGGTTGTTTGGTTGGTTTAAATGGCCCTCCTCCCCGACTTATTCCAGCCTCATTGAGAATCCTATGTAAGGCCTGAGACACGTGTTTTCTTTATTCGAATAATACTAGTACGGAGGCTTTGAATTCTTTATCCACTTGTGCAAGGTTGTGGGGGTGGGGGTGGAGTTTCATTTTTTTTATTTGTTTTTATTTGAATACTCTTTTGTATTTCCCGTTGACTCAATATGCGCTAGAGGGGACAAACTTCTTTCTTAACCGTGAAATCATGAGTTATGCGTATATTTACGTGATGATCTAACTGGATGGTTTTTGATTGGCTCAATTGTGGCTTAATTTTCTAACTTGTTAAACAACCAATCAGATTTGTCTACACATACATATACATACACAGTCATAGAGGAGGACGGAGCAAATTGCTGCTGTGCAGTACACACACGTCCATTGATCGATAGCCGGCTGGATATCACTTCTGCGAAGCCGGAGATGGTGTAAGTTTGCAAATTACAAACTAGCCTTCTGTATCCTTGTTGAGATTTCGTCAGAGATCAATCCTCTGAGGCTGGCGGATGCAACTTTCCTAATAAGGGAAGTGATGGTCAACACGCTCAACCACCACCACTTCACTCCTGCCTGTCTTTAAGTCAGCTACGAGTAGTCGATGTAGTCCAGTCGTGCATCATCATCATCATCATCATCATCTTACATATGACGGTTGCGAATCGCATGTCAAACATTCGCAGATTGCTGTTCAGCTGAAGGTGTTCAGAAGACTCGGCTGTTTTTTCAACGTCTTCACCTGGCAGGGAGGACTATATCATCTGCATATTCTAAGTCAACGATATTATTCCCTGGTGGTGGTAACAAGTCAGTCGCTTTGTCGTGGAAGTCAGTTAGTGTTAAGTCCATCAGTACATCTATGATGATTAGTATAGCTATGAAATCGTTTGCAGTGTATGCTGATATTTTCAAGTATTGATTTTGTAGGGATTTTTGTTTGATTTCATGGAGGATTTCATCATGAGCTGACATTAGTTAGAGAACCACTGGAAAACCTGGGAGTACTGGACAGCTGTTTCATCCTAGTTTGGGGCCCTTCAGCAGTACGCACCCACCCGAATGCGGTTCGAATGCAGGGCGTTCTGGTTACAAGGCCAGCGACCTCAGCCTTGACCTAGGGGTTTCGTGCTAGTTGGCACTCCGTCAGTCACCAGTCATCAAAGCGTATCTATAACCTGCAAGGAATAACTCATGCCCCTTCTGAGATTCGAACCGGCATCACCCCAGTGAGATCTGCAGTCGGAAGAGACGTTATCACAGAGCTAGCTATTTGGGCTTGTAACTTACCTGCTATAGAACTGTATTGGATATTTTTAACATGAATGAGAGAATTCAAGTTGTATCAAAAAGATAAGACTTTTAGACACATTACACTAGTTACTGACTAGTGTCCAGTCATCAGTGGTAAAGTCTCTCACTGCAGCACTCCACTGGATGACGCGGGTTCGAATCTCAGAAGGGACATGACTTCCTTCAAAGTTGCACATACGCCTTGCTGACTGACTGATGAGTTCCAACTAGAGCGAAACCTCCAGGTCAATCAAGGCTTCTTGTGATCGACTGCCTCCAACCATCTAATACCACATATGGTTACCTGATCAGATAAGAATTACCAAAGTAGTAGATTAAGGGAAATAATAAATTGTTGCTGTACACACAGGGGAAATCAACCGACGAGGCTGTGAAGTTACATCGATTGAAATGGTTAGGACATGTGTTATGCATGCATGCCTGGCCATCGCCTTCCTCGACGGGAAATGTTAGTTGACATAGGGTCAGTTTGGAAAAGAGCTAGCGGCGGTCAAACCAAAACCACCCTGGCTTCATCAGTCAATGAAATCCACCACAGTTAGTTTAAACCGGCCAGTCAGGTAGGAAGATGTAGACCTCTTGACTGGTTGGGGTCCTCGGGACGGTAAACACCAATGGAGGCTGGAGACAATTGATGATATGGCCCAAAATTGTTCTCACTGGCTGTCGGAGATGCATCCACTCCTTGTGATTTATAATACGTAATTAGACCATATTGCTCTTCGTTATTACTATTCTTTTTGCCTCATATCTCTGTTTACTGTCTCTATTTTGTGTTTCTTTTTACTTTCTTCTCTTGCTTTGTGTGTTACAAAGAGATTGTCTGGCGACTTGAATTGCTGCATATTGGTGCAAAGTTCTAAGTTGTAACCAACCAGCCACACAGGTGTGGCGAGGAGTGTTGGGGGGTTGGCTTACATCACGTGACATTGTAGTTTTTCAGATAATCTCCGTCATGTAATATTAATATATAACACTGCTCAAATTTCTAAAAACGACTAATTGTTTTAAAATTCAGACTGTGTACCAAACAAACAAACACGAACAAAGGACTTAGATACAGGATACTGGTTACTCACCACCTGGTGTTTAGTCATCGATTAAAGATGTATAATGTGTAATATAAAATAATATTTTAACTGATAAAAATACCCATTAAAATTTTCAAAAGAATGGATACTGAACAAAGAATACTCTTTTCGATAACCCCTTCATCATCAGGTTCTAT
Source organism: Trichobilharzia szidati (assembly GCA_944472155.2). NCBI lineage: Eukaryota > Metazoa > Platyhelminthes > Trematoda > Strigeidida > Schistosomatidae > Trichobilharzia > Trichobilharzia szidati. The sequence goes on from OX235271.1 coordinate 192,577,215, forward strand.
AGTTACACATATACATTATAGTGAATGAATGAATTAGTGTTATGAAAAACATTAATGTTGCTGTTTAAATAACATCGAATCAATCAATAATATCAATAGATTACAGTTCAATAGCGTCAACATAACAATAAACTGAATGTCAGAAAAATTAGGAAAGATAATATTACAAATTCATGAATTTATAGTCTCTACTGAAGGCCAGCTAGGGCAGTAGTCGGGGCTGGCTGGACTTACTTCTCAGGCGAATTGCAATAACCTCTGCTGTTTGGAGCATGCGGTAGTTGGACATTTTTGGCAATTTATTATGCACCCGGTAGATGATAGAGAAGGATTCTTCAATGCTGGCTGGCTTTGTGGCCGGTTTGCACCAGATGGTCCAGTATCGAACTATTGATGATAGTTTTCACTACACCTTTTGCTTAACCATACTGGGAGATGTTCTCGAGTGAGCACGAAAAATCAAGTTCCTAGTGGGCAACGGCCGATATAACTCGCTCCACCACAAGCGCAGTTGAATTGGTAGATACAATAAGAAGAGGTGACTAGTCTAGGTACTTCCTCTTTCAGTCGAGGAATAACCATCGGTGGTGTAGAGAATAATACGTGTAGTTCGCCAGCATTAAAAGTTCTTTCAACTGATTTTCTTACTTTCTTCGTAATTATTTCACTTGGTATATCGCCCTTGAATTGCAGTCGTATATATAAAGAGGCTTTTTGTTTGCGGATGGTGACTAGTGCATTTCCGCTTTCTTTGTCATGTGTTTCTTGATAAATTTGTTGGAATAGCTATTTTTAATCAATCAAAGTATCATATACAATGTTTAATTCATCTTCGGTTACTTCTTCTGAGCATATAGCTCTAACTAACTCTGTGGCTGAGGGTCTTTACTAAATTTCTTTTGAACCAGATGGTCTCAGGGATTCAAACGTTTCGTTGGTAATGAAGGATTCGTTCTTCAGTTTACGGAGGATGTCTGTTAGTTTCTGTTCAATCTGCTTCGTCATGTTTTTCTCGTTGGCCGGTTTGGTGAATTTAGATTCATCAGATAGAATGGTCAACATTTTACTGATATAATCCTTACGGTTCATGATTACGATTCCTCCACCTTTATCAGGACGTATCAGCATAATCTCTTCGTTGTTCATCTTTTGTACTTGAGAGGAACGAAGCTATGAAAATATGTGTATATTGTCCTGTCCAAGTACTTTTTCTCTGCAAATTTCTTTTTATGCTACCATCTGGTCTTCTTGTAATGAGGACATCCAGGAAGGCAATTGTGTTTTGGGATCCCTCTTCGCACGTGAATTTGATAACCGAATGTACTTCATTGAATTCAGTAATTATTGTACTCCTCCTATCCGAATCATTATCATTATCTTTGTTCAGTATGCATTCTTATGAAAATAATATTTTCTTATTTTTTTGAATTCTCTCTTTTTTTCTCTTTCTTATGTGATCTATTTTTTAAATTATTATTTTGTATAAAGAACGCTCTTTACCGTCAAATGGTGATGCTATCTCATCGAAACAAAGACGAACTCAGCTGTTGGCACTCAGAAAAATGATACGCGTTATGGATAAGGAACATCATAAAATTCTTGCTGATTTAAAGGTTAGTCAGAGAGAGAGAGAGTGTGTGTGTGTCTGTGATGAAAACAATATTTTTCGCTCTTATTATTGATTTTTATCCTAATCTCTAATGAATTTCCACTAACTAACTAGAGTCGTAATGAGCTGAGAGTAGATACTTCATGTAACTATCAGTTTTTTAAAGTGTGAAGTGTTACTCTATAAGGTGTGTTTCATTGGCTAGTTACAGGATTTCATCGTGAGCTGACATCAGTTGGGGGAACTATTGGAAAACCACCAGGGACTCTTCAGCAGTGTGCACCCGCATCACCAGGGGTTCGAACCCAGGAGCTTCCGGTCACAAGGTGAGATCGTGAGTCGTTCAGTCACTGGGAACCAACCCAATGGTCTATGAATTCCAACTTCTATCAATTCGTGGAAAGAGGGCAGGGTACCTACGGATTGGAAGAAAGGCAACTTATTCAAACTGCCAAAGAAAGGGGACTTAAGTCAATGCAAGAACTGGCGCGGTATTATGCTCCTGTCCATCGTAAGCAAAATACTAAGCCGCTTCATCCTGAAGAGAATCAAACACACCGACCTGGATGAAAAACTTCTACCGGAACAGGCTGGATTCAGGAGGAACAAGTCATGCATCGATCACATCGCAGTGCTTCGAATCATTATTGAACAGAGCTTGGAATAGCAGTCAGCTCTCTATCTCAACTTCATTGACAGCGTCGATCGAGAGATGATTTGGCAACTACTTCGTTACTATGCGGTGCCGCCAACAACTATACATCTCATCCAACAGTTTTACGATAATGCTGCATGCCAAATAATCCACAGCGGGAAACTCACGGAATCCTTAGAAGAAGTGAAGACGGGAGTAAGACGAGCTGGCTTGCTGACTGCCCACTATCTCCAATGATTAATTTCCTGATTGTGGTAGACTGGATAATGTGACAGACAGTGGCAGGCAGCGAGAAGACAGGTATAAAATGGACCCACACAAGAAAATTGGAGGATCTGGATCGGGATTTCGCCGATGATATATATGTCTGATTTCCAACAAACTGGAAGATATGCAAGTGAAAAGCGACAAGTTGGCAGAAGAAGCATCCAGAGAGGATAGGACTTCCTTCAGGTGAACATAGAAGAAACAGAGGTAGGTGGTGAAGATTCCTGGCCAACAGCAACAGCAACAACAACAGACATCAATCAGCATGAATGGGAGGAGTCTGAAAGAAGCAACCTCCTTCACCTAACTACCTGGGAAGCATCGCCTTTTCAACTACGGGCAGACAGTACTGATGAGGATATCAAAGCGAAGGTCGGGAAAGCAAGACAAGCTTTCATTACTCTCAAGTTCGTGTGGAGGTCAACAGCACTCAACATGAAAAATAAGATCCGTATTTTCAACTCTAATGTAAAGTCAGTGCTACTATACGAATCGGAGACTTGGCGCGTCACGAAGGCCACTTCGAACAAACTGTATTCGCTCGGTATTACTTAAGATCAGATGGCCAGAAAAGATCAGCAACAGCAGGAACCGATTGTGCAACAAATATGCTGGAGGCAATGGAGGTGGATTGGCCATTCTCTGAGAAAACCATCAAGTGACTGACAGCACACGACAGGCCATCACTCGAGTGGAAACCGAATGGGAAGTGGCGAGTTTGTCGTCAATGCGAGGGTGGGGTGACATGGAGGAGAAGGTGATAGAAAGAGGAGATGAAAGCATGTGGGCGGACGTGGAGCCAGGTGAAAAGGTTAGCAGAGAACCGAACGCAGTGGAGACGTTTGGCTGAAGCCGTATGTAACTTCTTGTGTATAGATAGGGTCAGTGAGTATTTGATTGTAATTGTTAAATGTGTTGGCTATCAGGGATTCGATTGGTTGGTTACAGGAGGAGATTGATCACCAGGTGATATCGATTAGAATGGATGGTCTATGAGCTTGCCTTGTGATAGGAAAGTCCCGGGTTCAAACCCTAGCGGGGGGTGCGTACTGCTGAAGAGTCTCAAGTACTGGGGCAACGGAAACAGCTGTCCAGTACTCCCAAATAGTTTTACAATGGTTCTCTAACTGATATATATATATATATATATATCGTTCGGTCCGCGTACTTCCGCTTTCTGTCTCACAGTCCTGTTACCCTCATGCAGACACATACATACACACACGCAGACACACAAAATGCTCTCAGTCACACTGTCATCACTTTATAAACATATCATTGTTCTCGCTTGATAATTCCCTCCGGATGTAAACTAATAATAATAATACTTAATAATAATAAGTAATCTCTTCATGTACTTATTATATTTCATATACATAAATGAATCAATAATGTTATGGTAACTTGATCAATCAATAAATAAATAAATAAATCAACAGAGATAAATGGGACTGTGATTTTTACTTATTTATTTATTTATTCATCATATAATCTATCGACCATCTTGTTTGTTTATTGTTTATTTTGGTTTATTCTATACTCCGCGTCAGGCAGTCAGTCAATCAGTCAGACGGTTAGACAGTCAGTTGGCCAGTTAGTTAGTTAGTTAATCCAGTCAACCATTTGCTAAATGACCTTGTAGGGATTGTGTTTATTGGATATATATATCGATATGCGTGATATATATATATATATATATATATATATCCTCCCTGTTGTTTACTTTATCGCTTTCGCTACTCTTTTTGTTGTTGTTGTTGTTTTCGCCTGTTTATAATTTATGGGTTGTTTTTTTATCGACACTTAACCGTTGAAGTGATGCTCGCTAGTGGATGACTGACTGACTGGCTGCAGAACGAAGTGGCCTAGAGCTGTTTCTAGTGAGAATTGGTGGGATCTCACCAGCGAGGAAATTGCCTAGCTGGTGCTAGCTAGTCACGCTTTAAACGGTCATGAATTGGTAGAAGTTAGAATTCCTTCATGGGCTAATCATTGGAGAATCGTCTACCATCCAAGTGACTGAAAGGTGTAGATGAGTTAGTTTGACTTGTAATCAAGAGGAGGTCCTGGGTTTGAATTGAAGCAATGTTGAATCTCAGCACGAATACAGAGGGCTAGCTTCGCATATGCCAGTTTACGCCGTCTCCGGCTTAGTAGACGTGATATCCGACTGTCTATCGACCAAAGGGCGTGTGTACTGCTCATCAGTCCCCTCCGTCATCCTTTATGGCTGTGAGCGAGACCTGGCCATTGAGAATGGAAGACATGAAAAGATTAGCTGTCTTTGACCATAGATGTCTGCGTTCTATCTCCCGTGTGAAGTGGTATAATAAGATGAGCAATATTGAGGTTAGGCGTCGAGTGCTAGGTAGGGAGTGGAAATCAATCGACGAGGCTGTGAAATTACATCGACTGAGATGGTTAGGACATGTGTTATGTATGCCTAGTCATCGCCTTCCTCGATGGACAGGCAATGTTAGTTGATATAGGGTCAGGCTGGAAAAGAGCTAGCGGCGGTCAAACCAAAACATGACACCAGTCAATGAAATCTACAACAGTTAGCTTAAGCCACGTAGGAAGGTGTAGACTGGCTTCCTGGTTGGGGTCCTCGGGACGGTAAAAACCAATGGTTGGAAACAATATGGTGACATGGCTCAAAATCGTTCTCAATGCCTGGCGCAGATGCAGCCACTCCTTGTGACTTATGATTTCCAATTAAACTGTTTTGTTCTTCGTTATTACTATTCCTTTGTCTCACACCTCTGTTTACTGTCTCTATTATGCATTTCTCCTACTTTCTTCTCTTGCTTTGTGTGCTACATGAGGGAGTGTGGCGACTTGAACTTTGCACATATGTGCGGCAGTTCAAGTCGCCACACTCCCTCCATGTAGCACACAAAGCAAGAGAAGAAAGTAGGAGAAATGCATATTAGAGACAGTAAACAGAGGTGTGAGACAAAGGAATAGTAATAACGGAGAACAAAACAGTTTAATTGGAAATCATAAGTCACAAGGAGTGGCTGCATCTGCGCCAGGCATTGAGAACGATTTTGAGCCATGTCACCATATTGTTTCCAACCATTGGTTTTTACCGTCCCGAGGACCCCAACCAGGAAGCCAGTCTACACCTTCCTACGTGGCTTAAGCTAACTGTTGTAGATTTCATTGACTGGTGTCATGTTTTGGTTTGACCGCCGCTAGCTCTTTTCCAGCCTGACCCTATATCAACTAACATTGCCTGTCCATCGAGGAAGGCGATGACTAGGCATACATAACACATGTCCTAACCATCTCAGTCGATGTAATTTCACAGCCTCGTCGATTGATTTCCACTCCCTACCTAGCACTCGACGCCTAACCTCAATATTGCTCATCTTATTATACCACTTCACACGGGAGATAGAACGCAGACATCTATGGTCAAAGACAGCTAATCTTTTCATGTCTTCCATTCTCAATGGCCAGGTCTCGCTCACAGCCATAAAGGATGACGGAGGGGACTGATGAGCAGTACACACGCCCTTTGGTCGATAGACAGTCGGATATCACGTCTACTAAGCCGGAGACGGCGTAAACTGGCATATGCGAAGCTAGCCCTCTGTACCTGTGCTGAGATTTCGTCAGAGATCAACCAGTTGGCACTGGCTGATGGTACTTCCTACATCTATCTACATGTTTTCTCGCTTCCAATAATCAGCCTCTTGTCTAACCACTAGCTAAATACTCGATTTGGCTGAGATCTGTTATGTGAGATTGGTGTACAGCATGTGACTGTGATTGCTCAGGTTTATTGATTCCTTCGTTAGGTGTAGTTTTGTTTTGGAGCGCTATGCGCTTACAGTTACCGGTATCATTTCTGCAGAAGTTAAACTTTCCTATTCTTACGTGAAATTACGAGTGAAGTGATAGAACATGTTGACCATTTCACCTATTTGGGAAGTTGTATCAGCACCAACGGATTGATTGGTGACGAAATCACAGCACGGATCCAGAAAGCTCGGGCTGCTTTCGCTAACTTACACCGTCTCTGGCGTAGGCGTGACATCCGGCTGTCAACCAAGGGACGTGTATACTGCTCAGCAGTTCGCTCCGTCCTTCTCTATGATGGCTCTGAAACATGGCCAATACGAGTTGAAGACATGAAAAGGTTGACTGTTTTTGATCATAGATGTCTACGATCTCTTTCTCACGTTAGGAGGTGGTATACTAAGGTAAGTAATGTTGACTTTAGGCTTAGAGTATTGGGCAAAGAGGGAAAATCACTCGAAGAGACTATAAAGTTACATAGATTGAGACGGTTAGGTCACGTGCTGCGCATGCCTAGCCATCGACTCCCCCTCCCGAGGGCAGTACTAGCTGATATAGGTGCAGGTTGGAAAAGAGTAAGTGGTGGACAAACAAAAACATGGCCTCATCAATCCATGAAATCCTTGACAGTTAAACTGAGTCAGGTAGGGAGATGCAGACTTCCGGGTTGGGGCCCGCCCTCGGGACTCTGAGAATCAATGGCTGGAGACAATGGGTGACATGGCTCAAAATCGTTGTCAATGGCTTACGCAGATGTATTCAGTCTCTGTAATCTTTCATATTCCTTTCTACCATTACTCATTCTGTTTCACTCTTATACTTGTCAAAACTCTATTGATTCTCTTCATCACTCATCTTCTTGTCTACCTTCGTGTGCTCTTTGGAACGTGGCAACTGGGACTGCTGCACTTCGGTGCCAAGTCCTATGTTGAATCCAGCCAGCCAACCACGTGAAATTCATAAACGTTAATAGTAGTGATTATGATTATTTTTTGAAGTATGCTTTTATTTTTTTTTGTTACTTGATTTCTTTCTGTACTTCAGGTTGTCAGATCCGATCTTCGATTTCCTGAATTATATGTGGAAATGTTCCAATTGGCCGATAGTGCCTCAGCATTATTCTCTGCCTCTGCTCAAGCTGTTACATTGGCATGCTCCGGTGCTCTACAATCCTCGTTAGTCTCCTTCCAGGGTGGTTGTCAGCTGACATCAACAGCAACCACATTGTCGTCGGCGGCGTCGTTATCCTCCGGTTCCTCGTCGGCGTCTTCATCATCCTCGTCATCGTCATCATCATCATCATCATCCTCTTCTTCTTCTTCATTTCACAGTGCTGTATGTGGTGATATGACTACGGGGAAAACCAGCGAATCAGTGACGGTGGTAACCAGTGGTGATTTTGTCCCATCCAATGATCGTTGGGATGCAAGTCGACTAGCTTTATCTGTTCCCGCTGCTGCTGCTGCTGTTGCCGCTGTGGCTGCTGTCGCTGCAGCTGAAGCGACATTATGCCAAGGCAATCATCACCATCCTCAGCATCCTCATCAGCAGCAGCAATCATTGCTCTCAGGATCTTCTGCATTTTCACAATTCCCTACAACTAATCTAGTTGGCGTCGGTGTCGGTGTCGGTCTCGGTGGTGGCAGTAGTACTGGGCTATCGAATTGTCTTAATTCATGTCAGAAAAGACCTAAAAATGATGGAAACCATCACCACCACCATCACCAGTTGGCTAATGCTGCTACAAACTTTATAACAACTCCGCCATCTTTATTCTTTACTACTAGCCAACCGCCTCATCCACAGCCACCGCCACCATCATCATCATCATCTTGATTCTACTTGCCGCCTCTGCCTCTTCCCTTAACACTTACTACTTAAAAAGAAACCCCACTCCGGTATACCCAACAAATTACCATTCAATAGGCTACCTGATGAATAAGCTACCCTTACCCACCTTTCTTCAACTTCTTTTTACTATTATTACTATTACTATTAATATTATTATTATTGTATCATTGATAACACAGCAGTAAATGCGCCAATCAGGTTTTATTTGATAATAATAATACTAATACTAATTTATTTTGAGTCTGTCTGTTTGTGCGTTGGTGTGTGTGTGTGGATGTGTAGTGTTTTATGCTGTCCTGTCCTGTCCTGACCTGCTATCCTTTTATTTACCAAGACTATTTACTACTGAATACGTACACCACTACTTTTAGTAACAATTATTGTGTTAGGCCATAATTTGTGCATTCATATTTGATTCTTCCGGTAACTCTCTCTCTCCCACACTATTCTTCTCGCCGCCGCTTTTACTAGGTACTTTATATCACCTGCTCTCTCCCTCTGTCTGTCTGTCTGTCTATCTCCTAATCACGCACACCATCATCAGTGTTGATCTCCTGGCAAGCTCTTCTTGCTTTTTTACTTTTGAAATCTAAACTTTTACTTGATGATTTTGGGTGTTTCTTTTGTTCTTGTTGTTTTTTTTAAAAATTTTACTGCAGTTGTTAACACTGCTCCTGTATGTGTCCCAGTGAGTGTTGTCTTTGTGTCGTTGTTCTGCGCCATCCCATCCATCCCCTGTACCCCAACTTCGAACTCTCTCCGGCTCTGTCTCTGTCTCTCTCTCTCAGGTTTCACTAACTCTTCATTTCATTAATTTGAAAATTAAATACTTATTAAGTTATTTATTATTATTATTATTTGTACGCCCCCCCCGCCCTAATTTATACCATGGTGAATTCAATTTTCAATTGTTTTTGGTTTGACTTTTTAGCGCCATCTTTGAAAATTACTACAAATATTGTATAATAAAATGATCATGCTAAGTGTGTGTGTGTATGTATGTGTGAAGTTTCTATTTGGTAAATATTGTCTCCTCTATAAGTTATCATTGTGTGTGTGTGTGTGTGTGCGTGCATGTTTATGCACTCCTCGTGCTTCGCTTCGGGATTTTTTTTATTGCTTTCCATTTATATTTGATTTTTTGATTTTACTTTAGTTTTACTTGTTGTCGTCATCTCTGACTCGATTCTCCTAGTTTTATGCATTCATTCTCTGGACTGTTTTTTTTACAAAATTTGCTTGATACTTTGTTTTAATTTGTTATATTTAAATGCGTATGTGTTATCGCGCGGATGTGGGCGCGCGCGTGTGTTTCAAATATTCTCTCTTTTTTTTAATTATTGATCATTGGCTAATAAACTAAGCTGTGTGTTTTAATATTATCATAACTCAGGGAGAAATGAATTTATGCTACCCATTAACTTCTTACTTCTATTAAAATAATAATAATAATATGGTTATTATTTCTGTATTCAAATAATTTTTTTTTCAAATAACCTTTGTTACTATTGTTATTGTACATTGTACATTTATTCATTTGTACTACAGCTACTCTACTTATGCTTGTATGATAACAGCAGGAAAAGTTTTTAACATCGCCTTCAATTTTCACTGGCTAACACACACACCGCATTGCTGCTTATTGTGTCTTCGATCTCCTATCCTTGTCTCATGGAGTATTTTCCTACAATATTACGCTTCATATAGAGTGTGTGTATTTTCTGTTCTGTTTGATAGTTATGACTTTATCTACAAAACAAAAACAACAGCAACAAAAGAAAAGAATTTTGTTTATCCGTCAAAATTATTTTCCCAAACCTACACACACAACACACCAGCCATGGCAATTATTCACGCTGATGAAATGTTGTTCCCCGCCCCCGGTCTCCTGAATTGACACACACACACACATACAAATGAAGCGAAAATGTACCTCATGTATTTATAATTTCTTCATTCAATGTTGTATACAGCGATTTTTTGGAGGAATGGGGTGGGGCAATGGATGACTGCGGCTCGAGTAGGGTTTGATTGAGATAAATTCAAATCATCATGTTTTCTAAGGCATGTATGTGTGTGTGGGGCGGTGTTTGTGTTAGGCATGTGTAGCTGGAGGTGTGTTTCTTTTTGTCCTCACAAGTTCTCCTCCATGTGAATTTCGTCTCAATGTGTACGTGTGCGTCTGTTTATCCATGCTTGCTCTACTATTATTATTATTATCATTATTAGTCTTATTGTTCTCTTGTGTAGGCGACTGTTTTGCATCCTTTTGTTTACACCTTCGTGTGTGGGTGGTTGAGTGATTGAGTGAGTGTTCGAATATCTTAACTACCTAAATCTTATTTCCCCCTTTGTACTATTATTATTATTACTACTATTATTTATTATCTGATCCAGTCGTTTGTATTGTGGTGTCGCCGATGTTCATCGCTGCCCGTCCGTCCTATGTCTTTTCTATCCTCAGTGATTGTCTCAGGTGTATTGAAGTCCGCTTGGATGGAGCTACTTGCCTCTACTACCACTACTACTACTACTACTGTATCGAGTGCGCTCGTACACTGCACTTGTGTATGTGTGCGCCGGTGTGCTCAGGCATGCGTGTGTGTGCAATTTTTCTATGTTCTTTGTGTTTTTCACTAACTTTATTTCTTTTGATTTTTTTTCCATTTTCTTGTTATTACTATTGAAATTTATGCGTGAGATTTCCCGGGTTTTTGTAGTTTTCTTTGGCTTCCATTGACGAAGACTTCTGTGTGTGCTTGTGTGTGTGTGTGTGTTTGTGTGTCTACGGCAGGGAATCATCGACATCCTCATCATAATGGCGATGATCTATCTATCTTGTTTGTATATTAATTCTCTTTTGTGCCCCTCTGTGAACTACCTCATTACAACTTTGGATTTGTTCTTTTGGGAGGGCTCTTTTTGTGTGTTTTTTGTCCTCTTTGTGGGCGATTGCCTCATGTACACACTTGAAATAGTGTGTTACGTAACAAATACACACACACATAACCCACTCACTCAAATACAAGCGGTGTTGTTTTCTTCGTTAATTGTGAATGTGTTGAACGAATGTTTAAGTTTGGTTTTTTCTCTCCTCCCTCCCCCACCCACCCCTGCTCTTATCGATCGATCGATCGGTCGGTTGATCGGTCCAGTTGGTTATCTATACTTGATCGGTTGGGTGCGGGGGGGGGGTAGCTAAGGAGTGATATTTTGCGAGATTTTTTGTTAAGCGCGTGTAGTCTCCATAGGCTGTTTATATGTTTGTTCTATTTGTTCTCTCTTTTTCTAAATGTTTCTATCATGTCAGGACGTGTAGTAATAAACGGCTTTCAGAAATACCTATAATGCCATAACTACTTTGACGATTGTTCTCTGTGTTATAGCGCCATTTTTATACTTGAACAAAAAAGACGCCATTTTTTGACAACACGATCGATCTCCTTTCTTTATGTTCACTCTGCATGGATACCATTATTATTATTATTATTGTGGGTTTTGTTCAATGTAGTTTGACTACCTACACCTACCTTCGTCTCTTTTGTACCCTACCTACCTGTTTGCTTGCCAACTTTCCATGTACTGCCTCCCTCCCCCTCCCCCCCCGTCCTTGCCCACACTTCCCGCCTTCTTTTGTTTATCAATTGGTGCAATTGGTTCAGTGTTTTTGTTTGTTTTCTTTCGCATTATTGATTTTTTTTATCCGATTGATTGTTATTATTATTATTATTGTGATTATTATCAGCTTTGAAAGATCTCTTTGTCCCCCCCCTGAAAAAACCTCTTAGTGCTTATATTTTTCATCAGTTTATACGCTCAAAAGTTGATTTTTTATTGACTATAGCGCCTTTTCCATTGTTATTATTTCTGTCTTTATATTATTATGTTGAATATAAAATTGTCAAATAATATCTTATATAACTTATTTGATTATTTATTGATTTATTGATCAACTGATTGATTGATTGATTTATCGATTAATTTGTTATCGATTAACTTATGAATGAATACATTGTCCTTCCTTCTTGTACTCACTGACATGCACACACATACACATAGAGAGAGCGAGGGACGCACACACAGGAATGTGTGCGCCTAAATGATGATGACTTGACTATGCTTTAGAAACACACACACACACACAAAATGATCATTTGAAACCATAATTCCTATTCCTAATACTTTGCTTATTCTAATAACACCCCCTTAAATAATCCTGCCTACCTACCTATCTACCTATTGTATTTTATTGTATTGTGTTTTTTATGCGCCAATCACACTATTTATTTACTGTCTGTGTTTCACTGTTGTTTACACTTTTCATTGTGTTATATATATTTATTGATTGATTGATTTGATTTGAATTGTTTTATTTGTTTGTTTATTGATCTCTCCTTCCCCCTCCCCCTTGCGCCCCCCCTCGCCACGCCGTTGTGGTGCTCCTTTTATTATTTCGTTTGATTTTCCACTTTGTTAACACCTCCCTATCCTACAACCCACAATGCACACAGGTATTTGTGTGGGGGTGGGTGTAGTCTATCTATTTATATTTATATATCTGTGTCTGTGTGTGTGTATTCATCACTGACATTTGCACAGGGACACCCGGCACACACACATACACATGCATACACAGCCTCCAACTCTGTCCCCCACCCCACACCCAGGATACCCACCTATACTAACAACTCTAGTGTAGATTTTTAAAAAAACTCTGTATACACATGCACAAACACAAGTATTGCGCCATTCTAATAATAATTATTATTATTAATAATAATATTATTTGTTTAATAATGTGACATTTATCATCTCTCAGGTATATATGCAATATCTCACCGGTTATACAATTTTATTCACAATATTTCTCTTGTTTTCTGTTTTTATTGTTGCTGCTAGTTTTGTCTTCTATCACTGTCTCTCCCTCTCCCTGTCGTTCAGGCTTCTTTCTTGTAACTTTATTGATTTGTTTGTCTCTGTGTGCGTGAGTGTGTGCGTGCGTGCGCGTGTGCGTCTGTATGTGCACGTGCACTCCCCAAGTATCTTCGTTCAATTCTTCATCCTTCTCGTCATCGCTGTTCGTTTCACACATTTTCTTTTGTTTTAATAAATGTATACTGTCGCTGAAATCAAATTTATGAGTAGTATATATATACATGATTGTAGTGACTGAGAATTAGAAAATTTGCAAAAATCATCTTTATCATGAGTAAGATAAAATTTAAACACCCACACAGACACAAATATCCCAGTTTTTCTCTGTTGTTAGGTGCTGTTGATGATTGCCTGAGTTTCTCGTTCTCTTTCTTGTTTGTTTTTATCCTCTCTTTCTCTGTGCTTTTTTCACCCACCTCTTGTTTTTATTGGTTTTGTTGGTTGTTTTTTAAATTATTATTGCTCATTTATATGTTCCCGTTGTCTTTTATGTAATGAATGAGGCGCGAAAAAATCCCTGTTTTTCACACACAAACATATACGCAAACAGACGACGTAAAGAATTACTATTATTATTAAATGATAATAATAAAATATGGTCTTTTGTTAATATTATATAATATACAATAAAAATATATATTTTGTCTTTTTCTCTCTCACGTATTCGTCTTTTGATGTGATTTTACTCGGAGACCTCAGAAATTCTCTCTGCCCCCCCCCTCCTTTAGGGCTGGCTGTGAGTAAGACATGAAAAGCCTGGCTGGCTATATCTGTCTGTGATCATAGGTGTCTGCGTCATTGTGTGTCTCCCGTCTAGGTGGTAAGTGTGTAATAGGATGAGTAATATGGAGGTGGTTGGCGGTTTGTCGAGACTTCTTAGATACAGGAAGGGGGAAAATCAATCGATGAGGTTTGTGAAGCTATATCGATTGAGATGGTTAGGATATGTGTTACGGATGCCTGTCTGTCGTGTGCTTATGGAAGCGTGTGGGCGGTTGTTGCTTCCCGGCTGCCCACACCATGGAAGTTGGTTACGTGACCGCAGAGCCCAGGGGACAACTGCTTGAGGCCGGTCACACACGGCCTGTTTTTGTTTCTTCCTTTTTGTTTGGTGTGTCTCAGTAGTATATTTATCACTTCTGCCCTATGACATGGCAGCAGGAAGCGCGGTCGTTGTTAATCCGGGCCCTGACCGATCCGACATGATATTTCGTGAATTTGTTTGAATCATAGTATTGCATTAGGTAGCTGCTTTTTGTCAAACTGTTATCCAAACAACCTTCCTGGCATGGTTGGACCTGCAGGAACATAAGTTCCAGCCAGTGTAGCTCGTTGGGTCATTGCGGCGTTCAAGCCCGACCACCACGTCAAGGTAGCAGCTATCGGTCGGGGTACGCATGCCTAGCCCCTAGCCATCGCCTTCCTCGACTGACGGGGAATGTTAGCTGACATAGGATGAATGATGTTGGAAAAGAGTGGGCTAGTGGTAGTGGTCAAACCAAAACCAACATGGCTTCATCAGTCAATGAAATCAATAACAGCTAGTTTAAGCTTGCTAGCCAGTCACATAGGTAGGTGTAGACTGGCTAGCTGGTTGGGCCCTGGGTTCGAACCCTGGCGGATGGATACGTACTGGTGAAGAGTCTCAAAGTAGGCTGACGAAACAGCTGTCCAGTAATGCCAATGGTTCTCTAACTGATGTCAGCTTGTCGTCAATCCCATAATCAATTATCATCATGAATCAGTCGTCCAGGAAGTCGGGATTATTGTTGCGAAAAAAAGTCACTATCAAATATCCAGATCGCTGAGCTCCTGAACCTATCAATGGTTTCAAATGATTAAACTTAATACGTAGAATACTATGCACTGTGTAACCGATGAGGAACAACAGAAAACCGTTGGTCAACACAATTATTTATTGATTTTAAACGATAACAAAACAGATTTACAGTGGTAAATCCGTGCTAAACACGCTAGCATAATATACAACAATACTTCTGATTGTATTTCTCCAATCTTCTGCCAACCAATACACGACTAGCAGTGACAGCCTTCTCTTGTCACCCGCCAATATGGAGACCAGTTCAGATAAACAAACTATTCAATGTTCACCAACATTGATAGTCATTATTATTATTGTTCCCTTAGCTTCCTAGTGGAACATTGGGCTTCAACTGCTCGCCCCCACTTGCTTCTGTCTTCTGCTGTACTTTTCACCTGCATCCAAGTTAATCCATACTGTTTCAACTCCTCTTCACACGATCTCCTCCATGTCACCCTTGCAATGACGTCCCACTCGCCGCTTCCCTTTCGACGGGTTCCACTCGAGCTATGGCCTGACGCGCGATGTCAGCCAGCGGCCTCCTCAGCGAGTGTCCAATCCATCTCCACTTTCTCCTGCATATTTGTTGAGCGATTGGTTCTTGTTTTGTTTGTTCCCATAGCTTCTTGTTTGTGATTCTTTCCGGCCATCTGATCTTCAGTATAGAGCCAGCGAAGACAGTTGTTGTTGATAAAGGTCTGCAACAGGCTGTTGGAAATATTCTTTGTGACACACTGGCCATGTTTCTGATCCGTATAGAAGAACTGACTGACTTGATGTTTGTATTGAAAATCCGAATTTTGTTGTTGATGCAGGCTGAGTAACGAAGATTTCCAGATTGGTTTCAGGTTGATGAATGTGCTTCTCGCCTTCCCAATTCTCGATTTGACATCGTCGTCCGTTCCTCCTGTAATTGAGACAATGCTCCCTAGATAAGTAAGTGAATGGAGTAACCTCTTTCAAATCCCTCCCGTTGATGGTGATTGGCGCTGGATGTTGCTACTGTTTTTGTTGTTGTTGGTTGGTTATTTTCATAACCTCCGTCTTGTCTATGTTCACCTGGAGTCCTGTCTTTGCTGCTTCTTCGACCAGTTTGTCGGTTTTCACTTGTAAGTCTTCGATTTTGTGTGACATCAAACATAAATCATCCACGCGCGAAATCCAGGTCTCCTGGGTTCTTCACGTCGGTCCAGGATATCCCAGTCTTCTCGTTTCCCACTGTCTGACGCATAATCCAGTCCACCACAATTAGGAATATCATTGGTGATAATAAGCACCATTGTCTGTCTCCTGTGTTTACTCCAAACGCCTGGGTGAGTTTTCCGTTGTGGATCACTTGACATTTGCGTTTGTCGTACATCTGTTGAGTAAGGTTGATGAATATTTGGGGTACGCCGTAGTACTTGAGTAGTTTCCAAATTACTTCGCAGTCAAAGCTGTCGAAGACCTTCTCAAAGTCTATGAAGTTGAGGTAGAGGTTTGACTGCCATTCCATGCTTTGTTCGATGATGATGCGTAGAGTTGCAGTTTGGTCAGAACATGATTTGCCTTTCCTGAATCCAGCTTGTTCTGGTCGGAGTTCTGTATCCAGTGCGTCCTTGATTCTCTCCAGGATGATGCGACTCAGGATTTTACTTGGCGTCGTTAGGAGCATGATTCCTCGCCAGTTCTTGCAGAGTCCTAGGTCGCCCTTCTTTGGTAGTTTCACAAGATAAGATAAGATTATCTAAAATTATTAGTGTAGATATACGTCAAGAGAATGAAGTTTCTCGTAGAAAATGAACAATCTTGTTGTTACGGTGGTGATATCTGAGTGATGATTGCGTAATCGGAGATTATAAAAAAGATAGTGATGATTAGAACTCATAGGATTGAGAAATTAAAATTTGGTATGTATAAAGTCGAATGATAAAATGGTGATGATGTAATACAATGAGTGCAGTTCGAAGGTCCAAAAATGAATGAAGAAATTCGCATAGAAAAAGTATATGGGCAGGACAATATACATACATTTTCACACCTTCGTTCCTCCCCAGTACAAAAAAAAAGTTTTAGTAAAGACCCTCAGCCATAGGGCTAGTTAGAGCTATATGCCCAAAAGAAGTAATTGAGGGAGATGAATTAAGCATTGTATATGACACTTGGATTGATTGAAAATAGCTATCCCGACAAATTTATCAAGAAACACATGACAAAGAAAGCGGCGGAAAAGGGCTGACTACTCACTATCCGTAAACAAGAAGCCTTTATACATACAACCGCAATTCAAGGGCGATATATCAAACGAAATGATTACGAGGAAATTACGAAAATTAGTTGAAAGAACTTTCAATGCTGGCGAACTACACATCTTATTCTCTACACGACCGATGGTTCTACCTCGACTGAAAGATGAAGTACCTAGACTAGACTAGCCACCTCTTTTTATTATATCTACCAATTCAACTGCACTTGTGGTGGAGCGAGTTATATCGTCCGTTGCCCACTAGGAACTTGATTTCTCGTGCTCACTCGGCAACATCTCCCACTATGGCTAAGCAAAAGGTGTAGTGAAAACCATCATCAACAGTTCAATATTGGACCATCTGATGCAAACCGGCCAGTCACAAAGCCAGCCAGCGTGGAAGAATCCTTCTCTATCATCTACCGGGTGCCTAATAAATCGCCAAAATCATCGAAGCATCGCATACTCCAAACAGCATAGGCCATCGCAATTCGCCTCAAACAACCAGTAGCCTGTGGGCAAAAGAAGGAAGTCCAGCCAGCCCCTACTAATGCCTTGGCCGGCCTTCAGCGGCCAGAACTGTAATCCACTGATATTATTGATTCGATGTTATTTAAACAACATTAATGTTGTTGTTCATAACACTAATTCATTCATTCACTATAATGTAAATATAACTGTAGAGCCTGACGATGAGGAAGTAATCGAAAAGAGTATTCTTTGTTCAATAGCCATTCTGTTATTAGAGTCAAACGAAAATTGTGCCAAGGGTGGGTGGGGGGCTGTGGTTAATACAAAATATTGCACCGACCCAATGAAATGGATCCATATTCCCCTGCATCGATGTTTGTTCTGTCCGTGTTGAAATTTATAAAAAGAAAATTGTGTATGAAGATTTCACTGACCTTGAGTAAACACACAGCTATTGTTTGATTCAATATTGACATTCCCGTTGATTTAGTGAACCGACTTGCTAGGCCTCAGATTGATATGTCGGCTCCTTGTGCACGGATACTTCGACAGTGTCGAATTATATCACTTGAAGTAAACCGGTGGATGGTGAATAGCAGTGGAATCCACCAAGATGTTCCTTTGGTCATATTTGAGACTAATTGTCAGCCAGTGAATGTGTAACAACAGAAGACAAGGGCCAGGAAACAGATCGTTTATTAAGGAAATCAACACATATTTATAGCTTTTCATGTACATTATTATAGATTATTGTTAGCAGAAAAACACAGTCTTCTGATTACTGGTTGTTTCTCACTGAAAGTTAATCTTTCATCTCTTTGTGACTGTTTCTTGAATGTCACATCATCTATATGCTAACTGTATCCGCCTACGCAAAGTCTTAGTTCATATTTTTCTCACGACCAATATTGGGGACATAAACATTGGCGTAAATTTCTGTCTACCAACTTTGGCTGGCCGCCAGCTCTCACCGCAAATGTACCTGCATTCCCCAGTGAGTAAGTGATGGTGTTCAGACTGAAGCTCGAATCCAGTATCCATCCTTTCGAACGTTGAAGCTCTATCCACGAAACCATCCTGATTCCCACTGCTAGTCACCATCCACCAACTAACTTCAAATTAAATAATCAGACATTGTCGAAGCATCCGCACACAAAGCACCGACATGTTAATCTGAGACCGAAAACTTCAGGCCAATCAATCAACAGGAAGGTCCCAAATGAATTGAGTAATTACTCATTATTATTATTATTGTATCCTTTAATTCCTAGAGGGACATAGGGCTTCAGCCGTGCGTCTACATTGCGTTCGCCACTCTGCTAGAGTCTTCACCTGGCTCCAAGTCTGCCCACACGCTTTCATCTTCTCTTCACATGATCTCCTCCAAGTCACCCTCGCACTGACGACCAACTCGCCTCTTCCCTTTCGGGTTCCACTTGAGTGCTTGTCTAGTGATGTCACTTGATGGTTTCCTCAGAGTATGGCCAATCAACCTACATTTCTTCCTGCATATTTCTTGCACAAGCAGTTCCTAGGTAGTTCGCTCCCAGAGATCCATCCCTGTTGCTGATCTTTTCTGGCCGGCTATCTGGTTTTGAGTATTGAGCGACGACAACTGTTAATGAAGGTCTGTAGTTTGTTTGAGATGCTCTTTATGACGCGCAGTACAAGTCTCTGATCCGTATGTTAAGTAGCACTGACTTCACATTGGAGTGGAAAATCCGGATCTTTTTCTGATTTTGATGCTGAGTGCTGTTGACCTCCACACAGACTTGAGAGTAGTGAAAGCTTGTCTTGCTTTCCCGATTCTTGCTTTGATATCCTCATCAGTTCCGTCCGCCTGTAGTTGAAACGATACTTCCCAGGTAGGTAGGTAAAAGAGGTTGTTACTCTCAGGTTCCTCCCATTTATGCTGATCGTTGTCCATTGTTGTTGTTCTTGTCCAGGAATCTTCATCACCTCTGTTTTCTCTATGTTCACCTGAAGTCCTTCCTATCTTTGATGTTTCTTCTGCCAACTTGTTGCTTTTCACTTGCATATCTTCCAGTTTGTTGGAAATCAGACATATATCATCGGCGAAGTCCAAGTCTTTTGTGTGAGTCCATTTTATGCAAAAGAGGTGGCTCTCGTGGCCAAAGTGGTCTAGTGAGTAACACTTTAGCGTTTGAAACTATGGGTACTGGGTTCGTGCTTCAATGGGGGCATGCAGGCATATCCAGATGATGAGTCACAAAAAGGATGAAATTCACGTGATACTAGGATTCCAACTACTAGTGACCATCTACCACTTACAAGGTCGAGTGAACTCTCATTTGTAAAAACGTCTGTATAAACTTTTTTTCTGAAATTTTATAGCCTTAGCCTGTTTAAACAGGAAAAACTATTTCACATGTGATATGCCCCACCTTCTTTCTTTCTTTCTTTACTAAGCTGCTCTTTGCAAATGTCTAATAGTAATATAAACAAACATAAACTATAGAATAATTGTAGCAGACATATACAGAACGACTACAGTCAATCATAGGTAAAGTACATCAATAAATGCTAGTAATTGATTGGCAACTAATAGACAGCTGTTTCGTCCCGGATGGAATTTCTTCAGTAGTAGAGTAGTAGTATTTAATCATATCTATATGCAGAATTTAGTGGATGGCAGAACTGATAGGTTATATAATAATAATTATAGTAATATTCTACTTTATTCCATAAACAGTACTTATAATACAGAATGGAATTCTCAGCATTTGTCACAATATTGCATCTGATTTACTTAGAAAATAAATAAAATTAAAAATTAATTCTAAAGTAACCAGAGGAATTTGTCCATGTTTACGATATAAAGTCAAAAATATTCAAAGTACGAATTGAGAATAATAAATATAATAATAATAATAACAGTGAGTTTGTTTCAAACAGTATTGTCGATTCAGTTTGGAAATGCTTAGCATGTTATAGATTATTGAATCTAATGTTCTGTTGATATAGTATGGTGAGGGGAAATACAAAATTAACAGTTATAACACAGCTTAAATGATGTTCACACTTATGAAAAAATAAACAAATAAAAACAAAAAGAATTGAGAGGATTATATATATAAGAAGTACAATAACAATAAAGCTTGACGTCATAAGGGTGGAGGAAATGGTTAATTTATTAGTGCAAAGAAGGTTGGTTATTTCATGCCTAATACTATTTTCATCACATAAAATACGTGCTGCCAAATATGGTATAGTGGAATTTTTATACTTAGACGTACGTGCATAAAGGTCTTCTGAAAAGACTTCTTGCTTTACCTGAGGAGAAACAAGGTTGGAGCTACGAGTGATGCGTGGTTGCTCACAGTCTGACAAAATTCCTTTAACAAATTTGTTGCATGAAATCAAGTGCCTATCAATGACAATGTCAACAATATGGCCCCGATGGGATACCACTCACTATGCGACTGAGTCATTCAGAATACAGCCGTATAGTATTCAGTAATTCTTTAACAGTTATCAGACCGTGGTAAAAAAATCCCCTGTGGGAGAAGTAACTACTACTCCATCTAGGCGACCATTTGAAACTCCATAGTAGTGGCTGCGTGTTTCGTCATAGTGTAGAACTCTTCATCAGTGAATGTACCCATGACTCCTGTAGGCATCGAACTCAGGAACTTTTTCATTTTATGAGATGAGCACATTACCACCCAGCTATTAGGACAGAACTCAATGGCGCATGAATTATAATGCCCTTCCCATTTCCCAATAATGTAGAGTAGTGCTGAAGGGTTATAGAGACTAGGATGGAACTGCTATGAAGTACACCCTTTTCTTGAATGTTTTTTTTATAACGCCAGATGAAATTTAATAATAATAACAATTTACTTTATTCCAGAAACAGTACTAGTGGTACAGTGCGGAATTTTCAGCACATATCTACAATATTTGCATCTAATTTTATCCAACGTTTAAAAGGATTATTTCAAAAACAAATAAATAAAAAGACAACAACAGCAAAAAAAACAAAAAAAACACAAAATAATAAAATAAAATGCGAAAAAATATCAAGAAGTAGAAAGGAAAATAAACATCATATAATAATATCTCAGTATTGGGTAATGGAAGCTATGATATGATTATGAATGGTGACAGTAAAGCTATAGTCATCCAAGAAGTTATGAAATGATATCTAAGAATGTTTATCGCCAAGATGATCAGTTAATTTGGTTGAAACAACTCTAAACAACCATAAAATAACATTTCAGGGTTGTTGTTTTGTTTTTTTATTGTTAGGTCTAATGGTGGTGATGGCATTCACAACCAATGATTGTCAGTTAATATTGCCAAAAAAAAATATAAAAAAACAACCACAAAAACTAATAATTACATGATGGTTAATGACAGGATAATTTTGTAGTACTCATAGTGCTAATATAGTCGGAACCAGCAGATAAACAAAAGAAGGAATAGAGTAAAGTATAAAAAAGTAAGCCAATGTTAATAATTTAGGTAGCTAAGTATGTTTAAGAAGGAGTTCACTATAGAATACAAAATAAGAGAGAAAATAAAAGAGCCTAAAATTATGTTATTAACAACAAAGCAAGTCATAGGTTTCACGCTTAACATTGTCTCTGTCGTTTAGAACACGGGCCAAGTATGGTATCGTTGAGTTCCTGTACTTGGTTGTACGAGCATAGATTATTTTATACTGATTTCTGGTTCTACTTGATGAGATACAAGGAGAGAGTTGGGAATAGAGGGGGTGTTTTGGGTCGGAGAGTATGGTTGTAGACAATTTGAGTAGTCTGTTGCTTTTTAATGATCAGCTTCAAGATGTATAACCTTGAATTCGCAATAAAAATATTTTATTCATGAATAACCTCCATCCAGGCATTAATGAAAAACAAATAACAAAACACGCAGTCTTCAACGAAGAGTCTTTTTTCGACGGAGAATTCATTATTCATTTAGCTGTACACTAGCAATTATATATAATTATTTCTGTACATAAGGTTTGTCAGAAAACAATAAAAAAAATTAGTCAGGGTTATTGTTTACGTCTTCGTCAAAATATTTTTAAAAATGTGACGAATAGTCAAATTGTAACTAAGGCGGGGATGAAGATTAGTAAAGGGGTAGTGGTGATGAGTTGTCAAAAAACATAGTTGTTAATGTTATTATTATTATTGTTTCCTTTGATTCCTAGAGGAACATATGGCTTCAGGCAAACGTCTCCATTGCGTTCCATTCTCCAACATCCTGTTCACCTGGCTCCACGTCTCCCCACATGCTTTCATCGCCTCTTCACATCACCTCCATCTCCATGTCACTCCACCATCGCACTGACGACCAACTCGCCGCTTCTCATTCGGCCGAGTTCCACTCGATGTCACTCACCTAATGGTTTGTTTTCTCAGAGTATGGCCAGTCAATCCACCTCCATTTCTTCCTGCATATTTCTTGCACAGTCGGTTCCTGCTAGGTTGGTTCGCTCCCAGAGATTCTTCACTACTGCTGATCTTTTCTGTCCAGCCGTCTGATCTTGAGCAGTACTGAGAGAAGACAGTTTGAAGTGGCCTTCGTGACGCGCCAAGTATCTGATCCATTAGATGGCACAGACTTCAGTTAGAGTTGACAACCCGTATCTTATTAATGTTAATGTTAGTTAATACACAAAGAAAGTTGAATTATTGTTATTATCGTTACGTAATAAGATGAATAATCTATTGAGTGAGCTGTGATCAGCATGAGCATAGAAACGAAGGGAAATATGGAATTATGTAAGAGTTCTAAGGCAATAAAGGAAGTTACAATGAATTAGAAAGGCAGGCACACAAACATCAAGTGAGTAGAAATCCACACGGTTGTTGTCATGCTAGTAGAAGTTGTTGAATGTTCTACTGGGAACGTGAAGGAATGAAAAAACCCAATCCAATGATCCATAGATTCCTGGGTTCCAACTCTGGCGCGATGGGTGCATACTCCTGAACAGTCCCAAACACTAGGACAACGGAAACAGATGTTCAGTACTCCTAGATGATCTTCCAATAGTTTTCTAATTGATGTCAGACCCCTGAAAATCAATACTTCACAATTAATCGGATACTTACTGGTGGCTGGCTCTATTCTAGTAGGTATTTACCTGGGTCCACCAACCCATTGTAAGGCAAGGGGACAGTTACTCACCTGTCAGTCAGTCACATTGGCTGACATTTGCGCTGAATGTATGTATTACGAATTAGCAGAATTTGTAATTCATGTAATTCAGGTCTCAGAGGCCGAATGACTTATGAACTGGCCTTGTAACCGGAAGGTCCTGGATTCGAATCCCAGTCGGTGGGTGCATACTGATGAGAAGTCCTAGATTAGGATGAAACAGTTGTCCAGTACTCCCTGATGGTTTTCCAATAATTATCTATCTGATGTCGTCAGCTCGTGGTCCATTCTGTAAGCAATCAGATCAAATCCCTGAAAAGCAACACTTAATAATTCTAAAGAGTTGTATGTTTGATAATTAATCGTAATTTAGAGAAAATATGCATTCAGACATCTATGAAACACACAAAATAATTGAGCAAAGAATATCCTTTTCTATAATTTCCTCCTCATCTGGCTCTACAATTTTATATATATATATATATACATGTTTATATACATAGAATATTCTAGATTAGTAGTCAATAACAATATTAGTGTTCTTTAAATAATATCGATTTGTAAAGTAAGATCACTGGAATCACTACAGTTCATTAAAGATGCTTAAATTATAATAATAAAGATTTAATACCAAATAGAATATCAACAGAAATTAAGCAAATTTCTACGAAAAACTGAGGATCATTCGAACCTAGATGGCCAGCCGGGTAAGCACAATGTCTGAAATAGCTTCTTTTGGGCGCATAAATTAGGCTTCTTAATGTGGATCCCAACAACCTTAGCAATACTTAGTAAACGAACTCTTAAGGCGAAATTAATATTTGCTGGTATGCTGCTCCTGTGGAACCAGTTACATAGGCTGTACAATTAGACGTGTTTCTAGTCAGATTTCCGAACATCACCCTCCATAGTGGTTAAGTAAAGGACAAACAAAATCCATTCACAGCGCTATTCTATCTCGTCTTGTGGATACAGAAAACAAGATTGACGTCAACGAGGTGGCCTTCAAAGTCATTTACCGCATACCAACTAACCTTAATTTCGCCTTAAGAGTTCATCTGCTACATAAATATTGCTAAGGCCGTTGGAATCCACATTAAGAAGCCTAATTTATGAGCCCAAAAGAAGTTAGCTCAGACATAGTCCTTACCCCGCTGGCCATCTAGATTTGAATGATCTTGAATTTTTGTGGAATTTTCCTAATTTTAGTTGATATTCCGTTTGCTCTTATATCTTTATTATATCAGTGGTGGATGGTAACTAGCAGTGGAATCCAGCCAGGATGCGCATTTTGTCCTATTTGAGACTCATCATCTGGATGTACCTGCATTTCCCAGTGAATGATGATGTTCCTACCGAGCCTCGAACCCAATCAATCGGTGGCAAAATCTAAAATTCAATTAACTATCTTTATTATTAATATAATTTAAGCATCTTTAATGAACTGTAGTGACTCCACTGATCTTACCTTACAAATCGATATTATTTAAAAAACACTAATATTGTTTTTCTAGTTTGGTTTGTAAGGGTTAGTTATGTTTTTACGAGTTGATCACGGATTGATATCAGTTAGAGAACCATTGAAAACCATCACTGGAGTACTGGACAGCCAGTTGTTTCATCCTAATTTGGGTAGATTACTCTTTGCCTTGTAGATGACTTTGAAGGCGGAGGCTATAGAGATAGGGTGATCATTATCGACCAGATGTTCATTGATTGTGCCTATTAAATCTCCACTTCCACCTCTTCGTAACCATGCAGGATAGTGTTCTTGCACCCTCTTGGACAAAACTCGTGCCGAACGACCGATATACCTAGCTCCACAAGAGCAGGTGAATTGATAAACACACATAGAGTTGGTCAACAGCGGGATCTTGTCCTTCAGGTTATTGAACAATAATGGTCGACTAGTAAAGGCTATTCTCAGGGATGCAGCAGGGAATGTTCTTTTCAGGGATTGTGATATCCTCCGTTTCATGATATCGGAAGCTAAGTCCCCTTTGAATTCCAAGCTCATGTAAAGTATCTTCTTGGGTACGGTTGATAACTCGCGTTTTTTAGGATTTGAATGTATATTCTTATCTATAAATCGCGGTGGAAATCCATTTTCTATTACGATTTTTCTCAAGATGTATAATTCATCTTCCACTGTGTCAGGGCTACATATGCGTCGAATACGAGTGGCAAGCGACTACTATTCTAGAATATTCTATGTATATATAATTGTAGAGTTAGAAGAGGAGGAAATTATCGGAAAGGATATTCTTTGCTCACATTTATTCTCTGTTTTAATCGTAATTGTTGTTAATAATCCATTTTGGCTTATTCATCTAATACTTCTTAAGTAGTAGTAGTAGTAGTAGTGGTAGTGGTAGTCACCCCTGAGAAATTGTACTCTTTGTTGTTATTGTTTGTTGTTGTCGTTAGACAAGGGTAAACTGACCTTCATTCATACATATTTTGTATGGTAAACACGTATACAAACAATCGAACAAGTAGTAGGTAAAATTTTCAACCTAAATAATGTACACATTTTTCGTTTTATGTATATAAGATGGATATGAATGGAGTGAGGACAAATCTATCTATCTATCTATCTGTTTGTCTGTCTGTCTGTCTGTCTATCGATCTTTCTGAGACAATAAGGTCAAGGTCATTGAGTGTGTGTACGTATGTGTGCGTGCATCTATACGTAGGGGAGTGTGTGTGTGTTTGTGTACACATAAAATTCACACTAATAAAAACGACAAACTAACACACTACGAACCGACTAGCCAGTCAACATTTCGATTTTTCTTAAATGGTTTGTTAGCCTGACTGCCTGTTGTGTATGAATGTGTGTATTTTTGTGTGTGTGCGTGTGTCTGTCAGTGTGAGAGATATATTAGTGAAAGCTTAACTACATTTCATTCTTAGCAGTGGTAAACAGATGGGGAGATAATCGGTCGGAAGTTGTGGTTCTAGGTTCCAGGCTTATTGACACTTTTCATGTATTGGTTTTGTAGAGGTTTTGTTTGATTGGTTACAGGAATTCATCATGTGCTAATATCAGTTAGAGAACCATTGGAAAACTACTAGGGAGTATTGGGTAACTGTTTCCGTTGTCCTAG
The DNA here is from genome assembly GCA_944472155.2 of Trichobilharzia szidati. NCBI lineage: Eukaryota > Metazoa > Platyhelminthes > Trematoda > Strigeidida > Schistosomatidae > Trichobilharzia > Trichobilharzia szidati. The sequence continues at coordinate 192,604,101 of OX235271.1, forward strand.
TGTTTGGGACTTTTCATCAGTACGCACTCACCCATTGGGGTTCAAACCCAGAACCTTCTGGTTGGTTAAAAGGCGAGCTCGTGAGTCATAAGGCCACTGGAACCCGATCCAGTGGTCGGTGCATGAATTCTAGTGGGAAGCCATGACCAGTAGGATACAGCAGTTTGAAGGTGAGGCAGTAACTCATGCAAGAAGACATTGTGAAGCGGTTGCGCTCTGTCCTTATTTGACACTTGTCAACAAGACGTATTGATAAGCTTGAAGAGACGGATGTCTCCATCTGAGATTGGAATGGGTGCTAGTGAATGGTGTAGTGAGAGATCTTACCACTGGGCTATCATCCAAGCCCAAATAAGTGCTGACAGGGTTGAGTCATACGAACACTGGACTCTGATCAAGACCTTCAGGTTACAAGGAAAGCTGCTACACTATTCAACCACTGGCTCGTCGACAGCTCAATGGCCAGTCCATGAATGAATTTTAATTTCTACCTATTCCTGATCGTTTCAGAACGACTGGCACGAGCCAGCCAATTTCATTGCTGGCGAGTATTTGTCTTCACTTCCTACCTGGTGATGGACTCCATTGGTCACGACTTCTCAATAGAAAGAGTTCCAGGCAACTTCACCCTGTAACTGACCAACCATCAGCGAGCATCAGATTAATTTTCCTCAGTGAGTGGTTATCTGGTAGGGATTTCATTTGTTTCACGTTTGACTGTGGATAAATATCAGTTTGTTAGTTTTTGTCACAAACAAAAATCAGTTATAGATAAGTCAATGAAAACCAATATGGAGTACTGGATAGTGGTTTCGTCCTAGCATGAGACTCTTCTACAGTATGCACACCCACAACTTCACCACGGATCGCATCCGTAACATCTAGGTTATGAGACCAAACCGACTGACTATTCAGTCATTTTGGGGTGGTATTCAAGTGTTCGTTTACAGGAATTTGTAACATGAAGGTTCTGAGTTTGATCCCTATAGTAGAGTAGTACGTGTGTGCCGCTGAAGAGTCCAAATATGGGGCAAAATACCTGTCTAGTACTCTCTGGTTTTCTAAGGTTCTTTAGTTATAGTTAGTCTGTGACCAAATTTTAGAATTAATTTGTTTACCTGTTGAGTAAGCTGTAGGCCAAAATGCTTATAAAGTACCTTGACTTCATTATAAGATTCACCTCTACTGTTTAGATCTTCCTAAAGTTGTGCAGTGAAATGTTTGTTTTTTGGGCAAATTCATCTACATACCAGTGCAGTTTTCTCTATTAGACATTTAAAATGTATTGATTGGAGATTTTTGGTTTTAATCCCTTGGATTCCTAGTGGAACATAGCGCTTCAGAAGGACACCTCCATTTCATCCTTGTTTTCTTCAGTTGTCTTTAGATGGCTGCATAATTGCCTATAGTCTCTCTCTTCTCCTCCTCATGCGATCTCCTCCGTATAAACCTCGGACACACGCACGAACTCGCCGTTTCGCATCTGGGTCCCGCTCAAGGGTCTGGAGCGCATTGTCACTCGACAGTCCCCTCACAGTGTACTCAATCCATCTCCATTTCCTTCGGAATATTTGTTGAGCGACGGGTTGTTGGTTCGTTCATTCCAAGAGTTATTCTGTCACAAGTTATTTCTGGTTATTTCATCCTGAATAAGGAGTCAACGAAGGTGGCAGCTGTTCTTAAAAGTCTGCAGCAGGCTGTTGGAAATGCTTTTCGTGATGCGCATTGACAATTTCTGACACACATAGAAGAACTTACTGAATAAAAATTGGTGTTGAAGATCCGAATTTTTCTCCTTAAATTGAATTAGTGTGATGAAGTTTTGTTTTGCCTTTCTGATTCGGGCTCTGACGTCTTCATCCCTTCCCCCTGTAGTTGAAACGATGCTGCCTGCCTAGCCAGATAAGTGAAAGAAGTAACCTCCTTCGAATTTCATTCGTTGATAGTGACCGGTACTTGTTGTTGTTGTAATCGCTTGGCTGTCTTCATCACCTCCATCTGCTGTATGTCCACTCGAAGTCCTGTCTTTATTGACGACTTGTTCTGCCAACTTGTTGGTTTTCACCTGTAAGTCTTCTAGTTTGTATGACAATAGACATATATCATCTGCGAAATCCAGATCTTCTAGAGTCTATTCATCGATCTTACGTATTCCCGTCTTCTCCCTTCTGTGCACCGTCAGGCGCATAATCCAGTCCACCACAATTAAGAATATCATCGTGGGTGATAATAGACAGGCAGCCAGCTTGTCTTACTCTTGTATTCACTCCAAACGCCTCGCTGAGTTTTCTGTTATGGATCACTTGACATATGGCATCATCATATTTCTGTTGAATGAAGTTGATAAAGGCATGCGACACTACATTGCTTAGTACTAGTAGCTTGACAAGGTAGCCTTTCTTCCAGTCATTAGATACCTTTGCTTCTTTCCAAACGTTTTGCAATAATGGCGTGAGCATTTTATTTAATTTCAAGTCAAGAGCCGAAATCAGATTATTGAAAACGAGAGACTACCTGATAACTCTTTAGTCCTAGTTCCATACCCTTAAGCATTGGACACTTATAACCCCATTATGGATCTAACATAGAACCTTCAGGTTACAAGGGGAGTTCATTAAACCACTCATCCATTGTGACGAAATCCGGTCACCCATGAAATCTAACTTCTGCTAACTTGCGATATACAGCGCAACAGTCGTAGGTGAGTATCTGTCCATCCATCCAACTTGACGGACCCCATTGGTCACGAAATTATCATTAGTTAATCAAAAACAGACGGATATTTGTGATTCTAATGAAGACTGACGAACTCATTAGTTCTTACGATGCTTGTAGCATAGGGGGAACTGATATATACCGAATAAGTCAAGCATAATAAACTTTGGAATAGTTCTATCCTCTGACCTTTCTTGGTCCCTCCATATACTGTCTATTTCTAAGAAAATACTCCGTCTAACCACCTTCTACATTAAGAAGTTAGGATAATCTGGAATGCATTTATTTAATGGTTGTCACCCAGTCATAAAATTCAAACTCGAAATACAGAATGAGTCTACTATTCATTTCCTCGATGTGAAATTATCAAGGATGATCGATGGAACTCTGAAGAGATCGATTTATAGAAAGCTGTCATGGAATGGTCAACTGACAAATTTCTACAGCTGGATACCAAGTGGTCGAAAACAAAATCTGGTCAGGTCGCTTGCCACTTGCATTCAGCACATATGTAGTCCTGATACTATGGAGAATGAGTTAAATCTCTTCAGAAAAATCCTAATAGAAAATGGATTTCCATCACGTTTTATAGACAAGAATGTACAGTCAAATCCTATGAAATGTGACTTATCATCCGTAACCAAATAAGCAAAACTGTACATGAGCTTGCAATTCAAAAGTGACTTAGCTTCCGATATCAAATAAAAGAAAAATCCCACAATCTCTGAAAGGGACATTCCCTGCTGCATCTTTGAAAATAGCTTTTACCAGTCAACCATTGTTATTGAGTAACATGAAGGACAAGATCCCAATGTTGACCAACTTTATGTGTGTTTATCAATTCGTCTGCTTGCGTGGAGCTAGGTATATCGGCTGTTCGACTCGGGTCCTGTCCAAGAGGATGCAAGAACACTATCCTGCATGGTTACGAAGAGGTGGAAGTGGAGGTTTAATAGGCACAATCAATGAACATCTGGTCGATAATGATAGCCCTATCTCTACGGTGTCAGCCTTTAAAGTCATCTAGAAGACGAAAGGTAATTTACTCAAATCACTACGTACCAGACTCATCTGTATTGCTGCAGCTTTGGCTATCGAAACAGAAAAGCCAGATCTCTGTGTACAGAATAAGTTCATTCACCCCTCCGCCACCCCAACTTTAATGGTCTTAATCCCTCTATGCTAAAGTATGGTAATCCCAAATCATATTTTGGCTCTATCAATTTTTTCGTTTTGTCTATTCGATTTGTATACTCTTCCTTTATTACGTCAATTGTTACTATTATTACTACTCTCACTTTGAATTGTCCCCGGGTATTATTTCACTCATCACGTTTGTCATTCTAAATCGACTTTGTTTTGCGACGTCAAATTCTATGTTATCAGATCTTACATAACGTCCTTAAGTAATGTTTCCATTTTTATTCTAACTGTCTACTAATCGTATAACTGCATACTACTTCCGAGTTCTGTAAATTCTATGAATTATTCTATATGTGATATTAATTGTTTTGCGACTTGACATTTAACTATGACTTTGACCACAAACATTTTAATTTTAATTGCACTTTATACAATTATTATTATTTTATGCATTCACATCTATGATTCAATTCCCTCACCGGATATAATTTCTTGAAAAGAGTCTCTTCGCTGAATCACCACTTGTCTTGATTTTCTGTATGTGCCCCAATGGGAATTTTCCATAAATCTGGTATTAATCAACTTCTACTTTTACACTTTATTAACCGTAGCATCTTACCTGTTATTCGTCCCTTCTCCCCTCACATTTAATCTTTCCTTGACTACTCAAAATGGACAATGTCACATTACTACGGATATTAAATATTGTCAGTAAGACAAATGGCGTACCACTACTTAGTTAGGTTGTTACTGCTGTAGTCGACAGTTACCTAAACTCATTCGAGAAATCGGGGCTAATTCCATTTTGTCTGACTGTGAACATCCTCTCCATGTTCAACTCTACCACCAGCCACCCTACATCTCATCTGGTAGGATTAGAGGTCAGTGTAAAAGGTTATAGGCTCACTCGCACTACGAAGTATAAAAACTCAATGATACCCTGTTTAGCCCGCCTGTCCCACCCGTGTTCTATGTGATAAAGATGATAGTATTTACGAGTTGATCACGGATTGATATCAGTTAGAGAACCATTGAAAACCAGTCAAAGGGAGTACTGGACAGCCAGCTGTTTCCATTGTCCTAGTGCTTGGGAATTTTCGGGAGTACGCACCTACCACACAGAGTTCTAACCCATAACCTTCTGGTTACAAGGAAAGGTAGTTCGTATACCACTCAGCCACTGGGACGCGATTTGATGACCGGCCCTTGAATTCTAACTTCTACCAATTCTTAATTTTAGCGTGACCACCACCCAATGTCATCGGTGGAAAATTCATCCCTACTGCCGACTGGGTGGACCTCACACTGGTCATGACTTCTCAAGAGAACTCCAGGAAACTCCATCCTGTAGCAAGTCACTAGAGAGCATCAGATTAATTTCCTATATCTGGTTTTTAAAGATTAGTTTTGATTTCACGAGTTGATCACGGATTGACAGCAGTTAGAGAACCATTAAAACCAGTACTGGATTACTGGACAGCCAGCTGTTTCCATTGCCCTAGTGCTTGAGAATCATCGACAGTACGCACCCACTACACACAGGGTTCGAACCCAGGACCTTCCGGTTACAACGCAAGCTAGCCCGTATACCATCCAGGTACTGAGACCTAATTCAATGGCCCATGTCTAAGTCCCATGTAGTTTGCAGGTTGATTTTGGAGAAAATTTCTTGGTATTTCAATATCTTGTTCATAATTTATCATTATTTCTTCTAGGGTAACCCTATTTTCTATGCCAATATGCACTTTGATGAATACTGCCCACTTCTAATCGATCATATAATTGGTGAAATTGATACTTATTTGTTGTCACATCATGTTCATATGTTTATTTATAAGTATATTAACCTCAAACACTAATTTAAATAATAATCAAGTTTGTTGAATGTTCAGTTGAAGAGTCCTGCTGAAATTTGTAAATACGTTATACACTATTTTTGTTTCATGACTATTGCTTCTTTTAAGCAACGGGGATGTGGGTGTTCACCACTGAAGAGTCTCTCTCATACGGGGACTAAACAAACGTCCCGTTCTCTAACTTAGATGTGATTAGTTTAAATCTTGCCACAATCGACATTTTCATTTTGACTTAAATCAATTCCCACTGTACCAAATCATAGTCTTATATATCAATAATAGTCTGGCATTTGAATAAAGCAAGAACAAAACAGCAGTTTTTGCAGAATAAAATGGCACAATCATTGTTTATTTCGTTAGCTTCTCATCAGTTGCTTATAGCCCAAAGATATTATTAAGTATATCTCCAGAAACAATTTTAACATACTTGTACAGAATCCATTTTTAAACAAAAAATCAAAATTTGCATACAATGCTAATAATAATAATAAACACTTTATCCCGTCAAGAATAATAATCATACACAATGGAAACTTTCAGCGTTATATAATCAGATGAAAGAGAGAGGGTGAAAACATCCAGTTACAGGGATGAGCAAGGAAAGACTGATAACTGCTTCTTTCTGAACGCATAAATTGGGTTTCAGGCGCTTGATGGAGATTGCTTCCACAAACTTGAGGAGAATTGAACTCTTCTGCCTATCGATAATTTTGAACGATCTTGCGACGTTCACCTCATGACCAATGTCAAGGAGATGCCTGGCGATGGCACTGTTCAAAGCATTTTTTACCTGCAGACATAGACTTTTCTGTAAATGTTCAGAAAATCGAAGGTATACCCTTCTTTTTGTTCTTCCAATGTAACTGCTCCCGCAGATACATGTAAATTTGCTTACGCAGTTGTAATTAACATGAGAAGGATGTCTATCGATTTTTGACTGCACCATAGAGCAAGTTGTTCGATAGACGGGAACGAGCTTAGCTGCAGGATAGGCTGTGGGCTAGTGACGTCCTCAATCTTCTGTTGATAATTGCTGTAATGTTTTCACCATTATAATCAAGTTGAATGAAGATCGGCTTTTTCTCCACTGTGATTTGTTTGGCATTTGAGCGTTCAGATCTTCCGTACTTGTTAATGAACCTTTGAGGGTAACCATTGTTTTTCAACATCTTTTCGAGAAACATAAATTCTTCCTCTAATTTCTCTGTACAACATATTCTCGTAGCTCTAGAGTATAGAGTTTTGATTAGTCTACGTTTAAAGGTATTTGGATAGAAACTATTAAAATGTAGGTATTGTCCTCTCCATGTAGGCTTTCAGTAAATTGACCTCTGGAGACTACCATCTTCTAGGCGTTACATGGCACTGTCGAGGAAATGGAACTTTGCATCATTTTCAAGTTCCATAGTAAATTCAATATTTGTGTGTGTGTCATTTAATAATCTGAATAAGTGGGAAGCATTCTTTGGAGATAGAAAGAATCACCAACAAGAAACTATGGGAACAAACAAAACAAGAACCAATCGCTTAACGAATATGCAGAAGAAAGTGGAGATGGATTGGACACTCGCTGAGCTGAGGAGGCCGCCGGGTAACATTGCGCGTCAGGCCATAGCTCGAGTGGAACCCGAAAGGGAAGCAGCGAGTAGGACGTCCAAGGGTGACATGAAGGAGATAGTGTGAAGGGGAGTTGAAACAGTATGGACTAACATGGATGCAGGTGAAAAGTACAGCAGAAGACAGAAGCAAGTGGAGACGTGCAGTTGAAGCCCTATGTTCCACTAGGAACCCAAGGGAATAATAATAATAATTCTTCGGAGATAAAATGAAGTATACAACACGAGAATACTTTTTTCTTCGAATATTTCTACATTGCACCACATGATGTATTACAGATTACTGTTTTGCTGGAAGATCAAGAGTGAAGAGGTAATGCTATGCGACGAATTACATTGAGAATTCTCTCTGTTATGTAAAAGATTTTTTGCAGATTGAAGCTACTTTTATCATTATTATTATTACTGTAATAAAAGAAAAGGAGATCAGAGGAGAGTTACTTCTCTCTTCATCCATATCACTCTCAAGCTGTACAATCGCATATTATTATTGATTTATTACTGTTCCATTGGGTTCCAAGTGGAAAATACCGCTTCTACAGGACGTCTCCACTTTCTCTAATTCTCTGAGGTCCTCTTTAGCTGGCCTCACGATCGCCAGTCGTCTCTCATCTCCTCCTCTCTCAGTCTCCTTCATGTCATACTCAGAGGCACTCTCCACATGTTTATCACCCGGGTTCCATTCGACATTTGGCCTGTAGTGTGCTCGATACCATTCGACTGTCTCTTCAGTGGCATGTGCCTAATCCATCTTCATTTTGTTCTATATATCTGCTAAGCGACAGGTTTATATATTCGATGTTAAGATAGATCAGGTCCATTGTAGATTTGAAAAATAAGATCCAGATTTTCAGCTCCAATGTGAAGTCAGTGCTGCTCATCAGACAGATCAGAGATCTGGCGCGTCATGAAGAGCATCTCAAACAAACTACAGATCTTCATTAACAGTTGTCTTAGCTCAATACCACTCGAGATCAGATGGCCGGCCAGAAAAGATCAGCAACAGAGATCTCTGGGAGCAAACCAACCAGGAACCGATTGTGAAACAAATAGGCAGGAAGAAATGGAGGTGGATTGGCCATACTCTAAGGAAACCATCAAGTGACGTCACTAGACAAGTCATTGCTCGAGTGGAACCCGAAAGGGAAGCGGCAAGTTGGTCGTCAGTGCAAGGGTGACTTGGAGGAGGTCATGTGAAGAGGAGATGAAAACGTGTGGACAGACTGAGAGCCAGGTGAAGACTCTAGCAGAGAACCGAAGGCAATGGAGACGCACGGCTGAAGCCCTATGTTCCTCTAGGAATTAAAGGAAATAATAATAATTGTAGATGTAGTGACAGACTAAGCTTCTTCTGTCTACAGAATTCAGGACTCAACATGTGAATTGCTATTGATTCTGCGCTGTCAAGGAGTTTGAAGCTTGCTGTTTTAGCAAAACTCCCGCATTTGATGTAGATGACCTTGAATTTGGTTTTTGGGTTTGCCCAGATTCGACTAGGTGTTCCAGGACAGAGTTATGGGGTGGGGGTTCTATTTCCTCCTTTATAAAACCATCAATATTAATATTGACAGAAGTTAGAATTAATGCTCAAAGTGGCTGAATAGTCAACAAGCTTGGTTTCATAACCTGAAGGTACCAGATTCCATCCCTAGTGGAGTCATGAGTGTAACGAAACAGCTGTCCAGTGTTCCTTAGTGCTTACAGAGTGATCTACCTAAATGATGTCGGTTCACGAAGAAAATCCATTAGTTGGAATTAATCCAAAATCCCTGCAAAACTTATAATCTGAACAACAGAGATGAATCATATTTACTTCTGAGTCAAACTGTTCCAAAATCAATAACTTGTTAGCAGAAACTACTCAGTGGTCCTCGTCAAATGATCTTAAGCTTAATCCTTCCAAATGTCTATTTGTTAACTTTACTGTCAGAAACGCTAGAGTAGCTTACAAGATCTGGTTGGTTTGTGTGATTCTAATATCATAGATCGCACTGAAGTTGAAACCAAATTGAATGTTCCTTGGAGTGTGCATTTCTTCTTATCATCCTTCCTGGTCTTCCCACATCATGTTAGTTTCCAGAAAGATATTTCGTTTGATGTTATATGAGTGGGTCGTAGGACACTCGATAACCAGGCGCATGGTCCGGGGTTCGATCCCTGGCCGACGTACGCCTGATATCAATGGTTGGCCTGTTAAATTTGTGCTGCCGATTTCACATGCTGAGAATTCCATACTTGTACCAGAAATACGGTGTGGAATCAAGCTATTATTATTATTGTATCCTTTAATTCCTAGAGGAACATAGGGCTTCAACCGTGCGTCTCCATTGCGTTCGGTTCTCTGCTAGAGTCTTCACCTGGCTCCAAGTCTTCCCACACGTTTTCATCTCCTCTTCACATGACCTCCTCCAAGTCACCCTTGCACTGACGACCAACTCGCCGCTTCCCTTTCGGGTTTCCCTCAAGCGATGGCTTGTCGTGTGATGTCACTTAATGGTTTCCTCAGAGTATGGCCAGCCAATCCATCTCCATTTCTTCCTGCATATTTGTTTCACAATCGGTTCCTTCTGGGTTGGTTCGCTCATTGCCAGAGATCTCTGTTGCTGATCTTTTCTGGCCGGCCATCTGATCTCGAGTGGTATTGAGCGAAGACAACTGTTAATGAAGGTCTGTAGTTTGTTTGAGATGCTCTTTATGACGCGCGGTGCAAGTCTCTGATCCGTATAGTAGCACTGACTTCACATTGGAGTTGGAAATCCGGATCTTATTTTTGATGCTGAGTGTTGTTGACCTCCACACAGACTTGAGAGTAGTGAAAGCTTGTCTTGCTTTTCCGATTCTTGCTTTGATATCCTCGTCAGTTCCGCCTGTAGTTGAGACGATGCTTCCCAGATAGGTGGGTAGATGAAGGAGGTTGTTTCTTTCAGGTTCCTCCCAATTATGCTGATTGTTGTCTGTTGTTGTTGCTGGTGGTGGTGTTGCCCAGGAATTTTCTTCACCTCTGTTTTATCTATGTTCACCTGAAGTCCAATCTTTGATGCTTCTTCTGCTAACTTGTTGCTTTTCGTTTGCATGTCTTCCAGTTTGTGGGAAATCAGACATATATCATCGGCGAAGTCGAGATCCTCCAAGTTTTTTGTGTGTGTCCATTTTATGCCTGTTTCCTCATTGCCCACTGTTTGTCGCAATATCCAGTCTACTGCAATCAGGAAAATCATTGGCGATAGTAGACAGCCTTGTCTTACTCCTGGTCTCACTTCGAAGGATTCTGTAAGTTTCCCGTTGTGGATTATTTGGCGGCATGCAGCATTGTCGTACAGCTGTTGGATGAGATGTATGATTGTCGGTGGTACCCCTTGGTAGTAGCCAAGTAGTTGCCAAAGCACCTCTTGATCGACGCTGTCAAAGGCCTTTTCAAAGTCGATGAAGTTGAGATAGAGAGGTGACTGCCATTCCAAACTTTGTTCAATGATGATCCGTAGTGTGGCGATTTGATCAATACATGACTTGTTACTCCTGAATCCAGCTTGTTCTGGTCGAAGTTTTTCATCCAAGGCTTGTTTGATTCTCTCCAGGATGATGCGGCTTAGTATTTTGCTTGGAATGGACAGGAGCATAATTCCGCGCCAGTTCTTGCATTGACTTAGGTCTCCTTTCTTTGGTAGTTTGGAATCAAGCTATGATAAATTAAATAAAATGTAAGAAAGTTCAGACGATCTGGTATCATTCCGTCTTTATTGTTACCGTTTGTTAATTCTTGTGATATTCTGCTTATACTTCTTTACTGCTCTCCCACCTTAATCTCTACCGGGCTACTTAAGAAAGACTTTGTTATACTGCGTAAAGCACTAAAAGCCGTCAGTAGGGCAAGTGGAGTATCGCTAAACCAACTCGTTCGTTAATACTATTGTAGACAGACACTTGGATTCTTGCAAGAAATTAGCAAATATTATCCTGTCAGACTCTGGACATCCTCTCCATACACAACTCTCTCCTTACATCTATCCCATCAGGTAGGGGGAACTAGAAGCAACTATAGAAGACTGTATGCTCGGGCGACCAAGTACAAAAACTCTACGATACCATATTTAGCAGGCACACATTTTATGTGATGAGAAAAGTGGAAGACAGGAAATAACCAACTTCCTGATGACCTCTAAAAAACAACCCCATTGATTTTGTTCTCATTATGACATTGTCGCTAATATTTTCAATTGATTTAATTTTATATTCACTTCTTAATGAACAATATTATTAATGCAAATGGCCTATTTTAATTACTACCCCTGTGACGATGACATTAGATGCAACATGGTATTTCATATTTGTACCGAAAGGGCTATTTGGAATAAAGCTACTTGTATTATTATTATTATTAGTTTACACTAGAAGTCGTTCGCCAATGAAGAGTCGCTTGGAACATGAAATGTTATCAATAAAAGTATGGAAAGCAAAAAGTCAATAACGGAAAATAGATATGACGTAAGCGATGAGGTGAAAACAAAAGAAACCAATCAATGATAATGGGAGAAAAGAACAAATGAATTGGATGTTGATATAAGAGGGTAGTAACAAAAGTGATGAGTTGTCACAAGCGATTGTTAAGAAAGAGTCATGCAATTACATGAAGAGTCTGGTGAAAGAGTTGGGCTCAGGATGTACATGGAAACAAAATAACATACAGAATTACGTAAGAGTTTTAAGTAGTTAGAAAAATAAGCATACAAACAAAAGTTAAGTCAAATCAACAGAGTTGTTACCATGATAGTAGAAGTGGTTGAATAAATTTCTTTTCTTTGCATAGTTCTGGTTCTTCCAGCCGAATGGCTAGGGCTTCTGCAATGCAAAGAAGACGGAAACGCATTGTCTTTGCCAGGTTGTTCTTCACTTTGTAGATTACTTTGAAGCAGGAGGCATTTGTTGAGATGGAATGACTGGTGGTGACGAGATGTTCGATTATCCCACTCCTTATACGGCCGCTACTTCCTTTCTGCGGCCTCTCTGGATAGTGCTCTTTGAAGCTTTTTGACAGGATGCGCGTCGAACGACCGATGTACCTGGCTGGCTCCACAGCAACAGGTGAACTGATATATACACATAGAAGTGGTCAGGTGTGAGGTCTTGTGCTTTGGGCTTCTGCAGATCAGCGGGTGACTGGAGAACACTGCTCTGAATGTTGCTGCAAAGAAAGTTCTTCATAGAGAAAGTGAAATTCTCCTCCTAAAGACATCAGTGAGTAGGTCACCTTTGAAGTCGAGGTTCATATAAAGTATCTTTTTTGCCACGGATGGCGTCTCTTGCTTTTGGATTTTCTGTTTGATGTTTTTGTCCATGAATCTTGGTGGATAAGCGTTTTGTATGAAGATTTCTTTCAGGAAGTGTAGTTCTTCTTCCAGTGTGTCAGAGCTGCAGATGCATCGGACGTGAGTAGCAAGAGATCTCATTAGGTTTCTTTTTCGACTGATTGGTACCCAGCTGTAGAAGCTTGTCAGTTGGCAGCTCCATGTAGGTTTCCTATGGATGGACCTTCTTGAAGTTCCATCAGCTTTCCTTGTATGTTCAACATCAAGAAAATGAGCTTTAGATTCGTTTTCAATTTGAAGAGTGAAGCTTGTCACTGAATGGCAGTTGTTGATAATTTGTAGTTGTCATTTCGTAGGTCGGTCTCATCAGCTGCCTACACCACATAAAATTTAATGGAATCAGTTATCATACAAGTTCAACATACATTTTGCTTATCATTAAGAATCAGTCCTCCAGTAAGTAAAGATTGTTGTTGTAAGAAAGTCATAGTGGAATAAAATATAAGGATGACAAGGTTAACTCAAATTCAGAGATTTCATTGGTTACAGGATTTCATCATGAGCTGACATTAGTTAGAGAACTACTAGAAAACTATCTAACTATCTGTTTCGTCTTAGCGCTTGGGTCTCTTCACAGTACGCAGTCACCACAGGGATGTTTCAGAGGCGAGCTCGTGGGCCATTAAGTCGGGGGGACCCGACCTAATGGTGATATATATATATATATATATATAGCACAACCGTCATCCAGTGTCGCCGTCGATTAACTGTCCTCGTGCCTCACCTGGTGGACGCCGCTGGTTACGGCTTCGAATGAATTGGTAGAAGTTGGAATTCACTGACCACTGCCTCGGGTTCCAGTGATTGAATGACTCACGAGCTCTCCTTGTAACCAGAAGGCCCTGGGTTCAAACCCCAATGGGTGCGTAGTTTGAGGAGTTACCATAGGTTCTAATGGGAAGTCGTGACCAGTGGTGTACAGCAGGTAGGAAGTGAGGACAAATGCTCAACATAGATGACAATGACTAATGCCAGTTTAGGTATATCGTGAATTGGCAGAAGTTGGGATTCATAGACTGGACATCGGAAAAGGTTTAAGTGGCTTAATGGTCTACAATCTCGCTGGGTCTGAAGCCGGAAGGTCCTGAGGGAATTGATTCATAATAAAGGAGAAAATGTATTCCTCTAGTGGATGGATGGTAAACAGCAGTGAAATTCAAGATTCACATTTACTCCTACGTGAGACTTGTCATCTGGATGTAAGTGATGCTGTTCCAAAGGGACTCAAACCTTGTACTCATCATTTCAAACGCCAAAGTGTCAAACACTAGACCACATGGGCTTTTAAGTTGTACGTAGCTGGCGAGAAGCAGACGAAATGAGATGGATCCATACTGTTCTGCACCCGTATTTGTTTTCATCTCAGTTCAGATTTATAAAGGAGAATTCATGTACAACAAATGCGGCTGCAGCAGTTTCTTTAGTATGCTTAGAATAGGATTCACCATTGTGAGACGATACCTAATGCCTTAGCAAATATAAAGAATGCAGATGCCCATCAGACAACAACAACAATCAGCATAAATGGAAGGAACCTGAAAGAAACAACCTCTTTTACCTACCTATCTACCTGGGAAGCATCGACTCAACTACAGGCAGACGGAACTGACGAGGATATCAAAGTAAGAATCGGAAAAGCAAGACAAGCTTTCACTACTCTCAAGTCTGTGTGGAAGTCAACAGCACTCAGCATGAAAATGAAAGAAAGATCCAGATTTTCAACTATAATGTGAAGTCAGTGCCGCTCAACAAACAGATCAGAGACTTGGCGCGTCACGAAGGGCACTTCGAACAATCTACAGACTCTCGTCAATAGCTGTCTTCGTTCAACACCACTCAAGATCAGACGGCTAGAAAAGATCAGCAATTCAGAGAGATCTCTTGGAGCGAACCAACCTAGCAGGAACCAACTGCGCAAGAAATATGCAGGAAGAAGTGGAGATGGATTGGCCATACTCTGAGAAAACAAACCATCAAATGAGTGACATCACACTCCAGGCTATCACTCGAGTGGAACCCGAATGGGATGCGGTGAGTTGGTCGTCAGTGCAAGGGTGACTTGGAGGAGGTCATGTGAAGAGGAGATGAAAGCATGTGGGCAGACATGGAGCCAGGTGAAGACTCTATCAGAGAACCGAACGGAATGGAAACGCACGGCTGAAGCCTCTAGGAATTAAAGGAAACAATAATAATATATTAATAATCAGTATTAATAATATGTTCAGTTATTTCACTTCAAGCCGACTGACTTTTTCTACTATGTAACAACACCTTAGGTAGAGCATATCTCGAACATAATCGTTTACCAATTCAAGATTATTACAGACAGTGATGAGATCAGTCGGTAAGCTACTCCCGTCCTTCTAATGCCGTGTGATCACACAGTTTCATAAATTGGTTTTTTGGGGATTTTGTTTGATTGTTTGGAGGATTTCACCATGAGCTGACATCAGTTAAAGAACCATTGGAAAACTAGCACTGGAGTACTGGACATTTGTTTCGCCCTAGTTTTGGAGTCTTCACCCAATGTAGTTCAAACTTAGGATTTTCTGTTTATAAGACAATCTCTTTTGTACTTGATCACGGATTGATATCAGTTAGTTTGTTGTTGTTTGTTGTTTGTTTTTTCCTTCACGTTCCCCAGTGGAACATAGGGCTTCAAGCTAGTGGCTTGAAGTTTCTGTAGCAGTGCTTATTTTTACGGGATGGGGTTGCTAGCCTCATGCCCAACCTTCCCTCTTTACCAGCGTTATTTCTGGCTCAGCGGGGTAAAGGAGTGCGTCGGCCACAGGGAGTACTGGACAGCCAGCTGTTTCCGTTGTCCTAGTTTGGGAATCACCGGCAGCACTCACCCAGTGGAGTTGTTAGATTTTATAAAAGCATTACACTGAAAGGATTGAGAAAAATAAATAGATAAATAAACGATTTCACGATGAATCAGGGACTCATTTTAGTCAGGGAGTACTGAACAGCTGTTTCGTCATCCTGGTGTTCGCGACTCTTCAACAGCACGTACCCCGCAACGCTTGACTATAGATCAAACTTTCAGGGCCAGTCTTCAGGTAACACTCTGGAATTGCACACCCTCCAGCCACTCGGACAGAATCCATCAAGTCCAACTTCTGCTAATTCGCATTATATAGCGTGAGCAACAGTCAGTGTCATCAGTGAGTGTTTGTCTTCTCAAGGAACTTGGTGAACGCTATTGGTCACAACATTTTACTCGAACTTCAGGGAATTTCCTCTTGTGGTTAGTTACACTAGTGGTTGGTTTGCAGAGATATGATTGGTTACTGACTGACTAAATTTAATTTAGAGAACCAGAAAGTGCTGGACAGTTGAATGGTGTCTACGAGCTCACCTTATAGCCTAAAGGTATTGGCTGTGTACTATTGAGGTCCCAGACACACCAGAATGAAACAGCTGTCCAGCTTTCCCAGTTGGTGGTTTTCAATGGTGATTCTCTAACTGAAATCAAATTATGATCAACCATGAAAAAAGGGATAAGACAAGCTCATCGAAGAAATTGCTAAATGGTCACGCTATGTCGTGAACTGGCAGAAGTTAGAATTCATGCACCGGCCATTGGATCCGGGTCCAAGTGGCTTATTGGTCTACTAGCTCGCCTTGGAATCATTACTAATTGACAAAGCTGGTCAACTGTAGTCTGGTCATGTCAAACTTGACGGTTACGTGTCGTGCATTCAAATGAAAACTAGATTCAATCCACAATAATTACAGTGAAACGATCAACTGTTGATATGCTCGGCTGGTAGTGAACAGGTCACTCATTTGAATGCTGTTACAACTTGTTTAGAGAATCATAAGATACCAGAGACTTTTATTCGATTGATTTTGTCACTCCTCAGGGGTGCACACATAATATCGCTTTATGGATAGTACTGTGAATCGTTAACTTCTGATATAAGTACTTCAGCATTCACCGGCTGATCCAGTCAAAATTCAACAATTCAATGTAATAGGAGGTGGGTGATGATTTCCAAATCATCGAATCCTGGAGCCTTATCAAAAAACGCCATAATCAGTAGGAACGATTAAGTTGTTTTGTTAAAAGAGCTACTCACCGACGTCATATATATGACGTCATCGACCGAAAAAACTTGACGATATAATGTATCCCTGAGATTATGTTTGCCCCGCCCCCATATTTATATCATATGAGCTCGGCAAGCACTCCGTAATGTTAAATGTTTGTTTAACTAATGTGTTAGTCAGTAAAATTAACTGCCTTCTTTAAACAAGAAAATTTAAAATGACAGTTTAAATTTTCGCTTGTTTTTTTCCCTTGAATTGATACACTTAAACAAAACGAATAGATAGGTAGACAAACAAACACACCGTTATAAATAGAACATACGGACGCACGCACACACGCACACTGACACACACTGGAGTATGTGAAAAGTAATCATTGCCTTCACCCTCCCACGCAAGTTATAAAAACTTACGCAATCAATTTTATTTAATGATTCAACAGTAATAAATAAATAAAACGTAATAGTTTTAAAATCCTTTAAAAGATTTCGAAAATAATAACAATAATAATTGCTTTATTGATTAATTAACTGGATACATATACAGGCTTTGTTGCTTGAAACAATAAGTGCTTGATTAAACTCTCATCATTCACTTGGTTATAGATACATTCATGCAAATGACGAGTCTCAAGTAGGACGAAACGCATTTCGACGACTTCACTGCTAGCCACCATCGATCAGTCAACTAATATATGGTTTGGTTTGATCATGACATGACATGAATTAGATTACCATTAGGAAACCATGAGGTACTGGGCAGCTGTTTCTTCCTAGTCTAAGATTCTTCATCATTATGCACCTACTGGAGTTCGAACCCAGGACTTTCCGGCCATAAGGTGAACTCACAGACTATTCAGCCACTGGGACCCAACGCAATGTCCCATGAATAACAGTTTCTGCAAGCAGACAAACAATCAAATCTCTGCTAGTCAACAGAAGCTCACTAGTGACTAGCCCTATTCAGGAAGTACCTGGGGTTATAATGAGAAGTCGTAAACAGCGGGGGCCACTAAGTCAGGCACTAAGGAATTTACTCGACCATGACATTGGCTGCCTTTTGCGCTAAATATATGCCGTCAGAATTTGTCATTGATAGACCATTGGATCAGGTCCCAGTGTGTCTGAATGATCTTGAAGGTTACCTTGTAGTCAAAAGCTCCTGGATTCGTGATTCGGTTTTTGCATGCTAATGAAGAGTTCTAAATAGGACGAAACGGTCGTCTAGCAGTTCTTAGTCTTTCAGTAGCTCTTTAACCGACGTCAGTTCGTGACGACATCAGCACCGAAATTAATTAAAATCCTTACGAAACCCTCTTGCTCGTTAGTAGCGATATGACAGATGTTCTTAAGTTCATAACCAATGGAGTCTACCATCTTAGGGTAAAGTGGATGTTCAACGATGGCATTGGCTGACAGTAGCTCTATATCGCCAACAGAGAGGAATTAAAATCCATGGGTTGTTGAATACCTAATCAATAGCTCAATAATCAACGAGTTATCCTCATGACTCAAAAGTTCTCCATTTGATCCCGGGTAGGCTTGTGGGCGCACACTGCCGAAAAGTATGAAACTAGGATGAGACAGCTGTGACATACACCTTAGTTTCCAATGATTCTCTGTTTAATATCAGTTAGATACGAGTTCCACATTAAACTATATCGACAAAATGTTACAATCTGTTGAAAGGTACTCCTTCATGGTATAAAGATTTTAGAAATTTACTTTTTATTTGATACTATTCAAAAGATTAATTAAATAGATCCAGCATATATCTATACAGTTGATATAACAGAAGACAATCCTAGAATAGCGATTGGCATCCTTGGAGAAAACCGACAGATACCCCTTGTAGTATTTGATGCAGTATAAAGGACAGTTGACTTCAAAGTCTGTACGTAACTATGCCCACCAAAAGCAAGTTTACACCATTATAATTTTCAGTAGGGGGGGGTGAACAAGTACTATGATTGTGAGTCAAAGAACCTACAACATTGCATCCATAAAATATATTTTTGATCCAGTTTTGTCATTATGAAAAAAGCCAAACAATAGCTCTCCAACAAACCTCAATATTACATAAATGTATACATACCTCCGATTTTCTGAACATATACCGAAAAGTCTACGTCTCAAGGGAACAAACTATTATAATAGCGCTATTACCAGACATTTCCTCGATACGGGTCATGAGGAGGTGGAAATCGCGAAATCCTTTAATAGATAAAGGAGCTCGATTCTCCTCAAGTTTTCCGAAGTAATTTCTATCAAACACTTGAAACCAGATTTATGTGTTCAGAAGGAAGCAGTTATCAGTCTTTCCTTGCCAACCTGGCAACTGGATGTCTTTATTCTCCCATTCCATTACGTAATCTTTGGCTATGACTTCATCCTTTTGACATAGTGTAATTTTGCTTGTCTCTTGTTTCCATGATTTAAGTTGAACTCAGTACATTGTTATCTAATTTATTAGTCACTCGTCATCTTACGCATCTCTCATCTTTATTACGTAACTACCTTACCATTGTATGCATACATTTATTATGTTTAAAATTGAACTGCCTGCTTCAGTTTTCATCCTTTTCAAACCTGCTGACAAATCTCTGCTGATATTCGTTGTCTCATTGACATTTCTCTAGGTTCCGTAGCTCTTCCTCGTCCTCCTCTTCCTCCAATTTGTCACTGCAGAGCATATTCTTCTCACTGTGGGAAATAATGTTTTATCTGTCTGTCTGTTTTTGACATAGAACTTTGCACCGATGTGCAGCAGTTCAAGCCACCGCACTCCTTCCATGTAGCACATAAAGCAAGAGAAGAAAGTAGAAGAAATGCAAAATAGAGATAGTAAACAGGGATATAAGACAATAGGAATACGAATATCGAAGAAAATTATAGTTTTATTGGGTATCATGAGTCACAAGGAATGGATGCATCTGCGCTATTCACTGAGAACTATTTTCAGCCATATCACCAATTATCTCCGGCCTTCATTGGTGTTTACCGTCCGAAGAACCACAACCACTCAAGAGGTCTACACCTTCATACGTGACTGGCTGGCTGGCTTAAACTAACTGTTGTGGATTTCATTGACTGATCAAGCCATTTTCTCGTTTGACCACCACCAGTCCACTCTTTTGCAGCCTGAACCATCCTATGTCAGCTAACATTCCCTGTTCAGGAAGGCGATCGATGGCTAGCCATGCATGTGTAACACATGTCCTAACCATTTCACTCAATCCATGTAACTTCACAACCTCGTCGATTGACTTCCCCTCCCTCCTAACCTACCACTCGACCGGCACCTAACCTGAATATTGCTCACCCTATTATACCACCGCTTCACACGGGAGATAGGACACAGGCACCTAAGGTCAAAGACAGCTAGCCAGCCAGGCTTTTCATTGCTTCCACTCCCAATGGCCAGGTCTCACAGCCATTAAGGAGGATGGGGTGGACTAATGATGTTTTGACTAATGTACAGTTGTAGTTAACCCGAAAAAAAAACTATTGAAATTCAGCTGATTCCATTATGGATTAAAAAAAGCTCATGATGAGAATCCTGAAACCAATCAAATCCCTACAAACCAACACTTGAATATCAATGAGATGCAAACTAGCGACTTGCCCTATTCAGATAGGTAGTTACCTGGGGTTCTAGTGAGAAGTCGTGACCAGTAGGGTGCAGCAGGTCGGGCGTGAGGACAAATACTCGCCGAAGACATTGGCTAGTGGTCGCGCTATATCGTGAATTGGCAGAAGTTCGAATTCATGGGCCACTGGATCTCGTCCTAGTGGCTTAATGGTATACGAGCTCGCCTTGTAACCAGAAGGTACTGGGTTCGAATCCCGGTGGATGCGTACTGATGAGGTGTCCCAAACTAGGACGAAACAGCTGTCCAGTACTCCCAGTTGGTTTTCCAGTGGTTCTCTAACTAATGTCAGCTCATGATAAAAATCCTGTAACCAATCAAATCCCTACAAACCAACACTTGAAAAAAATTTATTTTGATAAAATCACAGTGTTGTTATATAGTAATATTTACTGATGACCACACGCTTCGAGCACAATTTATTGCCACTCATAATCATATCAAGGCACTACTGACACAAATTTTTTCCTTCATTTATATGCATGAGTGGAATTGATGATTAGACATTTGAATAAAATCAATATAAGACACCCTTGAAACAGAATGGAAGATAAAGTACATTCGGAACCAGTATTAGTGTTATCAGTGAAATACAATAGGATGGGAAATAAGGCGAGTGTTCTTAGTCAGTAAGATGGGAAATAAATTGCGTTTTGAGTAAAATCAATAACTTGTTATAATGTACGTGAATTGAAATACATTTTAACATTATTTATTATCCTCCTCTGATTTGACTGACTGGTGGTAATAATATCTTCCATATCTCTGGTCACCCAGAAGACAACCACACACACACCGAGGGCGTGGCTATAATGATGTCACCAACGGCAACCAAGGCTCTGATACAATGGGAGGCGATCTCACCCAAGATAATAACCGCCAGATTCAACTCCAAAGGAAGGAAAGTGTCAATTATACAATGCTATGCACCGACCAACAACGCAGACCTCGAAAAGAAAGAAGAATTCTACAGACAACTGCAGGCAGCAATAGACAATACTCCAGCCGGTGACATCAAAATACTAATGGGAGACATGAACGCCAAACTGGGACCAGACAACACAGGAAGGGAACTCATCATGGGTAAAGAAGCTCTGGGAGAGATGAATGAAAATGGAGAACTCTTCGCCGACTTCTGCGCCTTCAATGAACTAGTGATTGGTGGCAGCGTATACAAACACAAGGATATTCACAAGGCTACATGGGTGTCACCAGATGGGCGAACCAAAAACCAAATTGACTTCATCACAATCTCGAGGAAGTGGCGGCGCAGCCTACTGGACACAAAAGCAAGAAGAGGAGCAGACGTTGGCTCAGACCACTACCTCGTACAAGGAACAATCCAACTCAAATTAAAGGCTTTCAGAGAAACAGGAGCTGCAGATAGACCACAAGCCAAGTTCAACACTCAAAAACTAAAGGACCAGGATACAAAGGATATCTTTACTGCAAGTATAAAGGACAAAGCCGAGACACAAATCAACACTGGTGAAGAGGTCAGCGTCGAAAAACACTGGAACAACCTGAAAACAGTATGGAGCGAAACCTGCATGGAAGTTCTGGGCAGAAAGAAGAGACAGGACAAACCGTGGCTCACTACGGACACTTGGAGGCTAATAGAGGAGAGAAGGATGGTGAAACAAAAAATTCTGCAGTGCACCGACGAGCAACAGAAACAGGAGTTGAATGTAAGCTACAATACACTGAACAAAGGAGTAAAGAAGAGTGCCAGAGAAGACAAAAGAAAGTATTATGAAGCCATGGCCAATGAAGCAGAACAAGCTGCAGGCAAAGGAGACCTCGCAACACTTCACCAAACAACTAGGTACCTTTCAGGCAAAAATTCATCACAAATTAAGCCAGTGAAGGATGAAAATGGAAAGCCAATCACCAAAGAAGTGGAGCAAAGGAAACACTGGGCTGAACACTTCAAAAGACTACTAAACCGACCGCCACCTACAACGCGCCCAACAATACCAACAACGGAAGCAGAATTACCAGTGAACATCAACCCCCCGACGAAATCAGAAGTCCTGAAGGCAATCAAGATGCTGAAAGCTGGGAAAGCAGCAGGACCAGATGGAATCCCAGCAGAAGCATTGAAAGTCGACCCAGAGACAACAGCAGACCTGATGACGCCACTACTGGAGAAGGTGTGGAAAGAAGGCAAAGTACCCGAGGATTGGAAGAAAGGATACTTATTCAAGTTACCAAAGAAAGGAGACTTAAGTCAATGCAAGAACTGGCATTGAATTATGCTCCTGTCCATCCCAAGCAAAATACTAAGCCGCATCATCCTGGAAAGGATCAAACAAGCCTTGGATGAAAAACTTCGACCAGAACAAGCTGGATTCAGGAGTAACAAGTCATGTGTTGATCAAATCGCCACACTACGGATCATCATTGAACAAAGTTTGGAATGGCAGTCACCTCTCTATCTCAACTTCATCGACTTTGAAAAGGCCTTCGACTGCGTCGATCGAGAGGTGATTTGGCAACTACTTCGCTACTACGGCGTGCCGCCGACAATTATACATCTCATCCAACAGTTGTATGACAACGCTGCATGCCAAGTAATCCACAACGGGAAGCTCACGGAATCCTTCGAAGTGAAGACAGGAGTAAGACAGGGTTGCCTACTATCGCCAATGATTTTCCTGATTGCAGTAGACTGGATAATGCGACAGACAGCGGGCAATGAGGAAACAGGCATAAAATGTACTCACACAAAGAACTTGGAGGATCTGGACTTCGCCGATGATATATGTCTGATTTCCCACAAACTGGAAGATATGCAAGTGAAAAGTAACAAGTTGGCAGGAGAAGCATCAAAGATAGGACTCCAGGTGAACATAGAGAAAACGGAGGTGATGAAGATTCCTGGCCAACACCAACAGCAACAACAACAGACAGCAATCAGCATAAATGGGCGGAACCTGAAAGAAACTACCTCCTTTACCTACTTGGGAAGCATTGTTTCAACTACAGGCGGAACTGACGAGGATATCAAAGCAAGGATCGGGAAAGCAAGGCAAGCTTTCATTACTCTGAAGTCTGTGTGGAGGACATCATTCAGCGTCAAAAATAAGATCGGGATTTTCAACTCCAATGTGAAGTCAGTACTACTATACGGATCAGAGACTTGGCGTGTCACAAAGAGCACCTCAAACAAGCTACAGACCTTCATTAACAGATGTCTTCGCTCAATACTCAAGATCAGATGGCCGGAAAGGATCAGCAACAAAGATCTCTGGGAGCGAACCAACCAGGAACCGATTGTGAAACAAATAGGCAGGAAAAAATGGAGATGGATTGGCCACACTCTGAGGAAACCAGCAAGTGACATCACTAGACAAGCCCTCGAGTGGAACCCGAAAGGGAAGCGGCGAGTTGGTCGTCCAAGGGTGACCTGGAGGAGATCATGTGAAGAGGAGATGAAAGCATGTGGGCAGACCTGGAGCCAGGTGAAAACTCTAGCAGAGAATCGAACGCAATGGAGACGCATGGCTGAAGCCCTATGTTCCTCTAGGAACTAAAGGAAATAATAATAATATCTCTGGTATTTGTGTTGAGTCACTTCTATTGCATATGTTGTTTGTAGACTCGATGAACAAGGATTCAGTAGTCTATGTCTCTCTCTCTCCCTACTTATATTACTTCTTGGAATTTTAACCCTCTCCCACCCTATTGTGTGGTTGTGCATTGTTAATGCATGGAGTGCAATCGCTGAGGTTTTTTCTAAATTACTTATGTTCGCCTGGTCAGTGATTATAACCTCAGCTAAATTCTTATATTCTGACAATCTGACCACCCCCGATCTACTAGTTTGACCTATGCAGTTGACCTCACATTCATTGCAGGGTATTTTGTAAATTATATTGTTTTGAATCTCTGAGTGAGTTTGTGGGTTTGAATGTCACCTTAATTCTTGCTTTATTAAGAATCATACGTAGGGTGTCAGATGTCCCCTCCTTATATGGCATAACAGTATATGCCTTATATTCTCTCTTATTTATGTTATCATTATTAGTTTCACAATTATTTTTATTTTGCTTTTGACCTTTCTTGATCTTCCTAATGAATTTTACAGCATGGTTACTCAACACCAACGCTTCATTTGCCTGTTTCATTTCATCATTTAGGTCTTTAGTTGTACTACATGGGATGACTTTCACCCATGTACTCTTTCAGTAGATGGATTTCTACAATCCACCATCTGTCCTGCGTTTTACAATGAAATCCAGAAAAAGTTGAATTAATACTAGACAAAGAATATTCCTTTCGATGACTTCATCATCATCAGGCTTCAAGCTAGAGACTTGAAGTTTCTGTAGCAGTGTTTTTATTTTTACAGGAAGGGGTTGGTAGCCTGCCTCATGCCCAACCTTTCCTCTTTACCAGCTTTATTTCTAGCTCAGCGAGGTAAAGGAGTACGAAAGGAGATCCAAACCCAGACCATGTGCATGGTCGGAGAGCGTCCTAACCGCTTTGCCACCGACGCACCATCATGAACACGCACAGTGCCTCATCATCATCAGGTTCTACAGTTATATATACATAACAGTTAATGAATTAATTAGTGTTATTAACAACATTCACGTTTAAATAACATTGAATCAATAATAATAATGGTATCAATGGATTACAGTTCGACGGTATCAACATACTTAATGCACTGAATATCAGAAAGGTTTGGAAATTTATGAATTTATAGTCGCTACTGAAGAAGATCATGGCAGTAGAAGTAGCTTGATTTGGTTCTTCTGTATACAGAGCACCAATTGTGTCACAGGCGAATCACGATAGCCACTACTGTTTAGAGTATGCGGTACCTGTATTTTTTAGCAATTTGTTTGATACTTGATAGATGATAGATAGATAGATAGATAGATAGATAGATAGATAGATAGATAGATAGATAGATAGATAGATAGATAGATAGATAGATAGATAGATAGATAGATAGATAGATAGATAGATAGATAGATAGATAGATAGATAGATAGATAGATAGATAGATAGATAGATAGATAGATAGATAGATAGATAGATAGATAGATAGATAGATAGATAGATAGATAGATAGATAGATAGATAGATAGATAGATAGATAGATAGATAGATAGATAGATAGATAGATAGATAGATAGATAGATAGATAGATAGATAGATAGATAGATAGATAGATAGATAGATAGATAGATAGATAGATAGATAGATAGATAGATAGATAGATAGATAGATAGATAGATAGATAGATAGATAGATAGATAGATAGATAGATAGATAGATAGATAGATAGATAGATAGATAGATAGATAGATAGATAGATAGATAGATAGATAGATAGATAGATAGATAGATAGATAGATAGATAGATAGATAGATAGATAGATAGATAGATAGATAGATAGATAGATAGATAGATAGATAGATAGATAGATAGATAGATAGATAGATAGATAGATAGATAGATAGATAGATAGATAGATAGATAGATAGATAGATAGATAGATAGATAGATAGATAGATAGATAGATAGATAGATAGATAGATAGATAGATAGATAGATAGATAGATAGATAGATAGATAGATAGATAGATAGATAGATAGATAGATAGATAGATAGATAGATAGATAGATAGATAGATAGATAGATAGATAGATAGATAGATAGATAGATAGATAGATAGATAGATAGATAGATAGATAGATAGATAGATAGATAGATAGATAGATAGATAGATAGATAGATAGATAGATAGATAGATAGATAGATAGATAGATAGATAGATAGATAGATAGATAGATAGATAGATAGATAGATAGATAGATAGATAGATAGATAGATAGATAGATAGATAGATAGATAGATAGATAGATAGATAGATAGATAGATAGATAGATAGATAGATAGATAGATAGATAGATAGATAGATAGATAGATAGATAGATAGATAGATAGATAGATAGATAGATAGATAGATAGATAGATAGATAGATAGATAGATAGATAGATAGATAGATAGATAGATAGATAGATAGATAGATAGATAGATAGATAGATAGATAGATAGATAGATAGATAGATAGATAGATAGATAGATAGATAGATAGATAGATAGATAGATAGATAGATAGATAGATAGATAGATAGATAGATAGATAGATAGATAGATAGATAGATAGATAGATAGATAGATAGATAGATAGATAGATAGATAGATAGATAGATAGATAGATAGAAGGACTCTGCAATGCTAGCTAGCTAGATTTGTAACTAGTTTGCACCAGATGGTCTAATATCGATCTGTTGATAATGGTTTCTACTACACCTTTACTTAGCCACACTAAGCATTTTTAAAAATTTGAATTTTCCCCTCAACTTCATATCAGATAAATCATTACATACAATGAGTATATCTCATCAACCTAACTGGCGTATTATAGGATCATTCACCTGATCGTACCTTTAAGCTTTGTTTGCTTAAAACTGTCTAGACTTACCAGTGCTAAGAAAACACTGTTAGTAGGCTTTGTATATATATAAATAGCAATAGTAATATAACAAAAGGCGAAACATTTATTCAGAAGAAATGTTCAAATTTCTCACGGTTATTCAGCATAGGTCAACTGTCTAGTAAAATGGTCAACTGATGAATAGTCAAACAGGTAAAAGCCACAAAATTCTGTTATTTCAATAATGCGGTTAGTTATTTGCATACATATTTAATAGATACATTTAATGCCAACAGTATTCGTCTTAAATATTTTTATGGGATCAGCTACTGACAAAAATTTGTCAAGTAGTATATTACATGGGTGTGTGGTATCTTTTGGAAGAATTGAAAACATTTATTTCCCGATACGAATTTAAAACAAGCAACAAATGTGGTTAATAAAGTAGGATTTAATGATGAATTCATCGGATTTCGGTAGAACTCTTCAGCTGAATACTACTCTACATACACGGAAATATATATTTACTTTTGAAATTACATTGGGAGATATAAGACTGATAAGCAAATAAACTACATTGAATTAGTCATGCAGAAAGACAGGTGCTAATGTTTTTCCAGGTCATGTTCGAATAGAAAAGGGGAGAGGGAGTATGAGAGATTAAATTAAGATAAATTGCATAAATTGATTGCATAATTTTGATCTCTCATACTCTCTCTTCCCTTATCTATTTGAACATGACCTGGAAAACATTCACACCTGTCTTCCTGTATGACTAATTCAATGTAGTTTGTTTACTTATCAGAGCACCTCAAACAAACTACAGACCTTCATCAACAGCTGTCCTCGCTCAATACTCGCTCAATAGGGAGGGATCTCTGGGAGCGAACCAACGCAGCAGGAACCAATTGTGCAACAGATAGGCAGGAAGAAATGGAGATGGATTGGCCATACTCTGAGGAAATAAACCATCAAGTGACATCACAAACCAGGCCATCACTCGAGTGGAACCCGAATGGTAAGCGACGAGTTGGTCGTCGGTGTGATGGTGACCTGGAGGAGTTGATGTGAAGAGAAGATGGAAGCATGTGGGTAGACATGGAGCCAGGTGAAAAGGTTGGCAGAGAACCGAACGCAATGGGGACGTTTGGCTGAAGCACTATGTTCCTCTAGGAACTAAAGGAAACAATAATAATAAGTTCTTGGTTGGTTTGTTCCCAGAGTTCCCTGTCGCTAATTCTTCCAAGCCATCTGATTTTTAATATCGTCTCAGAGAAGGCAGATGCTGACGCTCCAAATTTATGACTCATTTAGAAGAACTGACTGACATAACATTGGTGTTGAAAATCTCAGTTTTGTTCCTTCAGAATGATGAAGGTGTACCTTACTCTTCCGATTATGTCTCTAACATCCTGATCTATGGTGTCTCCTCTAGTTGAAACGATAGTGTCTGGTGAAATAAGCGAGGGAAGGGACCTCTCTCAAATTTCTCCTGTTAATAGTGATTGGTTGTTGTTTTTGGTGGTGGTGGTGATGACGATGATAATGATAGTGTATCTTCACCACTTCCGTCTTCCCTATGTTGACTTGAAGTCCTGTCCTCACTGACAACTTCTTCCCCCAGTTTGTTGGTTTTCGCCTGTAAGTCTTCGAGTTTGTGTAACAATGGAGATAAATCATCGGCGAAATTCAGATCTTCTAGAGTCTTCTCATCGCATTCCTGTCTTCTTGATCCCCATACATGATATGCCGGATTATCTAGTCAACGACAATTAAGAATAAAAGTGAAGATTTGTAGCTCAGGTGGATGATTTGCAGTTA
Organism: Trichobilharzia szidati; assembly: GCA_944472155.2. Classification (NCBI taxonomy): domain Eukaryota; kingdom Metazoa; phylum Platyhelminthes; class Trematoda; order Strigeidida; family Schistosomatidae; genus Trichobilharzia; species Trichobilharzia szidati. The sequence continues at coordinate 192,632,780 of OX235271.1, forward strand.
GTAGTGTTCTCTGAGATGGTTGGTTCAGTTGCGCAGCTTTCGTCGTCCTTCTGGACAACATCTTCAGTGCAATTTTTAGCATAAAGTGAACTGATTTAAATTTCCCATGAGTGATAAAATTGTGTTTCCCGGTAACCATCTTTACATACGTATTGATCATTTTCGTTGGTTTGGATTTTAAACTTTTTTTTATTACAGCTTGATTCCACACCGTATTTTTTGGTACAAGTATGGAATTTTCAGCGTGTGATATCGGTAACCCAAATTTTGCAGGCCGACCGTAGATATCAGGTGTGCGTCGGCAGGGGATCGAACCTCGGACCATGTGCATGGTCGGCGAGAGTCCTAACCACTGTGCCACCGACGCACATAATTTACTTTTTATTAGTTGGTATATTTCGTCTATAATAACCTGTTTTTTGATTGCATATTCGTTTGAGTACCAGGCATCTAGGAATTCCCTGCCACTTTTGGTGTTCCCTCTGTCTAAGATTTCGACATTATCCCAATCAAACTGACGTCCATAATTATCTATATGCATTGATTTGAAAGAATAGATATCATGTCTTTTCCCCGGCTGATTTGTGTTCCTGGATTCTGATTCGAAGGGGACGCGCAATTTGACCAACGATGTAATGCCTGTTACAGTTCATACAATTTATTTTGTAAATGGTATTAATATTATCTCCTTTTTCTGTTGGATTGGTCTTTCGATTTGCACAATATCGAATTGAGTGATTTGACTGGCTTGTGTGGTATATCTATATCAAACGGTTTCAGTATTCTAGCTGTTATTTCAGAGATATTTTTTACACATGGTGGGATGAATTTTCTTGTAGTCTTTGATGATGGTTTCCTGTTTGTGTTGTGACTCGATTTTAAACACTTTTTGATGAAATTTTGTGGATAACCATTCTTTTTGAAGACCGTTTGTAGGTACTTTTCTTCCATTCTTTTCAACTCTGGAGTGCTACAATGTGTCTGAACTCTTTTAAGCAATGTCTGCACACAGTTTCGTTTGTGAGTAATCGGATTATTGCCAGTATAATTGAGTATTTGATCTGTGTGCGTCGATTTTGGACATACTTGTGTTTCTAAATTTCCTGTGTTAGTTCTCCTGATTAAGACATCTAAAAATGGGATTTTGTTATCTAATTCTTCTTCTCTTGTGAATTTGGTGTCTTCAAATATGTTGTTTATCAATTTATGGGTGTATTCTAAATCATCAATTATTACAAATGTATCATCAACATAACGTATCCAGATTTTCGGTTTAATTATAGGTAGAGCTATTAATTCTAATCTTTGTATGACGACTTCAGCTACTAATCCTGATCTCATTGGTGTTCATATATTTGAGTATTGAATTGGAAGTATGTTGTAAGACATAATTCTATGAGTTTTATCGGTGACGGTAGTTAGGCAGTCTTGCCTTAATTCTGTCTTCACTCTGAGTTTTTCATTGAGGATCACTTGACAGCTGTTGAGTTCACTTATAATAGATAAATCTGTTTAAATCAATTAAACAAACATATTGATATCAGTTAGAGAACTATTGAAAACCAGCCCCAGGGAGTACTGAACAGCCAGCTGTTTCCGTTGTCCTAGTGCTTGGGAATCATCGGTAGTACGCACCCACCACACACAGGGGTCGAACTCAGGACTTTCTGGTTACAAAGCAAGCTAACTCGTATACCATTCAGCCACTGGGAACCAACCCGATTCAATGGCCGCCAACCCATGAATTCTAACTTCTATCAATTCGTGATTTTTAGGTTGACTAACAACAACCAATGTCGTCGGTGGGACATCCATCCTCAAACTCGACAGGGTGAACCTCAATAGTATCATAACCGTGGTCGAAACTCGTAAAAAGCAAATTTTATTTTTTATTTTTTTTTTTATTTTGATTTACAGCTTGATTCCACACCGTATTTTCAGTACAAGTATGGAACTTTCAGCGTGGATATCGGTAGCCCAAATTCAGGCCGACCATAGATATCGGGTGTGCGCCGGCAGGGGATCGAACCCCGGACCATGTGTATGGTCGGCGAGAGTCCTAACCACTGTGCCACTAATCCTTACAAACCAACTATAGAAAATATGATTTATATTATTAATTAAGTTGAAATAAATGGTGTTCCACAGTGAATTTCAGCCCTTTACAATCTTCATAAGTTCAACCTAAAATGCATACACTCACGCACACACACACACAGAAATACCACTGGAGAACATACCCAACAAGTTAGGCATTATACATACTGTTGTATATTTAAGAGAATGAATAATGTGTGTTTACCAACAGGAAAATAATGATTTGTTTTCTTGGGGTTCTTTTCTTTCTGTAAAATGACCTCATTTATTATTTTATTATCCGCCCTATTTATCACTCCCTCTATCGACTCCGTTTCCAGCTCTGTTGTTTACTTTCCTGACTGCTGTTAAATTGTGTTCCTTTTCACATCTGTGTAAAACCTTGTGAAACACACAAGGTGTCTGTTTGTGTGTGTGTTGTGTGTGTGGGACCTGGTGGGGAGACAGTGGGGGTGGGGGTGGGGTTGTAGAAACTGGTTGCAGTAGATGAGTTGGCCTGTAGTTCCTAAAAGTACAATGACTGGCTGACTAACTGGATAAGGGCTTTAATAAATATTCTTACTATTGTTGTTATTCTCGAGTCTTTGTCATTCTTATTATTGATAGATATCTCTTAAGTTTAATGAACATTTTGAAGGAAAAGGTCATCTTGAATACACTGATGCTGATGAAGACGATAAGGACAACAATGGTCAGGATGAGGGTGAGGGTGATAGTGACAGTATACACAGGGAGAGAGTCATTTCTACATCGTTTCTACAAACATACACACAAACACATACACATAAGATGACCTTAGTCAAATGATTCTTTCCAACAGGCATATAAGTAAACAAATAAACAAATAAACATTGGAGTGTGTGTGTGTGTGTGTGAGTATCTTTCATCGTTTCCATCTTAACTTGTTATTTTCTTGTTGTTGTTGATGTTGTCGTTCTTGTTACTTGTTTCTATTTCCTGTATCAAAGGAAGTGACTCATCCTTGTACACTGATTGTATTTGACCTAATAAATAAAAAATATTAAAGGACAAGTACTTCAAGTAAATATTTATTTATTTATTTATTTAGTTATTAGATTTTCTATAGTTTGGTTTGTAAGGGTTAGTCATGTTTTTACGAGTTGATCACCAACCAGGGAGTACTGGACAGCTGTTTCATCCTAGTTTGGGAATCATCGGCAGTACGCACCCACCACACACGGGATTCGGACCCAGGACCTTCCGGTTACAAGGCAAGCTAGCTCGAATACCATTCAGCCACTGGGAACCAACGCGATTCAGTGGCTCATGAATTCTAACTTCTACCGATTCGTGATTTAGCGTGACCCCAACCATTGTCGTTGGTTGGACATCCATTCACACACGTGACATCTAATTAGGGTGGCGCTAAACCACGAATTGGTAGAAGTTAGAATTCATGAGCCATTGAATTGGGTCCCAGTGGCTGAATGGTATACGAGGTAGCTTGCCTTGTAACCGGAAGGTCCTGGGTTCGAATACCGTGTGTGGTGGGTGCGTACTGACGATGATTCCCAAACACTAGGACAATGGAAACAGCTGGCTGCCCAGTACTCCAGTGCTGGTTTTCAATGGTTCTCTAACTGATATCAATCCGTGATCAACTCGTAAAAACATAACTAACCCTTACAAACCAAACTATAGAAAATTAAAATCTGATGCTCGCTAGTGACTTGCTACAGGATGGAGTTTCCTGGAGTCAGTTCTAGTGAGAAGTCGTGACCAGTGAGGTCCAATTGGATGTTATTAGATTTTCTTAACAAACAAACTTTTGAAAAAGTTGGTTTGTAAGGATTAGATGTGTTTTTGACGAGTTTTGACCCCGGGGATTGATATCACCAGGGAGTACTGGACAGCCAGCTGTTTCCGTTGTCCTAGTGCTTGGGAATCATCGGGAGTACGCACCCACCACACACGGGGTCCAAACCCAGGACAAGTGTGAGGATGGATTCCCCACTGATGACATTGGTTGGTGCCAATTGCGCTAAATATCACGAATTGGTAGAAGTTAGAATTCATGGACTGGTGGCCATTGAATCGGATCCCAGTGGCCGAATGGTCTACGATCTAGCTTGTCTTGTAACCGGAAGGTCCTAGGTTCGAACCGTGTGAGTGGTGGGTCCGTACTGCCGATGATTCCGAAGCACTAGGACAACGGAAACAGCTGGCTGTCCTGTACTCCCTTTGGCTGATTTTCAATGGTTCTCTAACTGATATCAATCTATGGTCAAAACTCGTATAAACAAACTTTTTGTTGAAATTATTATTCAATTTTCAATTGTACTTTATTATTTGTGGAAGTTTGTTTGATTTTAAGCGGTAGATTTGACCATGAGCTGATATAATAATAATAATAACAACAATAATGATAAACCACTACTTGAAAATCAATGAGATGCTCACTAGCGACCAACCCTATTCAGGTAGGTAGTTACCTGGGCTTCTAGTGGGAAGTAGTGTGTGAGGACATATACTCGCCGAAGACATTAACTACTGGTCGCACTATGTCATGAATTGGCAGTAGTTGGAATTCATGGACTGGCGGCCATGGGACCAGGTCCCAGTGGGTTAATGGTCTACGAGCTCTCTGGCCTTGTAACCAGAAGGTCCTGGGTTCACACTCCCAGCGGTGTGGGTGCGCGCTGCTGAGGAGTCCTAAGCAGCTTTGCCAATGGTTCTCTAACTGATGTCAGCTCATGATGAAATCCTGTAACCAATTAAAGCTTTATTTCAGACAATACGCGAACGTAAGATACAGAAATTTTCCTGCGTATTTAGTTCCAAAATCCTTTTTTCTTCATATGGGATTTATATGTAAAGTCATAATCTGAAGGATTTCTTCATTTCATTGAAGAAAACTGCACAACGTTTACTTGGAAGCACATTAAATCAGTGCGCAAATTCATGTATGCGTAGGTCATTTGTTTTTAATACGGACGATTAAAACAATGATAAATCCAGATGAAATTAAGCATTTTTGGTGGAAAGCAATTTCGGTAGCTCAATGATCTAAACAAGCCGCCATAATATCAGATGCATCGAAAAATAAACACAATGAATAATGGACGCCTGTTTTCATTCCTTGCTTTCGGAGTCTTCTAAAGTACACAGGTTTCGAACGCATGATCTTAAGGTTACGGTATGAGGCACTTTTTGGCAATTTAAAGGCTCTGTTATTAGATGGTTGGAAGCAATCGGCCCCAGGAAGCCTTGTGTTGACCTAAGTTTCATACTTGTTGGTATTCGTCAGCAATGCATAAATGCAATCTTTGAAGGAGTTCATATCCCTCCCGAGGTTCAAACAGACCCATGTCCAGTGCTGTAGGCAAAGATGTTACTACCAAACAAAAGACTAGACGCGTCAACCTGTGATGACTTGGACTAACCGACTTGCACTGTAAAGGGTATACACTGTTGAAGATTGTGCATCAGTGATTCAGTGGTAAAATGCTCTCCAACCACAAACACACACAAACACATCGACTGAGCTCGATTCCTGGTCTACGTATTTCTAAACCTCGCTTAACTCATGTTAGGCGCTGTAAAGAGATAATGTTAAGTATGAGGCTAACATCCCGCCAAGTGCAAAGCACAACATTATTGCTACTCAAAAACTTCAAAGGCTGAAGGCAAGAGTTGTCCACAGTTACCAGTTTTCAGCAGGTCTGTGTGTGATTTTAATTCATGTTGAAATCGATTAAATTCTTACAAATTCTAAATCTGAGAGAAAGGTAGAACGGAAAGACCATAGAGCCAAGTTAAACTTTAAGCACCACTTACTACCAATCAGCAAATGACCTTGAATGATTCAGTCATTTTCATGCACGTGAGCTTGATTGGTATCTAATGCTTGCACTAACGAAGTTACGTTTGCAGTTCGATTAGGATAAGGTTTTGCAGTATTGCCTGGATTTGAAGTTGCTTAGGAAAGAGAGAATTTGTTCATGTGGAGGTGTCATAAGTTTAAAATCTTTAGCACGTCGACTGATGGATATGTCCATCTTTGTGCAATTCGCTTGAGACGAGTTAGTATTAGGGAAGGTAGGCTGATGATTTCAATATTTCGTAGGAACATTTTTGCTAGGTGGAATGTCCCCCTAACTGAATTTTTGTATATTTGTAATTACTGGGTTTTAAAATAGCCTATCAAAGGCGCAGCTGCTGGAACCGAAATTAGCCTCGTGTCAACAGTACACTGGTACCAGTACTGCAGAGACATCGCACCATGGAAAATGGAGAGAATTACTTCATTGTTCGGCGGAGAAGGTGTCCTCGTACACGTAGACGAAACTGTGTTACTGAAGAAAAAATACAACCGTGGTAGTTAGCTAGCCAATACTATTTGAGTGATCGATTTATATGACACCTCCCTGAAGAAAGGAATCGCGGAGAGAATAGCAGACAGAAAGTCTACTACCTTAGTGCCTATTGTCACTCGACTGGTGAAACTGGGATCTACAGTACATACTGATGAATGGAACGGTTTTAACCCGCTGTCCTCGCTTGAATATCTTCACCGCAGAGTGAACCATTCTAGTGATTTTGTGGATCCAATAACAAGGACACACACGAACTCTATAGAAGGTTTAGAGGGCTGATGGTATCGAACGTTTGCGAGTTGTACGGATTATAATAACGCAAGATCTTATACCAACAACCACTATAGTGTTCGTTCTTTGAGTACCAAATGGTAAAGCAAAAGACCAGATTTTGTCGTCCAAATACGATATATATTTTGGGACCAAATCGCGGGTAGGAATGAATGCTTAGCTAGCTAGTAATCGTGCACGCACGTGACACGACGGAGCACCAAATGGCGGGGATGCTTGACCGTAAGCCTTCAGCTAAACAAGTCGACTTAAACAGTGATGGTCAGCATCCAATGTTGAGTGATGATTGCTGTGGTTAATAATTTTGGGGAATTATTTACCGCTACAGCTCACTCCCCCCCTAGTGGGTTTGTGAGGACCCTAAGACATGACCAGCCGGAAGTAAAAAAATCTCGATGGTTCCCTGACGGGTGAAAAAAAATCTTCCGAGCGGCTTGATGGAGTGCCTGCTGGTCTGTCTTCCTATGCTAATAGGGTGTCTGTACATAGCTTCCCGGATGTTGTTCGTTGGATCCCGTGCTTCGTTTGTTTCCTGTCCAGTGCCCGTTGCACCTGGAAAAGAAAACAAGAATGCTGAGAACCTTGTCAAGAAAAATGTACCAAATTAGCGTTTTTTAAAAAATATGAAGTGCATCTACTATACAGTAAAATAATGTAAAGTGCAAAATATCGGGAAAAAAAAATATACATCTTATATAATTTTATGTACGGTTATAGGAAAAATATCATTTACTTGTGTTAAATGATGCAACATAAAAGAAATTGATGTGTCACTCAGTTATGTGAAATAGGTGTGAAGGTATTCTGGGAATCTAACGTGACGTCCAGAACGCGTTTTCTTAGAGTGATCGACCGAAGTAGCCAGTGGGCGAATGCCCTGACAGTCAATAGTGTGACCCAGAAAATCGAGTGAGTCAACGCCTATCTGACACTTCTGTATATTGATGGTAACACCATGTTGGCGTAACCTTTCAAATGCCAAGTCCAAGTGTCTAAGGTGAGTTTCCTTATCTGGACTGGCAATGAGGCAGTCGTCTAAGTATGCGTATACAAAGTCGAGACCGCGAAATACTTCGTTGATGAAGCGTTGGAATGTTTGGGCCGCATTCCGGAGGCCGAATGGCATACGTAGAAATTCGAAGAGTCCGAAAGGCGTGATGATAGCCGTTTTCGGAATATCTTCCGTTGCCATGGGAATTTGGTTATATGCTTTAACCAAGTCGATTTTGGAGAATATAGATGCTCCAGATAACGTTGCCGTCAAGTCGTGTATGTGAGGCAATGGGTAGCAATCAGGAGTTGTTTTGGCGTTCACTCGCCGGTAATCACCAGTGGGTCGCCAATCGTTGCTATTCTTTTTCGGTACCATATGCAATGGGGATGCCCATGGACTATTCGATGGTCGAATGATGCCAAGGGTGAGCATATGATCGAATTCGTTTCTGGCAATTCTCAGTTTGTCAGGGGCCAGTCGTCGTGCTTTAGATGTCACGGGCTGTCCTGAGGTTATGATGTGGTGCATAACATTGCTGGTTATACACGGGAGGTCGTTAGATGGGCAATTCAGTTCCGGATATTTGTCAACAATCGGTTGAAAAGTTGGATCGAGGATTGCTTTCATCTTAACGATTGACAAGCTGGGGCCACTGTAAGTTATGCCTTTGATAGACAAACTAGTAGTGTTGTCAATTAATCGTTTACGGCGGACGTCTACGAGCAAATCATGATGATTAAGTAGGTCCGTGCCAATGATGGGCATTGTGACGTCAGCGATTAGGAAAATCCACTGAATAGGTTTGCGTAAACCTACGTTCAGATAGACGTATTTCCGACCATAGGTTGCAATTGGTTTTCCATTTGCAGCCTGTAGGTTGAAGTTAGGATCCTTCTGTCGATCTGCTGCTGTAGCAGGAAGGACGCTGACTTCGGCGCCTGTGTCGACTAGATATCTAGTCTGGCTAATTACATCATGGATGTAAAGTAAGCGTCTAGTGCCACCGGCGACGGTTGCCGCTAACGCGTGCCGGCGGGATAGTTTCCCACAGACTTGGAGGCTTTGACGAAATCACAAGGTTTTCGACAACATTTTGCTTCCTTGCCATAGGTGTTGTGATACCAACATCAGTCAGGATTTTTGACAGAACGTGTGTTGGACTTAGATCGTCCACGTGCGCTTTGCCGTTGAGGGGATTTAGAACGACGATAGGAGGAATTGCTAGGCTTGTTTGACCTAAACATCTGCTGGACGGAGTTGATTAACTCTATCATTGCAGAATCCTTCTTCGAAGTCTGTTCGGTAACAGAGTATACTTCGGTAACTGGCCGTTTCGTTATCTCTAGAATTCTATCTGCAGAGACAGCTAAGTCATCTATGAGAACACTTTGAAGTGTCACAAGTACAGTCTGAACTGACTGTGGCAATTTGGATAAAAATAGTTCTCTAAACAGTCCTTCATCGAACTGACTTTGGCCAATGATCTCTTTCATTCTTGCCAGCATGCTCACGGCTGACTGATCTCCTAACTCGATGTTACGAAATAACTCATCCAGACGTTGTCGATCTGTGAGAACGTTTCTCTTGAGTATGGATGCTTTTACCAACTCATACGAGTTACTTACCGACATCTGCAGAGTTACGCACCTGCTGAATTCCCGCGGAAGGGCGTGAATAACTGCAAGGAACTGTGAACGTTGATCAGTTATGCCATGTTCACAAAAATCAGACTCAGCAATCTGAAACCATGTTTCAGCATTATCTGGCCAATATGGTACTAGCTGGATTGTTTTGGCGGTTGAGCGAATCTGAATAACCTTGGGGGTAGGATCACTCATGACGAAAAGTATGCCGATAACAATATAGTACAAGAATAAACACAAAAAGGAACGAACTCACCGGGTTTATCTGCGTGTGAATTGAAGATGTAGTTCGTGGTCGGGCTCACCAGTTTAGGTGATTGATGGTATCGAACGTTCGCGAGTTGTACGGATTATACTAACGCAAGATCTTATACCAACAACCACTATAGTGTTCGTTCTTCGAGTACCAAATGGTAAAGCAAAAGACCAGATTTTGTCGTCCAAAGTACGTATTATATTTCGAGACAAAATCGCGGGTAGAGGTGAATGCTTAGCTAGCTAGTAATCGTGCACGCACGTGACACGACGGAGCACCAAATGGCGGGGATGCTTGACCGTAAGCCTTCAGCTAAACAAGTCGACTTAAACAGTGATGGTCAGCATCCAATGTTGAGTGATGATTGCTGTGGTTAATAATTTTGGGGAATTATTTACCGCTACAAAGGCTTTTGGAGTAGGTTAAGAAACACGAGTTGGGCTATAAATGGACCTCAAAAGGACCTCATTTAAAGTCATTTGGATGAATATATGCACAGAATGTGGCGTCACTTGTCTGTTAGCACTTCTATGCTAAACTGGGAGATGTTTCTATCACATGTTAGAGAAATATACCTTTTCCTTTCTTATTTGATTGGTTCGTTGAAGGTCGTTCGCTGAATGGTTGTCAGTGGTGCCTAAAGTTTAACTTTGCCGACCATAGTTGTAATTAATGTAAGAGTGTTTGGGGGCTGCGGGTATCGACGTTCGCGAGTTGTACGGATTATACTAACGCAAGATCTTATACCAACAACCACTATAGTGTTCGTTCTTTGAGTACCAAATGGTAAAGCAAAAGACCAGATTTTGTCGTCCAAATACGATATATATTTTGGGACCAAATCGCGGGTAGGAATGAATGCTTAGCTAGCTAGTAATCGTGCACGCACGTGACACGACGGAGCACCAAATGGCGGGGATGCTTGACCGTAAGCCTTCAGCTAAACAAGTCGACTTAAACAGTGATGGTCAGCATCCAATGTTGAGTGATGATTGCTGTGGTTAATAATTTTGGGGAATTATTTACCGCTACAGCTCACTCCCCCCCTAGTGGGTTTGTGAGGACCCTAAGACATGACCAGCCGGAAGTAAAAAAATCTCGATGGTTCCCTGACGGGTGAAAAAAAATCTTCCGAGCGGCTTGATGGAGTGCCTGCTGGTCTGTCTTCCTATGCTAATAGGGTGTCTGTACATAGCTTCCCGGATGTTGTTCGTTGGATCCCGTGCTTCGTTTGTTTCCTGTCCAGTGCCCGTTGCACCTGGAAAAGAAAACAAGAATGCTGAGAACCTTGTCAAGAAAAATGTACCAAATTAGCGTTTTTTAAAAAATATGAAGTGCATCTACTATACAGTAAAATAATGTAAAGTGCAAAATATCGGGAAAAAAAAATATACATCTTATATAATTTTATGTACGGTTATAGGAAAAATATCATTTACTTGTGTTAAATGATGCAACATAAAAGAAATTGATGTGTCACTCAGTTATGTGAAATAGGTGTGAAGGTATTCTGGGAATCTAACGTGACGTCCAGAACGCGTTTTCTTAGAGTGATCGACCGAAGTAGCCAGTGGGCGAATGCCCTGACAGTCAATAGTGTGACCCAGAAAATCGAGTGAGTCAACGCCTATCTGACACTTCTGTATATTGATGGTAACACCATGTTGGCGTAACCTTTCAAATGCCAAGTCCAAGTGTCTAAGGTGAGTTTCCTTATCTGGACTGGCAATGAGGCAGTCGTCTAAGTATGCGTATACAAAGTCGAGACCGCGAAATACTTCGTTGATGAAGCGTTGGAATGTTTGGGCCGCATTCCGGAGGCCGAATGGCATACGTAGAAATTCGAAGAGTCCGAAAGGCGTGATGATAGCCGTTTTCGGAATATCTTCCGTTGCCATGGGAATTTGGTTATATGCTTTAACCAAGTCGATTTTGGAGAATATAGATGCTCCAGATAACGTTGCCGTCAAGTCGTGTATGTGAGGCAATGGGTAGCAATCAGGAGTTGTTTTGGCGTTCACTCGCCGGTAATCACCAGTGGGTCGCCAATCGTTGCTATTCTTTTTCGGTACCATATGCAATGGGGATGCCCATGGACTATTCGATGGTCGAATGATGCCAAGGGTGAGCATATGATCGAATTCGTTTCTGGCAATTCTCAGTTTGTCAGGGGCCAGTCGTCGTGCTTTAGATGTCACGGGCTGTCCTGAGGTTATGATGTGGTGCATAACATTGCTGGTTATACACGGGAGGTCGTTAGATGGGCAATTCAGTTCCGGATATTTGTCAACAATCGGTTGAAAAGTTGGATCGAGGATTGCTTTCATCTTAACGATTGACAAGCTGGGGCCACTGTAAGTTATGCCTTTGATAGACAAACTAGTAGTGTTGTCAATTAATCGTTTACGGCGGACGTCTACGAGCAAATCATGATGATTAAGTAGGTCCGTGCCAATGATGGGCATTGTGACGTCAGCGATTAGGAAAATCCACTGAATAGGTTTGCGTAAACCTACGTTCAGATAGACGTATTTCCGACCATAGGTTGCAATTGGTTTTCCATTTGCAGCCTGTAGGTTGAAGTTAGGATCCTTCTGTCGATCTGCTGCTGTAGCAGGAAGGACGCTGACTTCGGCGCCTGTGTCGACTAGATATCTAGTCTGGCTAATTACATCATGGATGTAAAGTAAGCGTCTAGTGCCACCGGCGACGGTTGCCGCTAACGCGTGCCGGCGGGATAGTTTCCCACAGACTTGGAGGCTTTGACGAAATCACAAGGTTTTCGACAACATTTTGCTTCCTTGCCATAGGTGTTGTGATACCAACATCAGTCAGGATTTTTGACAGAACGTGTGTTGGACTTAGATCGTCCACGTGCGCTTTGCCGTTGAGGGGATTTAGAACGACGATAGGAGGAATTGCTAGGCTTGTTTGACCTAAACATCTGCTGGACGGAGTTGATTAACTCTATCATTGCAGAATCCTTCTTCGAAGTCTGTTCGGTAACAGAGTATACTTCGGTAACTGGCCGTTTCGTTATCTCTAGAATTCTATCTGCAGAGACAGCTAAGTCATCTATGAGAACACTTTGAAGTGTCACAAGTACAGTCTGAACTGACTGTGGCAATTTGGATAAAAATAGTTCTCTAAACAGTCCTTCATCGAACTGACTTTGGCCAATGATCTCTTTCATTCTTGCCAGCATGCTCACGGCTGACTGATCTCCTAACTCGATGTTACGAAATAACTCATCCAGACGTTGTCGATCTGTGAGAACGTTTCTCTTGAGTATGGATGCTTTTACCAACTCATACGAGTTACTTACCGACATCTGCAGAGTTACGCACCTGCTGAATTCCCGCGGAAGGGCGTGAATAACTGCAAGGAACTGTGAACGTTGATCAGTTATGCCATGTTCACAAAAATCAGACTCAGCAATCTGAAACCATGTTTCAGCATTATCTGGCCAATATGGTACTAGCTGGATTGTTTTGGCGGTTGAGCGAATCTGAATAACCTTGGGGGTAGGATCACTCATGACGAAAAGTATGCCGATAACAATATAGTACAAGAATAAACACAAAAAGGAACGAACTCACCGGGTTTATCTGCGTGTGAATTGAAGATGTAGTTCGTGGTCGGGCTCACCAGTTTAGGTGATTGATGGTATCGAACGTTCGCGAGTTGTACGGATTATACTAACGCAAGATCTTATACCAACAACCACTATAGTGTTCGTTCTTCGAGTACCAAATGGTAAAGCAAAAGACCAGATTTTGTCGTCCAAAGTACGTATTATATTTCGAGACAAAATCGCGGGTAGAGGTGAATGCTTAGCTAGCTAGTAATCGTGCACGCACGTGACACGACGGAGCACCAAATGGCGGGGATGCTTGACCGTAAGCCTTCAGCTAAACAAGTCGACTTAAACAGTGATGGTCAGCATCCAATGTTGAGTGATGATTGCTGTGGTTAATAATTTTGGGGAATTATTTACCGCTACAGGTGGAATTTGAGCACCATGGTAGGACGTAATTCCATATTAGATAAGTGATAATGACACAGTATTCATAACTGGATGACATTTCGAGTACAATTGTATTGTGCATAATCATATCAAACTGTATTCACGTGACTGATTGATTGACTGACTGAGTGACTGGTTTCAATGTAGAACTTTGCACACATGTGCATCATTATGAGTTAACACACTTCATTTAGCACACAGAACAAGAGAAGAGAGTAAAGAGAGTTTCAAAACAATAGAATTTTATAAATCTCAAGGAGTGGATGTATCTGCGCCAACCATTGAGAACGATTCTGAGCCATATCACCGATTGTTCCCAGCGTTCATTGGTTCTTACCATCCCGAGAACCCCAATCAGTCAGGCAGTCTATACCTCCCTACGTAACTGGCTGGCTTAAACTAACTGTTGTGGATTTCATTGATTGGTGAAGCCATATTTTGCTCTGACCACCACCAGTAGCTCTTTGTCAACCTGAGTGGTTTTATGTCAGCTAACATTCCCCGTCAGTCGAGGAAGCCGATGGCTAGGATAGACATACATGCATAACACATGTCCTAACCATCTCTCACAATCGGTGTAACTTCACATCTTCATCGACTGATTTCCCCTCCCTCCTTACCTAGCACTCGACCGGTGCCTAACCTAAATTTTCCTCACCTTATTATACCATTTCACACGGTAGATAGAACGTAGTCACCTATGATCAAAGACAGCTAGTTAGCCAGACTTTGCATGTCTTCCACTCTCAATGGCCATGAGGACAGAGCGAACTGCTGAGCACTACACATGCCCCGTGATCGACAGCCAGCCGGATATCACGTCTAAGTGAGAACAGATGGCGTCAGTTTGCAAATGCCAAACTATCCTTCTGTTTCCATGTTGAGATTTTGTCAGATATCAACCCGCTGGCACTGGTTGATGCAACTTTCCCAATAAGTGAAGTGATGGTTAACACGCTCCACCAACCACTTCACTGTCTATCTTCAAGCTAGGAGTCAATGTAGTCCACTCCTTTAGCATCATCTTACACTTGACAGGAGCAAATCGCATGCCAAACATTCGAAGATGGCTGTTCAGCTAAAGGTTTTTAGAAGACTCTACTCTGTTTTGTCAGCGTCTTCACCTAGGGATGGGGTAGGACTATATCATCTGCATATTCTGAGTCAACAAGACTATTATTCCGCGGTGGTAACAAGTCAATCGCTGAGTCACTGAAGTATTCCCACGACAGTGATAACTTGCTTTATGCTGCTTTACTCCATCTTGTTTTTCATTATGAGACTGTCAGAATAGAGACATTTATCTAGATGTAGAATAATCGTCCCACCTCTAAGTTAAATATTCGCGAAAAAAATACTCACTGAAGGCAATGCATTCACCTGCATGTCATTCATTGCTCAATAGGGTAGGATAGGGGAAAAGTACTACAAATGGACATAGACTGAGATGGTGAGAGAGAGAGAGAGGGAGAAAGAAAGGGCGGGGGGTAATCACCGAATCTTTCCACATCGATGCAACGCAAAACACTTGGGGTTCAAACAACGTAATACTATCGGACATATGGAATATCGTGACAAAAAGCAGGCGGTGACCATACCTGTACCACAAATACTGTTTGGAATAAAGCCATTATTATTATTATTGTATCCTTTAATTCCTACAGGAACATAGGGCTTCAGCCGTGCGTCTCCATTGCGTTCTGTTCTCTGCTAGAGTCTTCACCTGGCTCCAAGTCTGCCCATACGTTTTCATCTCCTCTTCACATGACCTCCTCCAAGTCACCCCACTCTCGCACTGACGACCAACTCGCCACTTCCCTTTCGGGTTCCACTTGAGCAATGGCTTGTCTAGTGATGTCACTCACTTGACGGTTTCCTCAGAGTATGGCCAATCAATCCACCTCCATTTCTTCTTGCATATTTGTTTCACAATCGGTTCCTGGTTGGTTTGCTCCCACAGGTACCTATTGCTGATCTTTTCTGGCCAGCCATCTGATCTTGGGTATTGAGCGAAGACAACTGTTAATGAAGGTCTATAGTTTGTTTGAGATGCTCTTTATGACGCGCTGGCCAAGTCTCTGATCCGTATAGTAGCACTGACTGGTTTCACATTGGAGTTGAAAATCCGGACCTTATTCTCATTTTCATGCTGAGTGTTGTTGACCTCCACACAGACTTGACGGTAGTGAAAGCTTGTCTTGCTTTTCCGATCCTTGCTTTGATATCCTCGTCAGTTCCGCCTGTAGTTGAAACGATGCTTCCCATGTAGGTAGGTAAAAGAGGTTGTTTCTTTCAGGTTCCTCCCATTTATGCTGATTGTTGTCAGTTGTTGTTGTTGCTGTTGATGGTGTTATTATTATATATAAATCAAGCTATGAATTCGTATATAAGAAATAAATGGCGCTCGACACATCATCCAATTATGAATACTACATCACCACTGTAAGCGTTGTAGTGAATAAGTGGATGGTAACTAGCAGTGGAATCCAGCCAGGATACCCATTTCGTCCTGTTTGGGACTCGTCATCTGAATGCACCTTCATCCCGAAGTGAATGACGATGTTCCCATCGAGGCTCAAATCCAGTGCCCATAGTTTCGGTGGGAACATTATCACTCACTGTGGAGTGCAAGTACATCCAGTTGATGACTCTCAAATAGGACGAAATGTTCAGTTGGCTGGACTCCACTGCTAGTCACCACCATCCACCAATTTACATCTAATGCTGATACTTATTTAGAGGTTTCAACTAATCTTGTAATTATTATACATTTTCCTCTAGACTGAGTGTGTATCACTAATTTGACATTTGCATATCACATGATGTTTGACCTTTATTCTCCGCCTTTGTCCTTATTTTATCTTTAATATTGTAATACTTTTCTTTGTGTACATTTTGTGTTCATTGACAACGTGTTATTTAATTATATGACTTTCTTTCAGTGAATGGTGGTCATTCTGCCCAGGGTCTGTTGGTGTGAAGCGCTGCGCTGTGTGATATATTGTGAACAGAGGTTATGATTCCACCTTACTGAGAATATTCCCCTCTATTCTGAGGAGTACCTGTTTTGTATTCAGAAACCTAAATTGCACGTATAGCCAGCTGCTTCACGACAAATGTTGAGGTAAATTTTGAGTTTTGATGTCATTATTGCCTTTGTTTAATAGAACTGCTAAAATACTTTGATTGGACGCTAGTCAGTAACTAGTGTGATGTACCTAGTCCTTTCTTTGGTGCAGACTGAATTCTTTCAGTCAGTCAAGTTTGCAATGTGGCCACCATGCCACTAGGTAGCTCGCCATCACGATGTACATTGATTTGGTGATATTAGATAGTTGGGTACAATCGGCCACAGGAAGCCCTACCTGACCTAGGTTTCGTGCTTATTGTTGGCACTCGCCAGTCAAGTAAGGCGTATCTGCAGCCCTGAAGGAACAACTTGTGTCCCTTCTGAGGTTCGAACCAGTGTTACCCAGTGCAGTGCTGCAGTGAGAGACGTTACCACTGAGCTATTCGGGCTCGCGATTGACCTCCTGTAGGACTGTAGTGGATACTTTGGTTGGACACTAGTAACAAGTGTGTGGGTTCGAATCTGAGAACGGACATGAGTTCCTTCAAGGTTGCAGATACGCCTTACTGACTGACTGACTGGTGAGTGCCAACTAGCACGAAACCTAGGTCAGGTAGGACTTCTTGTGGCCGATTGCCTCCAACCATCTAATATCATCAGAACCGCTAAAATATTGAAGAATAAACATTTTTTGCCTGTTTTCGGAACGTTTCGTGATAGCGTTTGTCTCAATCAAAGTTTTGTCGGCTTTGAAGTAAAGGGTCGAGTTCGGTTTATTGTTTTTCGACCATAACCGAATAAATATGATCGTTAGAGTGAATCATCTACTCAAAGTTACAGTTATTATTATTATGGTCACCTCGATTGTTATCCACAGTTAATTCACATCCCTGAACTCTTATCCTACGTACTTTATTAACCACATAATTTCAAATGCCTGCTATTAATATTTCATTCGTTGTGTAAATGTAAAGCCTGATAAGAATTTACCAAAAATTCATATTTGTTTGCTTAAATCGTGTTCTATAATTATCATTAGTGGTGAGAACACAGTTTGATCGTGTAAGGAAGCTATGTTCAGAAGAAAAAGTCGAAGAAGAACTAGACACTGTTGAAAAATGCCTGTGTGATAATGGTTACCTACAGAAGTTCGTCGGTGGCACAGAGTTAGAGTGCTTGCCAACCACACAGGCAATCCGGAGTTCGATGCCCGGCCACCGACGTACTCCTTTACCTCGCTAAGCCATCATTAAGACTGATAAAGAGGGAAGGTTGGGCATGAGGCAGGCTAGCAACCCCATCCAGTAAAAACAAGCACCACCGCTACAGAACCTTCAAGCCTTTAGCTTGAAGTCCAGTGTCCCATTGAGAACGTAAAGGAATTAGAAAAAAAACAAAAGTTCATTGACAAACATGGAAAACGTAACCTTGATAAGGTGAAGTATAACCCAGTAGAGAAAAGGCCCATCTTTCTACAGCTTGCCTTCAACAGTGACAATACTGCCAAACACCCGATATCAATGGTTGGCCTACTAAATTTGGACTACCGATATCACATGCTGAAAATTCCACACTTGTATCAAAAATACTGTGTGGAGTCAAGATATAATAAAATCAATAAATAAATAATAGAATAAGATGCAGCCTGAATGCTGCCCTGAAAAGAACATATCCAGCTGTCAAGCTTGTACGTGTTTATTGAAGTATTGGCTTGTAGGAATTTGATTGATTGGTTACAGGATTTCATAATGAGCTGAGATTGGTTAGATAACCACTGAAAAACCAACTGGGACTACTGGACAGCTGTTTCGTCCTAGTTTGGGACTCTTCATCAGTACGCACCCACCACATGAGGTTCGAACCCAGGACCTTCTGGTTACAAGGCTAGCCAGCTCGTAGACCATTAGGCCACTGGGACCCAATCCAATGGCCGGTGCATGAATTCTAGCTTCTGCCAATTCACGATATAGCTCAAATGCTAGTCAAGGTCTTCGGCGAGTATTTATCCTCACACCCAAACTGCTGCACCCTACTGGTCACAACTTCCCACTAGAACCCCTGGACGACCTGTTGTTTAAGATAATCAGAAGTAGACAACCTCCAACTGTAACCACCAATTTACATGTACGTGACAAAGTACATACATTGGAAGAACAGAGAGAAGGGTTATTGTCCGCATCACTGAACTCATACCAAAGAACCTGAGATTAAAGGACCCACAAGCATTAAACAGCGCGATTACACGTCATCTACTAGACACTAACCATGTTGTGGAGATCCTGAAGGTGTTCAAAATAATCAGCAGACAAAAGGAACCTAGCCTGCTACATTTTGCTGAGACAGTCACCATCAAAAAACGGCTAAAACAAAATCTATGTAGGCAGAAAGAGACAGTGGTGGTGAATCTTACACTACCTTGGTGATAACAAAGCGCAAAAATTTCACTAGGCCATCATGTGTCCTGTTTAAGAAACTTGAATTTTTCGTCTAAACATGCATGACTCATCCTACGTCCCTCCCCTGTGTGCGTTTTGTCTATTTTTTATGAAAACGTGTTTTTCTGCGGTTACGTAACCTATTACTCTTTTTATATTCTTTCTAATTAAACTTTATTTCTAGCCGCACAATATCTGTTCACATCTGTTCTTTTGTTTCCAAGGTGAGTCAATCATGCAATTCTTCTATAAACAGCCGACCCTTTTTCACTCTTAATTATTCAACAGCCTACTACATCATTTCTGACCATTGTTACTCTCAGTTCCAATGAATTACTCATTATCATCGTAAGAAAAGTATGTCCACATCTTTAATTTAATTTATAATTTTGCTACTGTTCAGGTTGTAACCACGAGTTGAGAAGAACACACGAAATTATTATTATATTATTATTGTTCCCTTGGATTCCTAGTGGAACATAGGGCTTCAACTACACGTCTCCACTTGCTTCTGTTTTCTGCTGTACTTTTCATTTGCATCCATGTTAGTCCATACTGTTTCAACTCCTCCTCTTCACACGATCTCCTCCATGTCACCCTTGCACTGACGTCCCACTCGCCGCTTCCCTTTCGGGTTCCACTCGAGCGATGGCCTGACGCGCGATGTCACCCAACGGCCTCCTCAGCTCAGCGAGTGTCCAATCCATCTCCACTTTCTCCTGCATATTTGTTGGGCAATTGGTTCTTGTTTCGTTTGTTTGTTCCCATAGTTTCTTGTTGGTGATTCTTTCCGGCCATCTGATCTTCAGTATAGAGCCAGCGAAGACAGCTGTTGTTGATTAAGGTCTGCAACAGGCTGTTGGAAATATTCTTGGTGACACACTGGCCAGGTTTCTGATCCGTATAGAAGAACTGACTGACTTTACGTCGTTTGTATTGAAAATCCGAATCACTTTGTTGTTGATGCTGAGTTGAGTGACGAAGATTTCCAGATTGGTTTCAGGTTGATGATTGTGTTTCTCGCCTTCCCGATTCTCGCTTTGACATCCTCGTCCGTTCCTGCTGTAGTTGAGACAATGCTCCCTAGATAAGTAAGTGAATGAAGTAACCTCTTTCAAATCCCTCCCGTTGATGGTGATTGGCGCTGGATGTTGCTGTTGTAGTTATTGTTGTTGTTGGTTGGTTATTTTCATAACCTCCGTCTTGTCTATGTTCACCTGGAGTCCTGTCTTCACCGCCTGCTTCTTCGACCAGTTTATCGGTTTTCTCTTGTAAGTCTTCGATTTTGTGTGACATCAAACATAAATCATCCACGCGCGAAATCCAGGTCTTCTGGATTCTTCACGTCGGTCCAGGATATCCCTGTCTTCGCATTTTCCACTGTCTGACGCATAATCTAGTCCACCACAATTAGGAATATCATTGGTGATAATAAGCACCCTTGTCTGACTCCTGTGTTTACTCCAAACGCCTCGCTGAGTTTTCCGTTGTGGATCACTTGACATGTGCCGTTGTCGTACAGCTGTTGAATAAGGTTGATGAATATTTGAAGTACGCCGTAGTACTTGAGTATTGTCTAACCACATAATTTCAAACTGAGCGTTTAGGTGAGTATCGATGGGTCAGGAGTAAGATTCTCGCCTCACACCTCACACTTACTTCAGGGTTCGACGATCTTCCCCTGACCAACGCACTCCATCTCACCCAATTTATCAACTGAAAATAAGCCTGGGGAAGAGGTGCGGCTGGGCACGAGACCGATAATTCCACTGCCAGTGAAAATTCAAAAAACCTTGAAACCCGATGTTCAACTCCAAAAGGAGAGGAATGAATAAAGTTTTGAAGAGGTTGAAGTATGCGATGAATAAAGTTAATTCAATCATAAAATCACGGAATATACACATTTGATCATGGGAATTATTAAAAAAAGACAGTTGCAGAGAAGAAAATTTTCTTTTCGACGAAGTCAGCATCAACTAGACTGTACATTCTTGTTTTAATATGGTTGTGTTCTCTGAGCTGGATAGTTAATTTGCGAAGCTTTCATCACCCTACTGGGTGAGAGAGAACACAACCACATCAAAATCATCCACCTGAACTACAAATCTTCTCTATCATGTACATTCTTGTATTTATGATGAATGGGTGGGAAAGTTCCAGAATAATTTCCGGTCAAGGGTCAGATGAATAAAATTACAATTAGGAATTAAAATGTCATAATTACCAGGAGGAGGGGGACGGATAAAACTCAAACAAAGTAGCATCATAATTAATGAGAAGATTGACATATTGTGCAATTAGGGGTTGGAAATGTAGAAATAACAAAAATAGACAGGATGTTTGGATAAAAAAATCCAGTGGGATCATAACTAATGTGACGAATAATTGTTTATGCAATCAGGGATTAAATATGTAGAAATAATAAAATGACAAAGTAGACAGGAATTTTGGATATGAAAGTAGGGTAGTGTAAATAGGGATTAAGAAAACCTAAAAATAACATAAATAAACAGGAAGTTTAGATAACAAAGGCAATGAGATGGTCATTACTAATCGAATTACCTGTTTATGATGGCCATGGCAGGTACAAGGGTTGGACGTATTTCTTTTGGATACAAAGCTTGGGTTTGAGCTTTTGCATGGCTAGTACCTCGGCTATGCCCAGAACTCTTAATTTTACTCCCTTTGATAGGTTCTATCGAATCTTGAAGGATTTTTCGAATGACGCTGAATGTTCTGATTGACCAGATGTTCTGTCACTGAACTATTTACGAGTTTTCGTTCTCCTTTTACTAGTCAGGCTGGATAGTGTTCACGAGCGCGTTTTTCAAATTGGCGCATGGTACGGCCGATTTACTCAGCTCCGCAAGAGCAAGTAAACTGATATATGCACGTTGAAGTAGCCCTATGTGACAGCTTGTCTTTCACGTTCTGGTTGAACAGTTTCTTATAGGAAAACGTCACTCGTAGGCTAGCGGCGAAGCATGTTTTCCTCAGAGATTTTTGCAAAGGTGTTTCCAAAGGATTTCTGATTCAGTGTCACCTTTGAATTCTAGATTAAGCAGAAGTATCTTCTTCGGTATGGATTAGACTTGTTTAGAAGTCTTCTTTGATTTGAGATTATTGTCTCTGAACCTGGGCGGAAAACCGTTTTCCATCATAAAAGCTAAACATATTGATGCTCAATTGAGAAAAACGTTTTTTCTTCCCGAGGTGTTTTTTAAAAAATTCCACCATTTTACTACTCGTGTTTATGTTTACAATAAACAAAAAGGAGGACAAATCAAAATATTTTGGAATTTAATGAAAAGTCACATCTAAAACTGGAAGGCGATGACGTTATAATGTAGATAAGGAAAGTGTATAATTAAGCAGGAAAAGAGGCAGGAGGGAAGATTTTTGGCATTTAATAATAAAGAAATACGTCAGTGAAATCTGTTTTATATTTGAAAAAAAAATTCAGAAATTTATGTGGATTATAAGAAAAATATAAAAGAAGTAGGCAGTGGAATGATTGATAATCGCATTCACTTTCTAGACGTGATAATTAACGGGTTTTGTGTTTAAAAAAGAGCTATGAAAATTTCCATCTATTGTAATTCTTAAACACTTTTGCATATCTTGTTGTTTTAATCATTCAGTTATCTTTATTGATCAATACATGAACTCGCGCGCACTTCAAAAAGGTGCTGTACAATTCTGAAAAGAATTTATGGGAAGAACAACGTGGAGAATTGGATTTTCTTTCATATAGAAAAATGCTGTACCATATGATTACTTTATTTGTAGATCCTGTACGAAGACGAGGGATTTTCCAGTTGAATACACTGAGAGTTTCTATACTAGGTGTTAGCATATTATGTGAAATGCAACAGCAAAGAATACATACAACATGTAATTAGAGTTGAATTGGTGGATGGTGACTAGCATTGGAAGCCAGGACAACGAACATTTTGCCACATTTGGGACTCGTCAGCTGGATGTACCTGCATTCCCCAGTGAGTGATGATGTTCCCACCGAAGCTCGGACCCAGTGCCCATAGTTTCAAATTCCAAAGCTTTATCTACTAGAGGTGGCTCTCGTGGCCCAAGTGGTCTAGTGGATAAAGCTTTGGCGTTTGAAACTATGGGCACCAGGTTCGAGCCTCGGTGGGAACATCATCACTCACTGGGAAATGCAGGTACATCCAATAGCTGACGAGCCCCAAATAGGACGAAATAGGCACTCTGGCTGGATTCCACTGTTAGTCACCATCCACCAATTAACCTCTAATTACGTGCCCAGACATCGTCGGATTATCTGCCCAAGAAGCCGACATGTCAACCTGAGACCGCGCACTTCGATCGAATCAGTGGACGGGGAAATCTAAAATTCAATTAAATAGATACAACAACCAAATGAAATTGAACCAAACAATCAAATAACTCAGCCTTACTAATCTTCATAATCTTAGTTGCAAGTTTCATCCAGATTTCGTATTTGGCTACTCTGTGTGGCAAGTGGGTTGGTTGACACGGTGGAATAAACCATTCTTATGTGGTGGATGGATGACAAATCTTCAGATATATTGCTACGCTGTTCATGGTTATGTAATCAGATGAAATCACTGTCATAGCAGGAAGTCTGTAAGAGTCAGTTAGTCGTATATCATGGTGAGTTGTTTCAGATATCTTTTTTTCTCGAAATTGAAACTCTGTCTTACCTAAATATTGTGTGTATGCAACAACTGGCTACTAAGATGACCAGTAGCATCTGCTACAGCTGAGGAAACAGAAAATACTAAAAAGTCGACAGTGCAGTGGTGTCAGCAACACTGTCGGGATATTGACTGACTGATATTTCTAATCCTTAAATGATACGTTTGGATTGTATGGCATGATGGAAATATCAACGCAGTGGAATAAGGAGAAATCATGACGATACGCTTCGCGCAGGTGTTATCGGGATGTATGGCTCTACCCTAAAGTAATCTTGAACAAATTTTACTGATTTATATAAAATGAAAATTTTGAAACCTTACAGATTTCGTTTTAATTTTCAAAGGAGTATGTGTGTACTACTGATATACGAAAATAAGTAGTAACGGAGAAGTAACAGAGAATAAAATAAAATATAGCTTGTCACCATTCTCAGCTACATGTACTAACTGAAAAATAATTGATATCATAGGGATGAACCAGGTCAGATGTTTCACTTATTTACGCAGCATCTTTTCAACCACAGATAAATCTACACATCCACAAATATGGATGTCAAAGGCAGTCAAGAACGGATGAGCAAGACTGGCATTCATTCCTCTGTAATCATTTCGAAAATCTGCTCCTTTCAGCACGAGGAACGAGATCAGAGTTTTTATCATTAACGTTAAGTCTGTTCTTCTATATGGTCCACTGACTTAGTGCATCACCAAAAGGATTTCAAACATATGTGTAAAACTTGGGCACTGTGGTAGTAAGTAATCCCATATTAGTTTTTTTGTTAGATGTATCACACAGTGAGTGAAACAGTATTATTATTTACTGGATGACACAGTTTCGAACACAATTCACTTATTGTTCATAATCAAATCGCCAACTATAATCACACGACTTCGAAACTTGACTTTCATAGTTTTCTTTGTCCTCTCCTATTCGTCGTCGTAGGCGTGGTAGTAGAATTTTCCAGATGTCCAACTGGACAGGTGTTGAATCACTCCTATTACACGTACTCTCTCTCAGTTGATTCGATAAACAAAGCTTCTGTTATCAGTCTCTCCCTCCAACCTGTTATGTTGGATTGTAAAACTGTCATCTTACCCCATCCATCCAGTTGTATGGTTGTGTGTAATTGCATGTAGTGAGTGCTATCTATGGATGAACTATTCTCTAGATTTCTTATCTTATTCGGGCCAGCTAATCTAGATTTTCCTGCTGGGTTATTATGCTCGGCTAGTCTGACTGCCCCTGTTCTACTAGTTTGACCTATGTATTTGACCTGACAATCATTGCAGGGTATGAGATAAACCAAATTGTTTTTTTTAAAGTCTCCACAGGATCATCCTTTAACCGACAAAGCTTGTTTCTAATTGAGTTTGTGGGGGGTTGAATGCCAGCCACTTTTATTCCTGCCTTGTCAAGAATTCTGCGTAAGGTTTTCGAAGTTCCTTCCTTGTATGGAATTACTACTGATGATTTAGATTCCTTATTGTTGGTGTTGTCTTGCGCATGTCTGACATGCATGGGGTCATTAATATTATTATTAATATTATTATCACTATCATCACTATCATTATTTATTTTATTCCTACATTTCCCTACATACTTTCTGACTAATTTATCAGGATAATTATTAAGTTTCAAGGCTTCTCTTATATGCCTCACCTCCTGTCTTAGATTTTCCTATAAGTTTCGAAGTCGTGTGATTATAATTGGAGATATGATTATGAACAGTAAGTGAATTGTGTTCGAAACCTTGTCATCCAGTAAATAATAATACTGTTTCACTGACTGTGTGATACATCTAATAAACAAACCAATATGGAAGCATTTCCAACACACTACAGACTCATCAACACCTGCATTCGGTTCATACTGAAGACGAGATTCCTGGCCAGAGATTATAAGCAGTATATAATTCTGGGAAGGAACCAAAAAATGACGCATGGCGCAGGAGGAGATGGAGATGGGCATGGATTAGAAGAAGAAACTTGAAAGTGATATCACAAGGCAGTCAAGGGGTTGGATAGAACATGAATTGGGAAGCAGTGAGTTGGGTATGCAACCGAGGGTGAAATAAAAAAAGATTATGTGACGTCGAAGTGGAATCAATTGCTATAAAATCGATGATCATAAAACAAATGTCTATTCTAGCTGCATGTTTTCAGCAAAGCAACACCAATGAGGCTAAAAATGAATCAGTGTTTAAGAACATTAGGTTGAATACCTCTCATTCATTGTTTTGAAAAATACAATGGCTAACTGGTAATTTACCTCCTGTTAGTTCCGCGGTTTTTAGGCCTGATACTTCACAAAGTTATAATAATAATAACAATGATTTGCTTCATTCCATAGGAATACTTAAGATAAAGTGTTTAGAATTTTAAACATTTTGTACAGGGTACACTTAGCGAAAATTGATAACATCCAACAACATTTAGCATTAGCAGAAACAGCAGGATAAAAATGATTTTCAAATGTAAAATGACAATGGTGGTGGGGTGAGTACTACTTATAATCAGATATAAATAGTTTATCAGTAAATGAGTTCAGAAAAGCAACAATATGCCTCCGACACTGGAAAAAGCAATCGAAGAACAGAACTGTAAAAGAAAAACTTTAGAAGCACATTCTGCAGAACTCAAAGAGCCATCGAATATGGTGATATTTGACAAATTTCCAAAAGATGTGCAAATAAATCATAGGAGATAGGGTAATAATATTAATAATATGAAATTATTAGATAATGGGATTAGTGATTGTCACAATAAAATTACAAATATGGGAGAATAACTGGGTCGTTTTTCTTTGATGTTCATGGCGCTGTAAGTCGTAAGCTTCACGTGTGACATTATCCTCTATTCTGTAGTTGGTTTGTAAGGATTAGTTTTGATTTTACAAGTTGATCACGGATTGATATCAGTTAGAGAACCGTTGAAAACCGGCGCTGGAGTACTGGACACCAGTTTCCGTTGTCCTAGTGCTTGGGAATTATCGGCAGTACGCACCTACCACACGAGGTTTTAGCCCAGGACCTTCTGGTTACAAGGCAAGCTAGTTCGTATATCATTCAGTTACTTGGACCCGTTTCGATGGCCAGCCCACGAATTCTAACTTCTACCAATTCGTAATTTAGCGCGACCCCAACCAGTGTCGTCGGTGGAATCGAACTCCAGTGGGTGCGTACTGCCAATGATTCCCAAACTAGGACAACAGAAGCAGCTGTCTGACATCACTTCAAGCTGGTTTTCAATGCTTCTCTAACTGATATCAATCCGAGATCAACTCGTAAATACTATCATCTTTAAAACAGTTAGTCCCTTTTATAAATTTTGATAGCATTATTAGAAGACGGAGATTATCTGAAAAATGTGATGTATTAGCGCTATACATTTCGAACAATCTGATCACACATTTACTTGTCAAGTCAATATATATGGAAAAGTTAAATTAAACAAGGTGACAGAAAAAAAGAATTAAGAATAATTAACACAAACGTTTGGTAATCCAATGAAATAAGGATTACCAAGGTAGGTTAAGAGTAATAACGAACTGTTTTTGAATACACAAGGGGGACTTAAGTTTATGAATGGCTATAGCCTCAGCGTATTTCAGTAAACGTCCTTGACCGTTTTTATAGATGACCTTAAAGGCTGAGTTAACATCAACCTTATGGTTCATCTCGATTAAATGTTTAGCTATATATGAAGTTGGTAGTCTGGCACCTGCATCTATGGGCTTGTCACAATCCATCTGTTTTTCTAACCACTTTGGGATATGCTCTCCCACCCTCACGTGCAACGCGCGATTACTCCTCCCTATGTATGTATGTCCACACACACACGAAAATTGGTAAATTGTATGGGATGTGATATAATCACTTGTGCACTTTTGAGGTTTCCAGTGAAGCATATTTTTAGCCTTTTCGACAATTACAAGCTGGGCTGCATAGTAGGTTCTACGGATGATGGAATTCAACCTTTGTCTCACAATCCTACTATTTATTTCCCCATTATATGGTAATTTGATGAAAACCTTTTTCTTGGGGACGGTATGGATTGTAGGTCTAGAGGCTAGTTGACTTCTACACCTGTTTAAAAACTTCAAAGGATATCCGTTTTCAACAAGAGTATCCATCAATATTTCGTTTTCCTTGTCTATAACATCAGCCGTGCAAATACGCTGAATCCTCTTAAATAGACACTTCACCAAGCCTCTCTTATATTGTAATGGACAGAAGCTGTGAAAATTAAGATATTGCCCAGTCCAAGTGGGCTTTCTGTAGATAGACCGTCTTATTGAGCCATCGTCTCTTCGACTCAGAAGTATGTCTAAAAATGCTAGCTGGTTGCGACTTTCTTCCTCGCATGTAAGACTAATATGATTCTGTACAGAGTTAAGTCTGTCCAATAGACGACTCGCATCTTCATGATCATCGCATATCAAAATGATATCGTCTACATATCTCTTATAGAAAGGCAATTTAGAAATTAAATCAGAAGATAAGTTTTCAACATAAGACATAAAAACATCCGCTAATAAAGGTCCTAATGGACTCCCCATAGTAACGCTATCCACTTGTCTAAAATGTTCACCTTCAAACGTGAAATGGACGTTATCAGTACACAATAGTAATAAATCTTTCAAATAAGTTAAAGGAAAAGGAAGTGAAAAACAACTAGAAGATATATAGTCACAAAGAATATCAACACTCTTAACCAATGGTACAATAGTAAACAAATAATTAACATCAAATGAATACATTTTCCTATCTTTTATGTTCATATCTACAAGACAGTCAACAAGTTCAAATGTATATTTTAAAGTAAACTTACATAATTCATTGCGCACTGGACTTAAAATATCAGCTAGCCATTTTGCGAATTTATGTGTAGGAGAGTTACACATTGAAAGAATTGGCCGTAATGGATTATCAACCTTATGAATTTTGGGTAATCCATAGAGGTTTGGAAAGTCAGATCCCATGGGTTTCAAGGAATTGAACTCCTGTTTATCAATAACGTCCAAGCCACGAAGTTTTACTAAATGAGAATTTACTTTTCCTTCTAATTTTCTGATATCATCCGAAGGAACATCGGCTATGAATTTGCTTTTGTCACTAAGGATGGATAACATTTTTGTTTTGTAATCGCATCTGTCCATTACAACTACACCAGATCCTTTGTCAGGTTTCAAAATAACTAAATCGGTTCTGTTACGTAATTCCTTTAGGGCTTTAAAATGAGTTGATGTTAGAATGCTTCTTTGTTTCCGACTTGAATTACGGAATTGGTGTGCTACATCTACAAATTTAACTTTCAACCAACTTTGGTCATCTGTCGAGGAAGGAGTTAGGGAACTCAACTGATCATACAAATTTTCAAACTGAGAATCAATTGCTAAGTCCGAAATATTGTTTAATGGGATAGAAAAATTGAAACCAAGTGATAGCACCTCCTTTTCATGTAATAAAAGTTCAACCGATGACAGATTTGTCACATACTTATCAGGATTTAATGGGAATTGGTTTAATTGAAAGTCAGAGGTACAAGATCCAAGCAATTTCAATCTGGTATTCTCTTTCGTCTTATTAACGGCAGAGCTACAAAAATTAATGAACTTGATTTGACAAATAATGGAGACATCAGACAATATATTTGATGACGATAAATGGAGTTCAATCAATCCACATAACTTCTCATTAGAATTATCAATGTGAGATTTCGTAAGGCGAATAAGATTTGAAATATTTGGTTGAAGTTTAGAAGATTGAAGAGATTTGTAAAATTCCTTCGGGAATGTGTGAGTTGAGAGACAAGATTTATAAAAATCCAACTTCACCTTTTCAGATGCTACTTTACACTTCAGGGTAAGAAGTCCATCTAACAAGTAAATGTGTGATCAGATTGTTCGAAATGTATAGCGCTAATACATCACATTTTTCAGATAATCTCCGTCTTCTAATAATACTATCATCTTTATCACGTAGAACACGGGAGGGACAGGTGGGCCAAACAGGGTATCACTGAGTTTTTGTACTTCGTAGTGCGAGTGAGCCTACAATCTTTTACACTGACTTCTAGTCCTACTAGATGAAATGCAGGGGGTGAGGTAGAGTTGTGGTTAGAGAAGGTGTTTAGAGTCAGACATTGTGGATCTAGTCCCCATTTCTCGTATGAGTTCATGTGTCTGTAGACTATGATAGTAATCAGCTGACTTGGTAGTGGCACACAACTTACCCTACTATTAACCATTTGATACCCTTCGCAATATGACATAATCCTTTTTGACTAGCCCAAGAAAGACTAAGTGTGGAGAGCAATAGGTAAAATGCAAGAGTTAATAATTGTAAAAGCAGAGCATCTTCTTAGCAATAGACAGGATATAGGGAGACCAAGAAAGGCTACAGAATAGAACTATACCAAGGTATTTTATGCTTGAATTGTTCTCTATATCAGTACCGTCTAAGGCAGAAGCATCGTGTGAACTAATGTGTTCGTTAAGATCACGTTTATTCCTGATTGTGAAATTAACTGTTTGACATTTCGATGGATTTAACTTAAGACCATTAAGCTTAGATCACTGGCCAGTATCAGACACAAAAGTATTCAATTTGGAACAGTCAGTCACAGAAGTAATTGACAACGAGACAGTAAGGTCATCAGCATATTCAACAAAGTTGATTTCTTTCCAAACAAGGCAAGTCATGCAAAAAGAAAGAAAAAAGAAGACAAACAATCAGAAATCGGATGCTCTTTATTCTCTTCTTTTAATGCTTCTCAATTTTACTCCTACTGCTCACCGAATCTCTCATGAAATCATGTTTTCGTAGTGAATTTTATCAATATTAGTAAATTACTTTCTTTTCAGTTAGTGACTGATCGTTGTGGAAGATATCTGGACATTCTCCTTGATTAACTATTATCGGTTGGCTAGAGGATTTCATTATGAGGTGAAATCGGTTAGAGAACCGTTGGAAAACCACCTGGGAGTATTGGAAAGCTGTTTCCGTTGTCCTAGTGTAACAACAGAAGACAAGGGCCAGGCAACAGATCGTTTATTAAGGAAATCAACACATATTTATAGATTTTCATGTACATTATAATAGATTATTGTTAGCAAACAAACACAGTCTTCTGATTGGTTCTTTCTCACTGAAAGTAAATCTTTCTTCTCTTTGTGACTGTTTCTTGAATGTGAGATCATCTATATGCTAACTGTATCCGCCTACGCAAGGTGTTTGTTCTTATTTTTCTCACGACCAATATTTGGGGACATAAACATTGACGTCAATTACCGTCTACCAATTTTGGCTAGTAGCCATCTCTTACCACACTAGTACTTGGGACTCTTCATCAGTATGCATACACCACCAGGGTTCGAACCCAGGACCTTCTGGTTAGAAGTCAAGTTAACTCGTAGACCATTCAGTCACTGGGACCCGATTCAATCAGTGGTCAGCCCATGAATTGTAACTCCTACCAATTCGTGAATTTTAGCGCGACTACCAACCGATGTGGAGGTGGATTGGCCACACTCCGAGGAAACCATCAAGTGACATCACTAAACAAGCCCTCGAGTGGAACCCGAAATGGAAGTGGCGAGTTGGTCTTCCAAGGGTGACTTGGAGGAGGTCATGTGAAGAGGAGATGAAAGCATGTGGGCAGACTTGGAGCCAGATGAAAACTAGCAGAGAACCGAACGCAGTGGAGATGTGCAGCTGAAGCCTTATGTTCCTCTAGGTATTAAAGGAATCAATAATAATAATACCAACCGATGTCATCGGCGAGAACTCCAACCTCACTCGCAACTGGATGGACCTCACTGGTCACGATTTCTCACTAGTAGAAGTTAAAATTCATGGTCTGGTGGCGATTGAATCAGGTCCCAGTGGCTGAATGGCATACGAGCTAGCTTGATTTGTAACTGGAAAGTCCTGGGTGCATACTGCCGATGATTTCCAAGCACTACGACAACAGAAACAGCTATCTGACAGCACTTCCAGTTGGTTTTCAATCCTTCTCTCTAACTGACATCAATCCGTGATCAACTCGTGAAAAAAGCAAAACTAATCCTTACAAACGAAACTATAGAATATCAACGCTATATAAATAAAATAGAATTAGGGCTATAGACAATGAACACGATGGATGGATGATTCATCATCAATACAAGATAGAAAATAAAAATCGATTATTTTTTCCTTCTAAAAGTGATGCAGACAGATGGGCAATATAAATATCATTCTATCATTTATTGTGTTGTATATATATATTGCATGAATTAATTTTTCAACGATAATTGTTCAAGTTATTTATATGTAGATGTACATACATACTTTCTGTTGATAGATTAACAACAGTAAACAATAGACACCACAACCAAATGACCTTGAGCCAACCAATCAGGTCACTCAGCATTATAAATGGATGTTTTTCGTAATCTCTGTTGCAAGTTTCGCCCTCATTTTTGATTAGATTTAAACAATCTCAATACGCGAAATGATATGCAATATACTTATGGAAATTTACAGTAGCCCAAATTTTAAGGAAGCCACCAGTTAAGTACGACATACGCATATGGGTGGTAAGAAAAGTGATAAGTTGTCCTAATCACAGTTTCAGGATTTCATCATGAGCTGACATCGGTTAGAGAACCATTAGAAAACCTGCAGGGAGTACTGGACAGCTGTTTCGTCAGCCTAGTCTCGGACTCTTCATCAGTACCCACCCACAACAGGGTTTCGAACTCAGGACCTTCTGGTTATAAGGCCAGAGAGCTCGTAGACCATTCAACCACTGGGACCCAATCCAATGGCCGCCAGCCAATGAATTCTAACTTCTGCCAATAATCCACGACATAGCGTGACCGCTAGCCAATGTCTTCGGCGAGTATTTGTCCTCACACCCGACCTACTGAACCCTACTGTTCACGGCATCCCACTAGAACCCCACGTAACTGCCTACCTTAATAGGGCTAGTCGTGACTAGTAGAG
Source organism: Trichobilharzia szidati (assembly GCA_944472155.2). Taxonomy (NCBI): domain Eukaryota; kingdom Metazoa; phylum Platyhelminthes; class Trematoda; order Strigeidida; family Schistosomatidae; genus Trichobilharzia; species Trichobilharzia szidati. The sequence goes on from OX235271.1 coordinate 192,665,620, forward strand.
TACGGCCGTTTGGGCGTGAGGACAGATACTCGCCGAAGACATTGGCTAGTGGTCGCGCTATGCCGTGGATTATTGGCAGAAGTTGGAATTCATGAACTGCCTATTGGATCGAGTCCCAGTGGCTGAATGGTCGATGAGCTTGCTTTGTAATCGGAGAGTCCTGGGTGCGCGCTGATGAGGAGTCCTAAGTACTAGGATGAAACTCTGTCCAGTACTCCCTGGTGGTTTTCTAGTGGCTCTCTAACCGATGTCAGTTCTTGATGACATCCTATAACCAATCAATCAACTTATTAAATTCAATTTTATGTTTTCCCGTCGATTGATTCGACCGAAGTGCTCGGTCTCAGGTTGACATAACGGCTTCTTGTGCTCGGATGCATTGACGATGTCTAGGCATGTAATTGGAGGTTAATTGGTGGATGGTAACTAACAGTGGAATCCAGCCAGGATGCGCATTTCGTCCTTTTTGAGACTCGTCACTAGAGGTACCCCGATGCGAACATCATCACTCACTGCGGAATGCAGGTACACCCGCTGACTGACGAGTCCCAAATAAGACGAAATGTGCATACTGGCTGGATTCCACTGTTAGCCACCATCCACCAGTTAACAATCAATCAAATCCCTACAAACCAATAATTGAATAAATAATCATAGTTATTAATATTAGTTAGTGCATAAGACGAATGGAGAAAGTGTATCAGAGTCACGCATTAGGATTACTGAGTTGTAATCAGTATGTTTATCGAAACAAAGGAAAACATGGGATTATTTAAAAGTCCTAACAAAAAGTCCAACAGCAGCAACAACAACAGACAACAATCAGCCAGGATAAATGGGAGGAACCTGAAAGAAACCACCTCCTTTACCTACCTACCTGGGAAAGCATCGTTTCAACTACAGGCGGATGGAGCTGATGAGAATATCAAATCAAGAATCGGAAAAGCAAGACAAGCTTTCATTACTCTCAAGTCTGTTTGGAGGTCACCAGCACTCAGCATCAAAAATAAGATCGGGATTTTCAACTCAAATGTGAAGTCAGTGCTACTCACTAGACGGGTCACAGACTTGCACTGCGCGTCATAAACAGCATCTCAAACAAACTACAGACCTTCATCAACAGCTGTCTTCGCTCGATACTCAAGATCAGATGGCCAGAAAAGATCAGTAACAGAGATCTCTGGCAATGAGCGAACCAAACAGGAACCGATTGTGAAACAAATACGTAGGAAGAAATGGAGATGGATTGGCTGGCCATACTTTGAGGAGACCATCAAGTGACATCATTAGACAAGCCATTGCTCGAGTGGAACCCGAAAGGGAAGCGGCGAGTTGGTCGTCAGTGCAAGGGTAACTTGGAGAAGGTGATGTGAAGAGGAGATGAAAGCATGTGGGCAGACTTGGAGCCAGGTGAAGACTCTAGCAGAGAACCGAACGCAATGGAGACGCACGGCTGAAGCCCTATGTTCCTCTAGGAATAAAAAGACATAATAATAATAAAGAAATACAAGACTTTAAAAACAAAACAAATAAAATTGTTACGATGAAAGTAGAAGTGACTGGATGATTTTCTTTATGTAGGCATAACTCCTCTTTCTCTACCTGAATAGCTAAAACTTCACCGATGCAAAGGAGACAGAAACATATTGCCTTTGGCAGATTGTTTTTCACTTTGTAGAAAGGGTTTATTGACAAAATTATTCAATTACTTCCAATATATTGTGGGAACAACCTTGTCCGTTTGTTTTCTAGCCCTCTTCTTTATTGATGCACATGGTTATGCGTCACAAACTGATTAGATATATGAATGAATCCATAAATAAATAAATAAAGGTCAACCTATTAAAGTACACTGGGAAATGTAAACATAATATAATGGGGACAAAATAAGATGAGTGAAATGTTATCAAAATAGTAGTACCCATTGGACGAAAACGAAACCTGGTCCGGTCGCTTGCCACTCGTATTCGGCGCATATGTAGCCCTGAGACTGTGGAAGATGAGTTAAACATCTTGAGGAAAATCCTAGTAGAAAATGGATATCCGTCACGCTTTATAAACAAGAATATACATTCAAATCCTATGAAATGTGACTTAACATGCGTACCCCAGAAAATACTGTACATGAGCTTGGAATTCAAAGGTGACTTAACTTCCGATATCATGAAGAGAAGGATATCACTGTCTCTGAAAAGAACATTCCCTTCTGCGTCTTTGACAATAGCGTTTACCAGTCGGCCATTACTGTCCAATAACCTGAAGGATTAGATCCCGCTGTTGACCAACTCTCTGTGCATTTATCAATTCACCTGCTTGTGTGGAGCTAGGTATATCGGTCGTTCAACTCGAGTTTTGTCCAAGAGGATGCAAGAACACTATCTTGTATGGTTACGAAAAGGTGGAAGTGGAGCAATAAGAAGCGCGATCATTGAATATCTGGTCGATAATGATCATCCTATCTCTATAGCCTCCGCCTTCAAAGTCATCTACAAGGCAAAGAGTTTCACATATTCGTTATTTCATTATGAACCTTTCATTGCAGTCTTACTATCTTCTCTTCTTTGATGTACACCACTTTGTACTAGCCACTCACTCACGTGACACTTTTTACAACCTTGAACCGACGTGTCAACTTTTTCTTATCCCAAATTCTACGAATCTATTACGACCAAACACAACCAACATTTTCTCACATTTCACCGAAATATTTTGTAATCGATTTCAGCCCAGAGCACGACGTTTGTCACACAAATACGACTACTTATTTTGACACGCCATGACTAATAATTTTTTATTCCGCGTTAAAAAATGTATCCGTCGCATAACTGGCCATTATTGTAACGACAACAGTTATATTATATTTTATAATTGTAAGAACCTGAAGAGGAGAAATTATTGAAAAGAATATTCTTCGTTCAGATTGACTTTTAATCCATAATATGGGAATATTTCACACTATCAAATCTTATAATTTTCTATAGTTGGTTTGTAAGCATTAGATTTGTTTTTTTCCACGAGTTGATCTCGGATTGATATCAGTTAGAGAACCATTGGAAACCAGCACTTGAGTACCGGACTCTTGGTTCCGTTGTTCTAGTTTGGGAATCATTGACAGTATGCACCCACCACGCACGGGGTTCAAACCCAGGACCTTCCGGTTACAGGGCAAGCTAGTTCGTATACCATTCAACCACTGGGAGCAGACTATAACCGGAAGGTCCTGGATTTGAACCCTGTGTGGTGGGTGCTTACTGCCGATGATTCCCAGAGTAGTAGACTAAATAAAATGTTAGAATATGATATGAAATGAAATAAAACAAAAGTGGAACAAAGAAGGATGGCAGTTTTTTTATTATGTGAATTACATAGTAAAATCAAGAACATGGGGCAAAGAAAGAGATTATACACAATGTTCTCGCTTAGTGTTAAGTTCTGGAAAAGTCACCGCTAGCTATACAAAACAAATGCACTCATGCAGCTTTCAGTAAATTCTTGTATTTCTTTAGAACACTTACGTAAGTTAAATATTTTTCTTCATTTCCTTGTTCATCCTGATTACAACGCACTTATTAAATCATTCATCTTATTACGTAAGTCTAATACACACTTGTCCAACTCTTCTTCTGCATTGATCAGTATTGACAACTTTGATTATGGTAACTTAACACTTTTGTTGCACTATCCTCTTTCATGGATGGGAGATTGTATGATATGTGCGATTTTACAACTAATGAGGAAAATGTATTCACTGAAAACAGCCTCTTTGTTGAACTACGTGTTTTGTGTTCATTGAAATGTTAATTCCTTTCTTAGTTGTGAATGCATAAAATAATAATAATAGGAGTAGTATGAAATGCAATTAAAATATTTGTGATTATAATCATAGCAGCAGGACCAGATGGAATCCCAGCAGAAGCAATGAAAATGGATCCAGAGACAACAGCGGACTTGATGACGCCACTACTTGAGAAGGTGTGGAAAGAGGGCAAGGTACCGGAGGATTGGAAGAAAGAATACTTATTCACACTGTCAAAGAAAGGAGGCTTAAGTCAATGCAAGAACTGGCGCGGAATTATGCTCCTGTCCATCCCAAGCAAAATACTAAGCCGCATCATCCTGGAGAGAATTAAACGAGCCCTGGATGAAAACTTCTACCGGAACAAGCTGGATTCAGAAGAAACAAGTCATGTATTGATCAAATCGCCACATTACGGATCATCATTGAACAAAGCCTGGAATGGCAGTCACCTCTATATCTCAACTTCATCGACTTTGAAAAGGCCTTCGACAGCGTCGATCGAGAGGTGATTTGGCAAGTACTTCGCTACTACGGGGTGCCATCGACAATTACACATCTTATCCAACAGTTGCACGACAATGCTGCATGCCAAGTAATCCACAACGGGAAACCCACGGAATCCTTCGAAGTGAAGACAGCAGTAACACAAGGCTGCCTACTATCGCCAATGATTTTCCTGATTGAAGTAGATTGGATAATGCGACAGACAGTGGGCAATGAGGAAACAGGCATAAAATGGACTCACACAAAAAACTTGGAGGATCTGGACTTCGCCAATGACATATGTCTGATTTCCCACAAACTGGAAGATATGCAAATGAAGAGCAACAAGTTGGCGGAAGAAGCATCAAAGATAGGACTTCAGGTGAAGATGAAGAAAACAGAGTTGATGACGATTCCTGGCCAGCACCAATAGCAAGAGCGACAACAACAGACAACAATCAGCCAGCATAAATGGGAGGAACCTGAAAGAAAAAACCTCTTTTACCTACCTGGGAAGCATTGTTTCAACTGCAGGCGGAACTGACGAGGATATCAAAGCAAGAATCGGAAAAGCAAGACAAGCTTTCATTACTCTCAAGTCTGTGTGGAGGTCAACAGCACTCAGCACCAAAAATAAGATCCGGATTTCAACTTCAATGTGAAGTCAGTTAGTGCTACTGTATACGGATCAGAGACTTGCACTGCACGTCATAAAGAGCTCATCAAACAAATTACAGACCTTCATCAACAGTTGTCTTCGCTCAAAAGTACTAAAGATCAGATGGCCAGAAAAAGTCAGCAACAGGGATCTCTGGGAGCAAACCAACCAGGAACCGATTGTGAAACAAATAGGCAGGAAGAAATGGAGGTGGATTGATTGGCCATACTCTGAGGAAATCATCAAGTGACATCACTAGACAAGCCATTGCTCGAATGGAACCCGATAGGGAAGCGGAGAGTTGGTCATCAGTGCAAGGGTCACTTGGAGGAAGTCATGTGAAGAGGAGATGAAAACGTGTGGGCAGACTTGGAGCCACGTGAAGACTCTAGCAGAGAACCGAACGCAATGGAGACGCACGGCTGAATGTCAAGTGCCAAAACAATTAATGTCATATATAGAATACTTCATAGGATGGATAGAACTTGGAAAGGGTGTGCAATTACAGAATTTGTAGGCAGTTAGAATAAAAATGGAAGCGTTACGTAATACCGGGTGAAATTTGATAACATAGAATTCAACATTGCAAAACAAAGTCAATTTGGAATGACAAGTGGAACGAGTGAAGTAATACCGGAGACAATTCAAATTGAGAATAGTTGTAGTAACAATTGACGTAATGAAGGAAGAGTATACAAATTGAATAAACAAAACGAAAAAATTGGTACAGCCAAAATATGAATGGGGATTATCATACTTTAGTATAGAAGGATTATGACACCATTAAAGTTGGGGTGCGGGGGGTGAACGAACATTTTTTGTATACAGAGATCTGGCTTTTCTGTTTCGATAGCTAAAACTTCAGAAATACAGTGATTTCGGTAAATTACTTTTTGCCTTACAGATGACTTTAAAGGCGGAGGCTATAGAGATAGGGTGATCATTATCGACCAGATGTTCACTGATTGTGCTTCTTATTGCTCCACACTTCCACCTCTTCGTAACGATGCAGGATCGTGTTCTTGCACTCTCTTGGACAAAAATAGAGTCGAGCGACCGATATACCTAGCTCCAAACGAGCAGGTGAATTGATAAACACTCATAGAATTGGTCAACAGCGGTATCTTGTCCTTCAGGGTATTGAACAGTAATGGTCGACTGGTAAAGGCTATTCTCAGAGATGCAGAAGGGAATGTTCTTTTTAGGGACTGTGATATCCTTCTTTTCATGATATCGGAAGCTAAGTCCCCTTTGAATTCCAAGCCCATGTACAGTATTTTCTTGGTTGCGGATGACAAGTCACATTTCATAGGTTTTGACTGTATATTCTTGTCTATAAAACGTGATGGAAATCCGTTTTCTATTAGGATTTTTCTGAAAATATTTAAGTCATCCTCCACAGTATCAGGGCTACATTTGTGCCGAGTGTGAGTGGCAAGCGACCGGACCAGATTTAGTTTTCGACCACTTGGTACCGAGGTGTAGAAATTTGTCAGTTGACCATTCCATAGAAGCTGTAGTGGGTACCCCTATATTCAACTTGTTGTCTTCAATATTACATAACTTTTTTACTTTATTCGATTTGCCAACTAATCTTACAATTTTACACCCCTTCCAAGTTGTATACAGCCTATTAATTATTCTATATATGACATTAGTTTTTTTGCCACTTGACATTTAACTATGATTATAACCGGTGGGTGCGTACTGATGAAGAGTACCGAACTAGGACGAAACAGCTGTCCAGTACTCCCAGGTTTTCCAATGGTTCTCTAACTAATGACAGCTCATGATGAAATCCTGTAACCAATCAAATCCCTACAAACCAACACTTGAAAAACAAACATTTTAAATGCATTTCATACTGCCACTATCATTATTTTATGCAAACACACATTTTTGATTCAATTCCTTAACCGGATATAACTTCTTAAAATTGCTCTCATATTGATCCTTTTTGTTCAACTTTATATTACTTATTAGTAATAAGTAGTAGTAGTAGTATGCGTTTATATTTTTGTTTACTGTGTCGTTACCTTTTTAACTGCAACTATTGTATGTCATTGAAATTTATCGCATTATATTTGTTCTGCAGGAATTATTTTTTTAATGGTTAAACGGTATCCGCTGTACATGCTTTATGGATATTCCAGTCTTTCTGGCACTGTGCTCATTCTAATCTTTAATCAACTACACTTAACACTTCGAATTTCTTAGAAGAGGAACCTACACAAACAAACAAAACTATGACATTTCAGCATGTAACAACACATGAATTATGTACTAGTCCAAGGTTCGAACCCATAACCTTCCGGTTACAAGGCAAGCTAGCTCGTATACCATTCAGCCACTGGGACCCGATTCAATGACCGCCAGCCCATGAATTCTAACTTCTACCACTTCGTGATTTTAGAGCGACTATGAACCAATGTCATCGTTGGGAAGTCCACTCTCACTCCCAACCGGATGGACATGACTGGTCACAACTTCCCACGAGAACTCCATCCTGTAGCCAGGCACCAGCGAGGAACAGTCCTGACTTCGAACCCCGGTGGGTACGGACTGCCGATGAGTCGCAAACTATGAAAAAACAGCTGTCTAGTAATACCTAGTTTTCTAACCGAAATCAATCCATAGTTAAACTTGAAATTCAAGTTACTATTATTATTCCTTTTGGTTCTAAGTGGAACATACAGCTTCAGCGGCACATCGCCATTCTACTCTGTTCCCTGCGTTCTTTATTAACTGGCCCACGATTTCCAATAATCTTATATTTCTATTCCAAATGATCTCTTCCATACCATTCTCAGACTCAAATCCAAGTCGTAGTCTCCTATTCACGTTTCACTGGCGATGGACTGGTAAGTGATAAAACTCAACACTCTCTTCAGTATATGGCTTATTCACCTCCATTGCATTCAGCAATATTTATTAGACGATAGATTCTTGACTGGTCTCCTGGAGACGTTTTTTATGAGAAGAAAAATTTTGGAACCATGTAGAATCAGTGGTCAAATAGCTAAATGCTAAACAAACTGGCTTTATAGCCTAAAGATTGTAGGGGTTCGATCACTAATAAGATTAAATGTGCACATTGTTGGAGAGTCCCGTGATTTTCTCAACCTTACTAATTCACTAGGCGGTTCTAATCTCTGTAGAAGAGGGAAAAAAATCGGTATGAGGCTACACTGAAATTTCAAAGCACAGGAAAAAATTATTTTGATAAAAATAAACATTACGTTCACGTCATCGACTCATAAATTTTTTTCAGTGTATTCCATTATACTACTCACAAGTAGGCGACAACAAATAAACTAAGAAATATTATCATTTTTAACTGACAGACATAAGTAGACACACCAATGAAGGCGATAAAATACATTAAAATAATAATAATTCATAGTTTCAGTAGTAACAATAATAACAACAATAATAAGAAAGTTAATACCCGCACAGTTCGCTTTATATGCAAGAATTTATATTGTAAGTAAATAAGTAAGCTAGTAGTAGTATGATTGTCTTCGACGAGGGTGTTGGCCTTCTTTACCTCCTTCCTTCCTTCCTGCCGGGGAATAATTTTTCCTATGCCGTCTTAATATTTTTATAAATATCTAAGCCAGTCATTGACTGTATCAGCTGTGGTAGACTATTCATAATTGTGAATAATTCCCCGGTTAACTTGGCTACACCAATTTCTCCATCGCCCGTGGACACCATTGTCACTTTATCACATTTAGTCAATGGTGCACTAATTTCAGCAGCAATTTTTGGTAATGATTGTAAGACCATGTCTAATTTGGCGACATTCTACAAAGTAGAGAGAGAAAAGATTTCAAAAAGTGGATAATTTCAAAGATAAAAGCAGAAAATTCTAAGCACAATCCAATTTTAGATTTTCCCGTCAATTGATTCGACCGAAGTGCTCGATCTCAGGTTGATGTATGTCAGTTCCTTGTGCGCGGATGCTTCAACGATGCCTAATCATGTAACTTGTAGTCAATTGACAGTGGAATCCAGGATCAAGCGCATTTCGTCCTAGTGGGGACTCGTCAATCAGATGTGCTTGCACCTGAGACCGAGCACTTCGGTCCAATCAATCGACAAGAAAATTTAAAATCGAATTACGTAATTATTAAGACCCATTGCACAAGAGGTGGCTGTCGTGACCCAAGTGGTTTAGTGGATAACGCTTTGGAGTTCGGAACTATGGGCGCGGGGTCCGGAGCCTCGATGGGAATACCATCACTAAATGGGGAGTGCTGGTACATAGGACGAAATGCGCGTGATCCTGGATTCCACTGCTAGTCACCGCCGACTCATCAAAAAAAGGTTGGTCATTTCAGTGGGATTCATGATGACACAAGACAGTTCGTCCAATTTCAGGACTCATCAGTTTGACATACCTGGAACACACTGAGTAACGGTATTCCCTCATTAAGACTTGGAAAACACAAAGCTCTGTGTCATTGAACAAGTCTACAAGACATCAATCTTGAGCTGTTTGACTGTAGCACTGAGTGGTGGTGATGTGGATTCGAATCTCAGAGGAGACGTCAGTTCCTATGCCTGTTTGCTGATAAACCTTAATAGTGAGTTTTAACATACACAAAATATAGGTCCAGAGCATCTTATTGACTGCATTCAACCAACCACTCAACTAACACCAACACTAAATTCCATTGGAAATCTTATATGTTGGGAATGATAATAACTGACTCGTTTCAACATAGAAATTTGCACAGATGTACAACAGTTCAGCTTGCCATTCTCCCTCCATGTACCACACAAAGCAATACAAGAGAGTAAAGAGAGATAATAAACAGAAGTGTGAGTGAGGTAAAAAGAATAGTAGTAATATGGAAAAACAATAGAGTGTTACTGGATATGACAAACCATCACAATGAGTGAAGAATGCATCTGCGCCAGCCATCACTGAAAAACGAAGATTTTAGGCCATATGATCAATTGTCTCCAGTCTTCATTAGTTCTTATCATCCCGAGGACACCAACCAGTCAGTCAAGAAGTCTACACCTCTCTACGTGACTGGCTGGTTAGCTTAAACTAAATGTTAAGAAGTTCATTGACTGATGAAGCCATGTTCTCGTTTGACCACCACTAGTTCGCTCTTTTCCAACCTCATCCATCCTATGTGAGCGGCTACCATTGACCGTTGAGGAAGGGAATAGCATGCGTAAAACATATCCTAACCATCTCAATCAATGTAGCTTCACAACCTCGTTGATTAGTTTTCCTTGTTTATTTAACACTAGACGCCTAACCTCGATATTACTCATCCTATTACACCCACCACTTAATATAGGGAGGTGGATAAGACGTAGACACCTATGATCAAAGACAGCTAGCCAGCAAGGTTTCTCATGTCTTCCACTTTCCATGGCCATATCTCAATCACAACCATAAAGGAGGATAGTGAGAACTGCTGCTGAACAGTACACATTTCCTCTGATCGATACCTGGCTAGATATCATGTCTATTAAGTCAGAGATGGTGTAAACTAGCATATGTGAAACGAGTCTCCTGTATCCGTGCTGAGATTACGTCAGCGATCGACCCGTAGGGGCTGTCTGATGCAACTTACCAAGTAAGTGAAGTGATGGTCAACACACGTTCAACCACCACCACTTCACACTCCTGCCTACCTTGAAGTCAGCTACGAGTAATCGATGCAGTCTAGTCCTGTAGCATCATCTTACACTTTAACGGGAGCGAATCGCTCGTCAAACATTCCAAGATTGCTGTTCAACTGATATTAAGTGTTCAAAAGACTCTGCTTTATTTTGTTATCGTCTTCACGTAGGAGTTAAAACTATCTCATCGGCATATTCTCAGTTAACAAGACTATCTTGATAAATCAAACACAGTGTTTGTTATACAGTAATATTTCCTGATCACCACGTTTCGAGCACAAATTATTGCCACTAATAATTATATCACGTCACTTACACAACTTTTCGCTTCATTCATATACATGAGTAAAAATTGATTAGACATTTGAATTAAATTAATATAAGATAAAGTACATTCAGTAATAGTACTAGTGTAATCAATCAAATACAATCAGATGGGAAATAAGACGAGTGTTTTTTATAGTCATAATAAGTACCTTGTTAGAATGTTGTGATGTGCTTGAATTGAAATAGAATTTTAAGATTATTTATTATCCCCCTCCGATTTGACTGACTGGTGGTAATAATATCCTCCATGCATATCTCTGGTATTTGCATTGAGTCATTTCTGTTGCATGTTTTGGGTGTGTAGACTCGATGAACCAGGCAGGATTCAGTAATCAACTTCTCTCTCCACTTACCTATGTGACTTTTTAGAATTTTGACTCTGTCCCACCCACTCTATTGTGTGGTTGTGAGTTAGTGCATCCAGTGCAGTGTAGTGTTGAGCTTTTTTTTAAATTACTTATCTTCTCTGGGTCAACCATTCTTACCTTAGCCACTAAATTCTTATGTTCCGACAATCTGATTACCCCTGACCTACTAGTTTGACCTATGTAGTTGACTTAACTAACAGTCATTGCAGGGTATTTTGTAAATTATATTATTTTGTCTAATTGGGTCAACCCACAGGATCCTTTAGCCTACAGAGCTTGTCCTACCTGAGTGAGTTTGTAGGCTTGAATGTACACTATCCTATATTAATTTTTATTCAAATGTCTAAACGATTCTACTTACGTATATGAATGAAGCAAAAGTTGTTTGAGTGACTTGATATGATTACGAGTGGCAATAATTTTTGCTCGAAACGTGATCAGTGAGGTCCAACTAGAAGTCACGTGTGTGGATGGATGTCCCACCAACGATAATAGTTGGGGTCGCGCTAAAATCACGAATTGGTAGAAGTTAGAATTCATGGGTTGGCCATTGAATCGGGTCCCAGTGGCTGAATGGTATACGAGCCAGCTTGCCTTGTAACCGGAAGGTCCTGGGTTCGAATCCCAGTGGGTGCGTACTGCCGATGATTCCCAAACTAGGATGAAACAGCAGCTGTCCAGTACTCCCTGGTTTTCAATGGTTCTCTAACTGATATCAGTCCGTGATCAACTCGTAAAACGAAACGTGATCATCAGTAAATATTACTGTATAGCAACAGTGTGACACTTTATCAAAATAAAATCTTATCTAATAATAGAGTTATACTCTACCACCACAGTGCCCAAGTTTTATACTTTCAACAAGACTATCTGCTAGGCACAATTCAATCCCTATGTCGTTGAATTCAGTTCGGCGTTGATTTCATTTTTATTTACATCTATAATGAAATTAAACATTAAAGAGGATAGTAGACAGCCCTGATGGACTAAAATTCCATAAGAAGTAAATACCCTTACCACTATTACCATCAATAATAATCATAATAATAACCGATCTGATTAGCGTAGAGTGTAGGTATCAAGTGAACTTTTGTTCAAAAAATACCAAACCAAAAAAAAAACAACAACACAAAACAAAACAATTCTACCAATTCATCTAATGTCTTGTTTATTGATTTCCTCCGTTTATAGTACACAAACTATCTATTAACTAATAAGTTTAAAAGACATCTTATTCACATTTATTCAACGTGACCCCAAAGATTAAATATGCGTGTTTATAAAACAAAAATGGTAAAAGTTATAACTATTCTATAAAAATCAATAATCATTTATGATAGACTAATAATTGAATAAACAATTTGATGATGTTAGATAGTTGGAGGCAATCGGCCAAAGGAAGCCCAGCCTTGGTTGGCCTAGGTTTCGTGCTTATTGTTCGCACTCATCAGTCCGTCAGCAAGGCGTATATGCAACCTTGAAGCAACAACTCATGTCCCTCCTCCTGAAATTCAAGCCCGCGTCACTCAGTGCAGTCCTGCAGTCAGAGGCATTATCACTGAGCTATTCGGACTGGCTCACGATTGACCTCCTGAATAAACAATTATTGAACATCTAAAGTACTTTTTTCTAAACATCAATAAATAAATTCGATTATTAGATAAAGTTTGTTTGATACAACATACACGAACACACGGGGGGACACACAAACACAAACACAGAGTGATGACACAGTATTCAATAACTGGATGATGTTTCGAGCACGATTTGTAATCATACTGATGAAGCAGATAATATAGTCCTCCCTGCAGGTCAAGACACTGACAAAATACAGTAGAGTCTTCTGAACACCTTGGGCTGCAATCTACGAATGTTTGGCATGCGATTCACTCCCACCAAATTTAAGATGATGCTACAGGGCTGGATTACATTGACTCACTTCTAGATTAGAAATAGGGAGTGAAGTGGTTTATGGAGTGCAATGACAACTTCACTTATTCGGGAAGTTGCATTTGCCAGTGCCAACGGGTTGATCGCTGACGAAATCTCAGCACAGATACAGAAGGCTCTTTTGGCGTATACCTGCCAGTTTATGCCGTCTCTGGCTAAATAGACGTCATATCCGGCTGGCTATCAACCAAAGGACATGTGTACTGCTCAGCAGTCCGCTCCATCCTCCTTTATGGCCGGCTGTGAGTGAGACCTGGCCATTGAGAGTGGAAGACACGAAAAGCCTTGCTGGCTAGCTGTCTTCGATCACAGGGTCCCTGCGTTCTATCTCCCGTGTTATGTGGTCGTATAATAGAGTGAGCAATATTAAGGTTAGGCTTCAGTCGATTGCTAGGTAGAGAGGGAAATCAGTAGACAAAGCTGTGAAGTTACATCGATTGAGATGGTTAGGACATGTGTCACACAGGTATGGCCTAGCCATCACCTTCCTCGACCGATGGGGAATGTTAGCTGACATAGCATCAATGAGGTTGGAGAAGAGTTACCTAGTGGTGGGCAAAGGAAAACATGGCTTGATCAGTCAATGAAATCCACAACAGTTAATTTAAGCCAGCCAGTTAGTCACGTAGGAAGGTGTAGACCTCTTGACTAGTTGTGATTTTTCGGATAGTAAGAACCAATGAAGGCTGGAGGCAAACAGTTGATGATACGACTCAAAATCACCGTCCTCAATGAATAGCGCAGATGCATTCACTCCTTGTAACCTATAATACTCAATGAATCTATATTGTTCTACGATATTACTATTCTTTTTGCCTCATATCTGTGTTTACTGTCTCTATTTTGCGTTTCCTTTTACTTTCTTCCCTTGGTTTGTGTGCTACATGGAGTGAGTGTGGCGACTCGAACTGCTGCACGTTGGTGCAAAGTTCTATGCTGAAAAAAGACAGACAGACAGACAGACCATTATGGAGTACATCGTTCGCACTGTACTGAAGGTGTGAGAAGAAAATCATACTTTTGGCGAAAAGGAGCAGAAGGTGTTTCTCCCCCGGACAACTAGTAAACCAGCTATACTAATTTGTCTATTTTAGAGGCGTAGGGTCAAGTCGACCGCAAAAATTATAAAATCCTAACGTACCGTACAGTGGCCTGTATAAGGCGGTAGGCTCTGCACACATATATATGTAACAGACAGGTGTCAGACATTTATCCCCTGGGCCCTGACGTCATTCCTAATGTTAATGATCTTTTTGTTCCAGATGTTTCAAGAAAAATGAACTTCCACGATATGAGTAACAGGGAATTTGTACAAGCATACAAAGCCTTGATTGGACACTAGTAACTAGTGTGAAGTGTCTAGCTAGTCATTTCTTTGGTGCAGACCGAATTCTATCAGTCAGGTATTTGCAATGTGACTACCATTCTAGGTAGCTCGCCATCACGGTGCACATTGATTTGATGATACTAATTAGATGGTTGGAGGCAATCGGCCAAAGGAAGCCTTGCTTGGCTTAGGTTTCGTGCTTATTGTTGGAACTCACCAGTCCGTTAGTCAGTCAGCAAGGAGTATCTGAAACCTTGAAAGAACAACTCATGTCCCTCCTCCTGAGATTCGAACCCGCGTTACCCAGTGCAGTGCTGCAGTCAGAGACGTTACCACTGAGCTATTCGGGCTGGCTCGCGACTGACCTCCTGTAAGGCTGTAGAGAGTACTTTGATTGGACACTAGAAATTGGTGTAACGTGTTTAGTTCTTCGTTTGGTGCAGCTCAGTGGTAACGTCTCTGACTGCAGCACTGCACTGGGTGACACGGGTTGGAATCTTAGGAGAAGGGACATGAGTTGTTCCTTCAAGGTTGCAGATACGCCTTGCTGACTGACTGGTGAGTACCAACAATAAGCACGAAACCTAGGCCAACCAAGGCTTCCTTTAGCCGATTGCCTCCAGCTATCTAAATATCATACAAAAGCTTTGCTGGTGTACTTTCAAATATTAGCTCTGTAACTCTGTATCATCAGAAAGTGAAAGAAAGAAAGAAAGAAACAAAAACCAACAGTAAAGACGATTTACGCAGTGTGTAGCTGTCAGATTGTCAGAAACGACTCTGTGGGTCAATGTTTGCAGATTGGACGGTCTTTGTGCTAGAAAGTCCAAGCAAATTAACAGCAGTAAGCATTTAACCACAGATGTTAAAGAGATGAAGATCTCTGTAGTTTTATCTCAATGGGTTAGACAAACGCTCAGTTGCTAATCACTGGGTCTTCCCTTTAACAGCCGACTTTAACAAGTGACTTCATTTTAGAGAACATGATAATATCACCAATCATTACGTAATAATTGTGAACAAAAGCCTGAATGACTGACTGACTAGATTCAACGTAGAACTTTGCACCGAAGTACAGCGGTTTCATTTGCCATATTCTCCCCTTGTAGCTCACAAAGCAAGAGAAGACAGTAAGGAAAGATTCAAAAAAGAGATAATTTATAGAAATATGAGGCAAAAGGAACAGTAATGTGGAAGAACAATATAGTTTTATGGGATATGATGCATCTGAGCAATTGAGAACGAGGATTTTGAGCCATATCACCAATCTGTCTGTCTGTCTGTTTTCGACACAGAACTTTGCACATATGTGCGGCAGTTCAAGTCGCCACACTCCCTTCTTGTAGCACACAAAGGAAGAGAAATGCATATTAGAGACAGTAAACAGAGGTGTAAGACAAAGGAATAGTAACAACGAAGAACAATATAGTTTCATTGGAAATCATAAGTCACAAGGAGTGGATGAATCTGCGCTAGCCATTGAGAACGATTTTGAGCCATGTCACCAATTGTTTCCAACCATTGGTTTTTACCGTCCCGAGGACCCCAACCAGGAAGTCTACACCTTCCTATGTGGCTTAGACTAACTGTTGTAGATTTCATTGACTGGTGCCATGTTTTCGTTTGACCGCCTCTAGCTCTTTTCCAGCCTGACCCATCCTATGTCAGCTAACATTGCCCGTCGAGGAAGGCGATGACTAGGCATACGTAACACATATCATAACCATCTCAGTCTATGTAATTTCACAGCCTCGTCGATTGATTTCCCCTCCTTACCTAGCACTCGACGCCTAAGCTCATATCACCAATTATGTCTCCAGCCGCCATTGGTTCTTACCATCCCGAGAACCCCAACCAACCAATTAAGAGGTCTACACCCTCCTACGTGTCTGGCTTGGGGATTTCATTGATTAATGAAGCCATGTTTCGCTCTGACCACCACTAGTAGCTCTTTCGCAACCTGAGCGGTCGTATGCCAGCTAACATTGACCGTCCGTCAAGGAAGGCAATGGCTAGGATAGGCATCCATGCGTAACACATGTCCTAACCATCTCACTCAATCCATGTAACTTCACAGTCTCTTCTATTGATTTCCCCTCCCTTCTTACCTAACACTCAACCGGTGCCTAACCTGAATACTGCTCACCCTATTAT
The DNA here is from genome assembly GCA_944472155.2 of Trichobilharzia szidati. Taxonomy (NCBI): domain Eukaryota; kingdom Metazoa; phylum Platyhelminthes; class Trematoda; order Strigeidida; family Schistosomatidae; genus Trichobilharzia; species Trichobilharzia szidati. Next base: position 192,682,335 of record OX235271.1, read on the forward strand.
ATTACCACTTCACACAGGAGATAGAATGCAGGCACCTATGATGAAAGACAGCTAGCGGGCCAGCCTTCTCACGTCTTCCACTTTCCATAGCTATTTCTGCCTTACAACCATATAGGAGGATAGTGAGAACTGCTGCTGAGCAGTACACATGCCCTTTGATCGATACCTGGCTGGATATCACATCTACTAATTCAGAGATGGTATAAACTAGCATATGTGAAACTAACCCTCTGTATCCGTACTGAGATCTCGTCAGAGGTCAACCCGTTGGCACTGGCTGATGCAACCTCCCGAATAAGTGAAGCGGTCAACATGCTCTACTACCTCATTCTATATCTTTAAGCTAGGAGTCGGTGTAGTCCAGTCCTGCAGCGTCATCACCGTACGCTTGACGGGAGTGAATCGCGCGTCAAACATTCAAAGATTGCTGTTCACCTCAAGGTGTTCACAAGACTCTGTTTTATTTTTTCAGAGTCTTCATCTAAGAGGAACGGAAGCCTCGTAGACTAAAAGTCTTTTTTTATTCCTTGACGTTCCCAGTGGAACATAGGGCTTCAAGCTAGAGGCTTGAAGTTTCTGCAGCGGTGTTTATTTTTACAGGATGAGGTTGCTAGCCTCATGCCCAACCTTTCCTCTTCACCAGCTCTATTTCTGGCTTAGCGAGGTAAAGGAGTGCGTCGGCCGGGGATCGAATCCCGGACCATGTGCATGGTCGGCGAGCGTCCTAACCGCTATGCCACCGACGCACTAGACTAAAAGTCTACTCTTAAGCTATTATTAATAAATTAAATGAGCTCGCCTTGTAACCAGGTCCTGGGTTCGAACCCCGGTGGGCACGTACTGATGGAGAGTCCCAAACTAGGACGAAACAGCTGTCCAGTACTCCCTGCATGTTTTCCAGTGGTTCTCTAACTGATGTCAGCTTATGATGAAATCCTCTACGCAATAAATCAGAACACACTGAGAAAATAACTCACCTGATAATTTTTCCACGCCTCTGCTTTCTTAGCCATTTGTTCTGCTTCAGCATGTGCTATCGCCTCTAGTGCTTCAGCTTCTGCACGACCACGTAATCGAATTGATTCAGCTTCTGCTTCAGCCTCAGCAATTAGACGCAAACGATCCGCTTCTGCTAATCGTTCTAAACGGAAACGTTCCGCTTCAGCTGGTTTACGTATAGTTGCGTCTAAATGACGTTCTTGTCGTACAATTTCCAGTTCTTCTACTTGAATTTGTTGAGTTTTTTCAAGTACGGTGATTTGCATTTCTTCTTCTTTGATTTTTTGTTTCACTTTTGCGGCCTGTTTAAAAAGAAATTGATTTTTTTTTGTTTTTATGATTGAGAGAGAGGGGTTAAAATAAGGCGTAATTGAAGACCCTATTAGAATCGATTGTATACGGCACATGAATTGAAAATGCCTATCCAGAATAGTTCATCAAGAAACACATCACAAAGAAAGCAGAAAAGGACTATTCTCTATCTATAAGAATAAGAAGTCTCTGCATATAAGACTTCAATTCAAGACTGATCCACCTAGTCGAGAATAATTAGTGCGTCAGTGGCGCAGCGCTTAGGACGCTCGCCGACCACGCTTCATGTGGTTCGGGGTTCGATCCCTGGCCACCAACCAACGTACTCCTTTACCTTGCTAAACCAGTAATAAGACTGGTAAAGAGGGAAGGTTGAGCATGAGGCAGGCTTGCAACCCCATCCTGTTAAAATTAAAACCACTGCTACCGAAACTTTAAACCTCGAGCTTGAAGCCTCCTATGTTCCACTGGGAACGTAAAGGAATAAAAAAGGAGGCCAAGTGATATGAACCCTGTAAATTCATCAGTGTCAAGTTCAGGAATAAATCAGTTGTAGTTTTTTTTAGTAACACAGTCTGGTAACTTAAGATACAATTGTTTTAGCGGAACATAGGGCTTCAAGTGAGAGGTCTGAAGTTTCAGTAGAAGTGGTATTTAGTTTTTACGGGGTTGAGGGAGGGGGGCGCATTTTCAGCCTTACGCCTAACCACACCTGTTTACCGGGCTCCCTACAGAGTGCATCAGCCGGAGATCGAACTCTGGACCACACAGGTGGTTACAGAGTATTCTGCCGGTCTACCCACCCAACTCGCATGTTTATAGTAACAAGAAAGTGGATATGGATGTCTAAGCATTGATAGAATACACACTGACTTAGTAGTTAGTTCACAGTAATATTGTTCAGTCTACAAGGCAGATACTCCGATTGGATATTTCTCACACCTCACGTCTTCCACAGTTAGATTGTCGAATAACAGTAAAACCTCATAGTATACCTCATAGTATATGATACTTTGATTGATTGAAAATAGCTATCCCGAGAAATTTATCAAGAAACACATGACAAAGAAAGCGGAAAAGGACTATTCACTTTCCGTAAACAAAAAGCCTCTTTATATATACGACTGCAATTCAAGGGTGATATACCAAGTGAAATAATTACGAAGAAATCAAGAAAATCAGTTGAAAGAACTTTTAATGCTGGCGAACTACTCTTCTTATTCTCTACAGGACAGATGGTGATTCCTAGACCGAAAGATGAAGTACCTGGACTAGAGTAGCCACCTCTTCTTATTGCATCTACCGATTCAACTGCGCTTGTGGTGGAGCGAGTTATATCGGCCGTTAACCACTAGGAACTTGATTTTTCGTGCTCATTTAGGAACATCGCCCGCTATGGCTAAGCAAAAGGTGTAGTGAAAACCATCATCAACAGTTCGATATTAGACCATCTGGTGCGAACCGGCCACAAAGCCAGTCAGCGTTGAAGAATCCTTCTCTGTCATCTACCGGGGCCCTAATGAATTTCCAAAAACATCGAAGTACCGTACGGTCCAAACAGCAGAGATTATCGCAATTCGCCTCAAACAACCAGTGCTCTGTGTGCAAAAGAAGCAATTCCAACCAGCCACTACTACTGCCCTGACCGGCCTTCAGTAAAGACTATAAATTCATGAATTTGTATTATTATCCTTCCTAATTTTTCTGACATACAGTGTGTAATGTTATGTTGATGCTATTGAACTGTAATCCATTCGTATTATTATTGATTCAATGTTATTTAAACAACATTAATGTTGTTCATAACACTAATTCATTCATTCACTATAATGTACACATAAGTGTAGAGCCTGATGATGAAGTTATCGAGAAGAGTACTCTTTGTTCCGTGTCCATTCTTTTGAACATTTTAATGGGCCTTTTTAACCAGTTAATATGAAATCAAAGGCAACATTGATATAAGAATAAAACTTGTGCACTGTACTGGTAGAGTATAATTTCATTATGGGTAAAATTTATTTTGATAAAGTCTCACACAGTGTGTTTGTTATACAGTAAGTAATTCTTTTACTGATGATAACGTTTCGAGCACAATTTATTACTCTGCTCATTGTCATTCATATCAAGGTACTACTCACACAACTTTCTTACTTCGTTTATGTAATTCCATTATTTTCCATAGTAGTATTTTCCATATTTCCGGTATGAGTGATGACTCATTGCTATTGTATGTGTTGGGTGTAGACTCGATGAACCAGGCAGGATTCAATAATCAACGTGAAGAATTTTAACCCTCTCCCACCCACCCTATTGTATAGTTGTGTGTTAATGCATGCAGTGCAATGTAGTGCTGAGCTTTTTTCTAAATTACTTAACTTCTCGGGGTCAACCATTCTAACCTCAGCTAACTTTAGAATGCGTTGGCTTTTATAAACGCTAGTGTGCAGTTTACCTTCTTCTATTCGTTTTATTTTACAATCTAACATCATAGCTAATTCTCCTTGTTCATTTTCCGATTCAAATGTGAATTGTATTCGCTTTACTGGTGAGTTAATTATGTGTCAAGAAGCTAGAGATATTTTCTATTTTTAACACTATAAAAGTGTCATCCACATATCTCCACCATGTGCTAAGGGCAATATTTCCCCAGTTGTCCATAAATATATCTGCTACGATAGGGGATCACCAATATCCCCTAGTAGAGGGAATAAAATTCACATTTGAATCAGAAAATGAACAAGGAGAATTAGCCATGATGTTACATTGTAAAATAAAACGAATAGAAGAAGGCAAACTGCACACTAGAGTTTATAAGAAGCAATACCAACGCATTCTGCTAATAGATATTTAGAGTTTAATTCATCTTATCCGTTATCTATCTATTAAGGCAGGCTTAGTTAAGTGTTTAACAAACCGAGCAGTAGCACTAAGTAGTACAAGAAAAGACCTAAGTGATGAAATAAAACAGATAGAAGAATAGCTGGTTGGTGTCAAATAACTATCCTATAAAATTCATTAGGAAGATCAGAAAAGATCAAAAGAAAAGGAAAAATAATGGGGAAACTAATAATGAGAACATAAATAAGAGAGAATATAAGGCATCTACTGTTATACCATATAAGAAGGGGACATTTAAGACCCTACGTGGGATTCTCAATAAAGAAGGAATTCAGGTGGCATTTAAAGCTACAAACTCACTCAGTCAGGGACAAGCTCAGTAGGTTAAAGGACCCTGTCGGTTGACCCAATTAGACAAAATAATATGATTTACAATATACCCTGCAATTACTGTGAGTTATGTTAACTACATAAGTCAAACTAGTAGATCGGGGTAGTCAGATTGTCAGAACATAAGAGTTTACTGGCTAAGGTAAGAATGGTTGACCCAGAGAAGATAAGTAATTTAGAAAAAGCCTCAGCGATTTCACTCCACGCATTAACACACAAGCATACAATAGAGGGGGTGGGAAAGAGTCAAATTTCTAAAAAGTAATATAGGTAGGTGGAGATAGAGATAGAGAGGTTGATTACTGAATCCTGTCTGGTTCATCGAGTCTACACCCAACACATGCAATAGGAATGACTCATCACTCATACCAGAAATACGGAAAATACTACTACCAATCAAATCAAGCGATGAACTGAAATAATGGAATTATATAAACGAAGTTAGAAAGTTGTGTGAGTGAGTGCCTTGATATGCTGACAATGAGCAGAGTAATAAATTGTGCTCGAAACATTGTCATCAGTAAATATTACTTACTGTTATAACAAACACACTGTGTGAAACTGAAATTTAAAGCAAACAATTTTTTGGCTTACTTGTAATTCATAGGCTAATTCCGATTCAGCTTTACGTGCTTGTACTTCTTTTTCATAACTGGCATTTTTCAATTCAAAATCTCTTTTACACTTGGCTATTTCAATATCATTGGATAATCGACCAGCAACACGTTGTTTCTCAGCTTCTGCCTCTTTAATTCCAGCATCACGACGGGCTTCAGCCTCACCGATACGTGCATCACACTTCACTTGAGCTGTTCTTGCCAATCCAAGAGAGTTTAAATAACCCTTAAAAGATAACAGAGGAGACATTAAAAATAGTACATTCAAGAATGGAAACGCCATGTTCGATTAACGTTCTAGGATAAATTTTATTGATTGGTGTATGGCACACACACACACACACCTCCACGTTGAAGGTTTAAATCATGATCATCACAAGTTATAAACACATCATCTACATATCTCTTGTATAGCTGCAGTCAAGACTGGTCAAACGAGCAAGAATGTTGTTTCCCAGACTCCCTCACCATGAAGCAGTTAGCTAAGAATGGACCAAGAGGAGCCCCATAACTACACCATCTTTCTGTACGTAGAATTGTTTATTCAATTTGAAAACAGAAAGATTGAGCGAAGTTTATGATATCTTTCGATGCATCCTCCTTGTTCACCGATGTACCGTTAATGGAGACAGTGGATTTTATATGTGAGGAGATTACTACACGAAACATAGACATCGGGATTTCTGTATCCACCTTGAAGGAACTTATTTTAAGATGAACAATGAATGTTCATTTCTTATTCAATAAGGAACATTACAGACAAATTGATGGTGTAGCTATGGGTTCCGCATTATGTACAATCCTAGCTGATTTTTTCCTCACTAAGTTAGAGAATAGGCCACTGAAAGGAGTAATTAATGACTTGGATTTCTACTGCCGATATATGGATGATACATTTCTGGTTATGAAAAACGAGAATGATGCAATGAACATCCTTGACAAGTTTAATGATGCCCATTCAGCAATAAACTTTACCATAGATAAAGAAAGCGTTGACAGTATCTCATTCCTAAAGGTCTTCCTCATGCCAAGGGAAGAAGATGGCACACTAAGAACGGGGGTGTGTAAGGGAAACCTACAACAACTGGTCAGTACACTCATTTTTTGAGTTTTGTACCTTTGAAACATAAATATAACCTGGTAAAGTGTCTGGTTCATAGAGCTAGTTTAATCTGTTCAGAAGACTGTCTAAATGAGGAGCTTAAGATTATTAGAGAATTACTTAGAAAAAATGGTTATCCAGATAAATTCATTGAGAAAAATATGAATTCAGCACTAAGGAGAGTCAGTGTGTCAACGGTTCCGAAAAAATCACTGTTCATAAAACTGCAGTTCCTCAGTGACAACATCAGCGAAATAATAACACAGAGCTTGAAGAATGCAGTTAAAAGAGCTTACTATGCAGCAGAGGTACATTGTCTCTTTAAAACCACCCCTATTCTATGTTCGAGAAATAAGGATAAACTACCTAAATTTGCCTCTTCTGTGTGTATCTACCAGTTTGACTGCAGCTGCGGAGCTAGCTACATTGGGCGTACAATTAGGCAGGTTCATTAGCGCATTTCCGAACATCATCCAACATGGTTAAGCAAGGGACAAACAAGATCTATTCGTAGTTCTATTTTAGCACACCTTGTTGATACTGAGCACAAAGTTGATGTTAATACTGCATTTAAAATTATTTATCGCATTCCGACTAATCTTAATTTTGCTCTACGAGTTCGTCTTCTACAGACAACTGAAGTAATCGGAATCCGCCTGAAGAAGCCAAGTCTATGTGTTCAGGAGAAATTTGTGCAGCCACTTTCCTTGCCTTGGCCATCGTTACATGAATGTGTAAGCCGGACTGCTTCGTCCCCCTCCCCCTAAACCTATAAAAATTATAATTGTCCAAATTATTTTTATTTATTTTGACCACTTCATCTTTAATTACGTGTTACCCTTGTAAAATTAATTTATTCTAACCATTTCTACCCTTTAATTGTGTGTGTATTGATTTTCTTCGTTAATTATCACCCCACTGCTTGACATGTTGACACTGACTGACTAATTATTGTTAACAAACAAACATATCAGTGCCACTTGATTGGTAAACTGTTGTGTATTGTAATAAAAATGCTATACAGAATATATTAGAGTAGAGCCAGACTGAGATGAGGATCTAATTGAAAAGTAAATATTTCTTCGCTCAATCTTTCTGTTTTCTAAATGTGTAAATGGGGATTTTTTTTCTATATTCAATTTGAATTGGATATTAATCGAACATCTCAGAAGTGGTTCCATCTGGTAGTTGATGGGAAGAGGAATTTCGAGGCTGTTGGCTTCGATTTATAGTCACAGATGAAGCACATTGTCTCAGTCAGGGGGGGGGATGCTTGTGAAGAGACAGATGATATCTGGTGAAAGCATTTGTCTTTCAAACATGTTGATATCTTGCACTGAATCAATGAAGTCACATGTATCACTAAGACGGTATTAGTATTACTATTAATTCCTTCATGTTCCCAGTGGAACATAGGGCTTCAAGCTGGAGGCTTGAAGTTTTTGTAGCAATGATGATTATTTTTACAGAATGGGGTTGCTAGCCTGCCTCATGCTCAACCTTCTCTCTTTACCAGTCTTATTACTGGCTTAGCAAGGTATAGGAGTGCGTCAGTGGCCGGGGATAGAACCCTGGACCATGTGCATTGTCGGCGAGTGCCCTAACTGCTGTGCCACCGACGTAAGAAGCTATAGTTTGTCATCTATCTCCTTATCGGCTCAAGGATATCTGCTAGCCACTTCGTGATCTGATGATATGGTGAGTGATAGGTCGAAGTGGGACAACCTTTTTAAGCATGCAGTGCAATTGCTGTTTTTTTTTCTCTAAATTACTTATCTTCGCGGAGTCAATCATTCTAACCTTAGCTAAATTCTTATGTTCTGACAATCTGACTAGCCCGCATCCCCCTCCCCGTCGATCTACTGGTTTGACTGACCTACGTAGTTGACTTTCAGAAAAGGTATACCAAAGTTTAGAAAAAGCCAACTCATTCTAATAGATACTTAGACGTCTCGTCCGTTGTCTGTAAAGACAGGGAATTAGTGAAGTTGGAGAATGGGGTGCATAATTCTAGGGTCAGTAGGCGAATATAAAGTGTTTCACAACTTGATGTGAAATTTGATAAGATAGAATTTAATATTGTAAAAATAATAATAATAATAATTTTGGATTTGGAATGACAAGTGGGACAAGCGGAAACAATTCAGAGTGAGAATAGTAGTAATACTACTAATTGGTAGGTTATTCAACTTACCACAGTCAATTATTCTAGGTCTGTCTAAATATTCAGTTGACCTCACAATCAGCATTACATGGTATTTGGTAGATTATTTTATTTTTTTTTAAATTGGATTTATTGGGTCCTGAAGCCAACAAAGTTTATATCTGAGACGACTAGTTGGTTGGTTGATTTAAATGACTGACTGACTCACTGGTTTCAACATAGAACTTTGCACCGATGTGCAGCAGTTCAAGTCGCCACACTCCCTCCATGTAGCACACAAAGCAAGAGAAGAAAGTAGAAGGAATGCATAATAGAGACAGTAAACACAGATACGAGACAAGAGGAATAGTAATAACGAAGAACAATATGGATTTTATTGGATATTATAAGTCACAAGGAGTGGATGTATCTTCGCCAACAATTTAGAAAGATTTTGAGCTACATATCCAATTGTCCCCAGCCTTCATTGGTTCTTACCATCCCGAGAACTACAACCAGCCAAGAAGTCTACACCTTCCTACGTGACTGACTTAAACTAAGCGTTGTGGATTTCATTAACTGATCAAGAGATGTTGGTTTTGGTTTGACTACCGCTGGCTCTTTTCCAATCTCATCGATCTTATGTCAGCTAACATTCCCCGTCACTCGAGGAAGGCGATGGCTAGGATAGGCATGCATGCGTAACACATGTCCTAACCATCACACTGAATCCATGTAACTTCACGGTTTTGTCTATTGATTTCCACTCCCTCCTTACCTAGCACTCGACCAAAGCCTATCCTCAATATTGCTCAACCTATTATACCACTTCACACGGGAGATAGAACGCAGGCACCTATGATCAAAGACAGCTAGCCGACCAGGCTTCTCATGTCTTTCACTTTCCATAGCCATGTCTCACTCACAGCCATAAATGAGGACGGAGCGGACTGCTGAGCAGTACACATGTCCTTCGGTCGATAGCCAGCCGGATATCACGTCTATTAAGCCAGAGACGTCGTAAACTGGCATATGCGAAACTAGCTTTCTCTATTCGTGCAGAGATGTCGTCAGCGATCAACTCGTTGGTACTGGTTGATGCAACTTCCCAAATAAGTGAACTGATGGTCAACACGCTGTACCACTTCACTCCCTATTTCTTAGCTAGTAGTCAGTGTAGTCCAGTCCTGTAGCGTCATCATCTTACATTTGGCAGGAGCGGATCGCATGCCTAACGTTCGCAGATTACAGCAGCTGACTTAAATACAACCGTTGACTAATTCCAGCCTCATTGAGAATCCTACGTAGGATCTCTGATCTTCCTTCTTTATACAGCAGTATTGCAAAGGCTTTGAATTCTAAGCTATATTTCTGCAGGTCCTAGAGTTTTCTATCCATAATAATTTTAAAAAAACTCACTCATAGGCAGTAAGCAGCCGCCAGATTTCAAACTCAAGCCCTTCTGATTACAAGGCAAGTGCCTAGTAGACCATTCAGCCACTGTGACCCTACTCAATGACCAAATCATAAAGGGAAATAAGGTGTGTGTGTGTGTGCACATCTTTGATACTGTAAGCCTTGTTCGTCTTATTCTTACTTTGACAAAGTTAATCGAAATAGTAATTCTGGATTAGTGATGATAATAATAATGATAAGAATAATGAGCAAATAGTGAGTAGTATACATAAATCTGTAGAAAAACAACAAAATTGAGTAGATCAATATGAGAAAAGAAGAATAAGAGACAAGAATGCCTGACCTTAAATAATTCACTAAACCAAAAATTAAAATGCATTTAATTGTAGTGCATAGTTAGTTATCAGTAATAGTGCAAATAATTAGTACAGAGAAAATTTATGACGGTTCGCCTTGATACTACTACTACTACTACTAATACTAATACTCGAATTATAAATGAGATTTGAATAGGAATATTATAAATCCATATACTAGAACAAGACATATATATATTAGTGAACAATATTTTTCTCAATATCTTAGATCTTTTATCAGGTTTTACTCTAATTTATATAGCTTTATGCATATAAAAGAAAATTTAACCAATGACGGTGAGTGTGTGGATCAAACATGGGCTTGAGTTTTTGGATCACCAATGCCTCAGCTATTCCTAGATGTCTTGATTTCACTTCCTTTGGTAGTTTGGATAGAATCTTATATATAGCTTTGAAGGACTTTTCAAGTGGGGTTGGATATCCAGAATTCACTAGATGTTCTATTATTGAACTATATACCCGTTTGCGTTCTCCCTTTGCTAGCCATACTGGATAGTGTTCTCGCGCGCGTTTTACAAATGGACGTATGGTACGGCCAATGTACTCAGCTCCACACGAACAAGTGAACTTGTATATACACGTTGAAGTGCCCCTATGCGACAGCTTGTCTTTCACGTGTTGGGTGAGTAGTTTCTTGCAGGAGAATGTTACTCGTAGGCAGCTGGCGGCGAAGTATGTTTTACTGAGAAACTTTGAAAGCCGTCTGTGGAGAATTTCTGCTTCGGTATCACTTTTAAATTCGAGGTTCAATATTAGCATCTTTTTGGGGGTGGCTTGAACCTTTTCAGGTGTTTTCCTTGGTTTTAGATTCCTGTCTATGAATCTGGATGGGAATCCATTTTCTATCTTCTTCGATTGAATCTTCAGTGCAAATCTTCCGAATCTTCAAGGAAAGAGAGTATATTAGGTTTCTCTTTCTACTTAGAGGCACAAAACTTTGAAAGTTAATAAACTATCCGTTCCATGTGGGCTATTTGTAGATAGATGTTCTTAGCGAGTTGTCTGCAATCCTTCGTAGTTAAACGTCGAGGAAATGAAACACTGAGTTAGAATCAACTTCCAGGGTGAAATCCGTTGACCGCTTCACTTACTTGGGAAGTACCATCAGTCCCAACGGGTTGATCTCCGACGAAATCTCAGCACGAATACAGAGGGCTAGTTTCGCATATGCCAGTTTACGCCATCTCTGGCGTAGACGCGATATCCGGCTGGCTATCGACCAAAGGGCGTGTGTACTGCTCATCAGTCCGCTCCGTCCTCCTTTATCGCTGTGAGACATGGCCATTGAGAGTGGAAGACATGAAAAGATTAGCTGTCTTTGATCATAGGTGTCTGCGTTCTATCTCCCGCGTGAAGTGGTATAATAAGGTGAGCAATATTGAGGTTAGGCGTCGAGTGCTAGGTAAGGAGGGGAAGTCAGTCGACGAAACTGTGAAATTACATCTACTGAGATGGTTAGGACATGTGCTACGTATGCCTAGTCATTGCCTTCCTCGACGGGCAATGTTAGCTGACATAGGGTCAGTCTGGAAAAGAGCCAGCGGCGGTCAAACGAAAACATGGCACCAATCAATGAAATCTACAACAGTTAGTCTAGACCACGTAGGAAGGTGTAGACTTCCTGGTTGGGGTCCTCGGGACGGTAAAAACCAATGGTTGGAAACAATTGGTGACATGGCTTAAAATCGTTCTCAGTGGCGCAGATGCATCCACTCTTTGTGACTTATGATTTCCAATGAAACTATATTGTTCTTCATTATTACTATTCTTTTTTCTCACACTGTTTACTGTCTATACTATGCATTTCTCCTACTTTCTTCTCTTGCTTTGTGTGCTACATGGAGTGTGGCGACTTGAACTGCCGTACAGTGGTGCAAAGTTCTATGTCAAAAACCGACCGACCGACCTCCAGGGTGAAATCGATGTTTGGGTGGGCGTTATTGAAGATTTGAAGTAAGTTTTTTTTTTAGATCACAATTCTCACAACAGATAATGAAAGTATCATCGACGTATCTCTTGTAGAGATGGAGGTCACTGATATATCTCAATATCTTAGATCTTCTTCAGGTTTTACTCTAATTTATACAGCTTTATGTATAGAAAATTTAAGCAATGACGGTGAGTATATGGATGAGAAATAGTAATAATAAGTGTGTATTTACAAATACAGCTGTTCCTGAGAGGTAAGCTACTATATTGGGCGAAATACTCGACAGGTCAACAAACTCATCATCACTGAGCATCTTCCTTCATGGTTCGGAAAAGGCTAAGTAGAGCCATTGAGAAGTTCTATTTATCTTATTTGATTGGTGACAGCGGTCAACAAATGGACAGAAGTTATCTATCTCATTCCATCGAACCTTTCGAATGGAATTTGAATCCTCCTATTAAGCATATAGCCGAAGAAACTATGGGAATTAATTCGAGAGAACAATCTTAGTCTTTGTTCCACCTTTGTCTCTCCCTTGGTCTAGGTAAATTCTAATTAAAATTCTCCCACCCTTTCTGATTTTCCATGTCCTTCTTGTTTTTTATGATATTTATTTAAACTCTGATTATCTGTCCACTTCAACCTCGCCTAGATTACTAGGTCACTAGTATTCTAGCCGGTCCCAAGCCCGGATAAAGAGGGAGGGTTGGGGCGTGGTGCTAGCAACTCCACCCCCAAAACTTAACCAAATTGCTACTAAAACTTCAACGCACAAATATATTCAAAATTCTAAAATTACAAATAGTGACCTTATTTTTCGCTGGAATCGGGGAAGTGAAATGACGCGGGCTGGTGAAAGCCTTCGGGAAGCCAGTCAGCCGATGTGCCTTCTTTCGATGAAAGCGAAAATAAGGATGGGGACGTGGAATGTTCGTACAATGTACGAAGCTGGGAAGGCTGCTCAGGTAGCCGCAGAAATGAGGAGATATAGAATAGAAGTGTTGGGAATCTGCGAGAGCAGATGGAACGGATGTGGAAGGAGCCAACTATCAACTGGAGAGACAATAATCTACTCCGGTCACCCAGAGGACAATCACGAGCACACCGAGGGAGTAGCCATCATGATGTCACCAACAGCGGCTAAAGCTCTCATGCAGTGGGAACCAATCTCCTCCAGGATAATGACAGCCAGGTTCAACTCAAAAGGAAAAAAGGTTACAATCATTCAGTGCTACGCGCCTACAAACGCCTCAGAACATGAGAAGAAGGAGGATTTCTACAGTCAACTACAAACAGTAATGGACAACGTCCCAAAGAGCGATATCAAAATCCTGATGGGCGACATGAATGCAAAACTGGGAGGAGACAATACAGGAAGAGAACTCACCATGGGTCGTGAGGCCCTCGGTGAAATGAACGAAAATGGTGAACTCTTCTCAGACTTCTGCGCCTTCAATGATTTGGTGATTGGTGGCAGTGTGTTCAAACACAGGGATATACACAAGGCAACATGGATTTCACCAGATGGACACACCAAAAACCAGATAGACTTCATTCCAATCTCAAGGAAGTGGAGACGGAGCCTACTGGACACAAGATCGAGGAGAGGAGCAGATGTGGGTTCAGACCACTATCTGGTACAAGGGACTTTCAAGGTGAAGCTGAAAGCCTCGAGGATACCTGGGGATAGGCCACAATGCAAGTTCAACACTCACAAACTGAAGGACACAATCACACAGGACATTTTCACTGCAACTGTCAGAGCAAAGCAGGAAACACTACGTGGCACCACTGAAGAATCATCCGTGGAAGACCATTGGAACTCTCTGAAGGTAATTTTCAACGAAACGTGCTCAACGGTTTTAGGAAGAAAGAAGAAACAAGACAAGGAATGGCTCTCAACAGACACTTGGAAACTAATAGAGGAGAGGAGAAAAGTGAAAGAGAAAATGATTCAATGCAAAGATGGACAAGAGAAAGAGACGCTGAACTCAACTTACACAGCACTGGACAAAGAAGTGAAGAAGAGTGCCAGGAAGGACAAAAGACAATTCTACGACAACCTGGCTACTGAAGCTGAGAAGGCAGCAGGCAAAAGGGACCTGAGGACACTATATCAGATAACCAAGTCTCTATCCGGGAAGAGATCAACACAAGTGAAACCTATAAAAGACAGCCAAGGGAACCCAATTACCAAAGAAGAAAGACAGATTAAACAATGGGCGGACCACTTCAAAGGACTCTTGAACCGACCACCACCTACAACCCGTCCAGTAATACCAACAACAGCACGTACACAACTGCAAGTTGACACCAATCCTCCAACGAAAACTGAAGTCATGAATGCAATCAAGCTTCTGAAAGCTGGAAAAGCAGCTGGACCAGATGGAATACCCCCGGAAGCACTGAAAGCGGACCCAGAAACGACGGCAGATATGCTGACTCCATTATTGCAAAAGATCTGGAAAGAGGGAAAGGTACCTACTGACTGGAGGAAAGGTTACCTGGTGAAACTACCAAAGAAGGGCGACCTGGGACTCTGCAAGAACTGGCGAGGAATCATGCTCCTGTCGACGCCAAGTAAAATCCTGAGTCGCATCATCCTGGAGAGAATCAAGGACGCGCTGGATACAGAACTCCGACCAGAACAAGCTGGATTCAGGAAAGGCAAATCATGTTCTGACCAAATTGCAACTCTACGCATTATCATCGAACAAAGCATGGAATGGCAATCAAATCTCTACCTCAACTTCATAGACTTTGAGAAGGCCTTCGACAGCGTTGATCGCGAAGTAATTTGGAAACTACTCGAGTACTACGGCGTACCGCAAATATTCATCAACCTTATTCAACAACTGTACGACAACGGCACATGTCAAGTGATCCACAACGGAAAACTCAGCGAAGCGTTTGGAGTAAACACAGGAGTCAGACAAGGGTGCTTATTATCACCAATGATATTCCTAATTGTGGTGGACTGGATTATGCGTCAGACAGTGGGAAACGAGAAGACAGGGATATCCTGGACCGACGTGAAGAACCTAGAAGACCTGGATTTCGCGCGTGGATGATTTATGTTTGATGTCACACAAAATCGAAGACTTACAAGCAAAAACCGACAAACTGGTCGAAGAAGCAGCGGAGAAGACAGGACTCCAGGTGAACATAGACAAGACGGAGGTTATGAAAATAACCAACCAACAACAGCAGCAACATCCAGTGCCAATCAACATCAACGGGAGGGATTTGAAAGAGGTTACTTCTTTCACTTATCTAGGGAGCATTGTCTCAACCACAGGAGGAACGGACGAGGATGTCAAATCGAGAATCGGGAAGGCGAGAAACACATTCATCAACCTGAAACCAATCTGGAAATCTTCGTCACTCAGCATCAACAACAAAATTCGGATTTTCAATACAAACGTCAAGTCAATTTTGCTTTACGGATCAGAAACTTGGCGGGTCACCAAGAATATTTTCAACAGGTTGCAGACCTTTATCAACAACTGTCTTCGCTCCATACTGAAGATTAGATGGCCAGAAAGAATCACAAACAAGAAGCTATGGGAACAAACGAAACAGGAACCAATCGCCCAACAAATATGCAGGAGGAAGTGGAGATGGATTGGACACTCGCTGAGGAGGCCGTTGAGTGACATCGCGCGTCAAGCCCTCGAGTGGAACCCGAAAGGGAAGCGGCGAGTGGGACGTCGTGCAAGGGTGACATGGAGGAGATCGTGTGAGGAGGAGATGAAACAGTATGGAATAACATGGACGCAAGTGAAAAGAACAGCACAAGACAGAAGCAAGTGGAGACGTGCAGTTGAAGCCCTATGTTCCACTAGGAACCCAAGGGAACAATAATAATAATAATCTGTCCACTTCACCCCTGAGTATTACGTAACTTTTAGAATTTGACCTAATTTATTTATTTACTGAAGTGTCTACATATGCACAAACATATATATATGTGCAAACCAAGTTCATTTTTAACAGTTTGAAAAAATTTGGGCATTGGGTACATGATATTCATTATAATAAAGGCTTTTGTATTTCCCAAAGAATGAAAAACAAAACTATATTACTATAGGTTTCCAGGCCGTAGGTTTTACGAACTTCCTGGGATAATTTGAGCGCCGAGTCAGATTGATTCATTATAAATTATTTAAATTGATCCCAGCGTGTTAAGGAAATCAAAACAAGATTTTTCTGAACGTTTCGCTGTGTAAGCCACAGCTTCTTCAGCAGATTTATTCGGATTTTTATTAATCATCAAAATATATAGTCAAAAATTTAACATACATTAAAGTCAGTTTATTTAAAGGTCATTTGTCCATGGACATTTCCACCAATAGAAAATATGTAAGCAGTCATCACATATATTTGTAATGACAACCCAGGACCCGGGTCCTGGGTTCGAATCCCGGTGGGCGCGTACTACTGAAGAGTCCAAAACTAGGACGAAACAGTTGTCCAGTACTCCCTGCAGGTTTTCCAGTGGTTCTCTAACTTATGTCAGCTCATGATGAAATCCTCCATGCAATTAAACAAAATTCCTACCAAACCTATACTTGATAATGTCAAGTTGTTGTGTTCACTCTTGACATTTGTCATTACAAATATATGTGATGACTGCTTACATACTTTCTATTGGTGGAAATGTCCATGGACAAATGACCTTTAAATAAACTGACTTTAATGTATGTTAAATTTTTGACTATATATTTTGATGATTAATAAAAATCCGAATAAATCTGCTGAAGAAGCTGTGGCTTACACAGCGAAACGTTCAGAAAAATCTTGTTTTGATTTCCTTAACACGCTGGGATTAATTTAAATAATTTATAACAAAACGATATTGTTTTTACTGACGTTTCGCTATTTAATGCTGCTGCTAATAGCTTTATCAAAGTATTATTAAACCGGGATTTACAAAATCTCAGCATATATATAACAAACAGTTAGGTGGTGAGAAAATAGACTTAGGTCAAGTTGAAGGGACCTATTGAAAGTAAAAATAGCAATGAAGATCATTAAACCAAATAACCGAGAAATCCCGTTGAACTACAAAAACTTGAAAAATCATCAGCCATAGATCTACATGCTATAGAATTAGGCCACAAAATTGATTTTGACGATATTGAAATCATCATCCAGAAAAATTTCAGAAATCACAAAGAACGTCTAATATCAGAAGCACTTCATATCAAGTGGAATCCAAATTGCCTGAATAGGAATGACGGACTAAAACAGAATCTGACCTGGTTACAACACCTCCCTCCCCCATGAAGTGACAAAATCAACACGAATGTGATATGCAAGTTCGCTATGTAAACACACACTACTTTTATAATTTTACACACAGATCAAATCCAACAATCCACACTTGATTTTGTTATCTTTACCAAATGACCAACTTGATAACTAAAAATTCCCCCAGACAGACGAACGATAATCAAGTTAGTAAACTTTATTTTGATATCAAAACAGGCATACTATTACCTTTGTTATTTGGTTTAATGATCTTCATTGCTATTTTTACTTTCAATAGGTCCCTTCAACTTGACCTAAGTCTATTTTCTCACCACCTAACTGTTTGTTATATATATGCTGAGATTTTGTAAATCCCGGTTTAATAATACTTTGATAAAGCTATTAGCAGCAGCATTAAATAGCGAAACGTCAGTAAAAACAACAATGTCGTTTTGTTTTTCATTCATTCATTGGGGAAATACAAAAACCTTTATTATAATATTACTACCTTCGTTAATCTTATCGCCACGTGTATAAATATTATTATCATTACTTTTGTTCTCAGTAAAATCATTGGCATTACTGACGTTCAAAACATTTAACACACTGTTATTATTATTGTCATTATTTTTACGAGTTTGACCTCGAATTGGTATCAGTTAGAGAACCACTGAAAGCCAGAACTGGAGTACTGGACAGCCGTTTCCTTTGTCCTAGTGCTTGGGAATCATCGCCCTGGAGCGTTTTCAAAAATAACCTTAAAAGCTATGTACAGTAACAATTTTTTTATTACTCTTAACCTACTACTACCTTGGTAATCCTTATCCGATTAGATAACCAAAGGTGGCTGATGAGTCCCAAATAGGACGAAATACGCATCCTGGCTAGATTCCACTGCTAGTCACCATTCACCGATTAAATTCTAATTACATGCCCAGACATCGTCAAAGCATCTGAACAAGAAGTCGACACGACAACCTGAGACCAAGCACCTCGGTCGAATCAATCGACGGGAAAATCTAAAATTCAACTAAATATTCTTACTTATTCTTAAATCCCTTTTGTCATGTCGCTTTGTGTATTTTAATTGGCCTTTATTATTATTTTCCATATAAATCGACTTGACAAGTAAATGTGTGAGGGATCGGATAGTTGTTCTAAATGTATTATAATTATTTTTTGTTCGTTGGGTTCCAAGTGGAACACACAGGGGGCTTCAACAACACATCTCCACTTTGTTATATTCTCTGCGATCTTTTCTAGCCGGTTCCATGATTGCCCATAGTCTCTCATTTTCTCCTCCTCTTAAAACCATCTCCTCCATGTTACTCTCGCAAAGACGATCCACTTATTGCTTCCCATTGGAGTTCCACTCGAGCCATGGCCTGCATTGAGCGCGATGTCATTCGACGGTGTGTGCCCAATCCATCTCCATTTTCTTCTACATATATGTTGAGCGATCGACTCTTGGTTGGTTTGCTGCCAGCTAGAGTTTCTTGTTAGTAATTCTTTCTGGCCAGCCGGCTGGCCATTTGATGATCTTCAGTATGGAGCCAGCCAGCGAAGCTGGCAGTTGTTGATAAAAGTCTGCAACCTGTTTTTCGTAATGTACATGGCTCTTCGTACATGTTTTCGCTCTATACTGAAGATCAGATGGCCGGAAAGAATCACCAACAAGAAACTATAGGAACAAACAAAACAAGAAACAATCGGAAAACAAATATGCAGGAAAAAGTGGAAATGGATTGGACACTCGCTGAGGAGGCCACTGGGTGACATCGCGCGTGAGGCCATAGCTCGAGTGGAACCCGAAAGGGAAGCGGCGAGTGGGACGTCAGTGCAAGGGTAACATGGAGGAGATCATGTGAAGAAGAGCTGAAACAGTATAGAATAACTTGGATGCAGGTGAAAAGTACAGCAGATGACAGAAACAAGTGGAGACGTGCAGTTGAAGCCCTATGTTCCACTAGGGATCCAAGGGAACAATAATAATAATAAATACATGGCACAAATACATCACATCACGTTTCCCAGATAATCTCTGCCTTATAATATGACACTATCAAAAACAAAATATTTACCGGAGATCACATTTTCACTTGAAAATAACCACTCAAAATAAAATAAAACAAAAAAATTTTCTCAGGAAAGAATTCCCCCCCCCTCAAAAACAGCAACACACATACCTCATCATCTTTGATATCCTTCAGTGTATAACTGACAACACTAATTCCCATATTGACTAAATCAGAACTGGCTACTTCAAAAACAGCTTTGGAAAATTTCTTTCGATCCTTGTAGATTTCTTCAACTGTCATATTGCCCATGATTGCACGTTGATGACCTTCAAGAGTTTCTTGAGCTATTTCACGTATTTCATTCTCTGATTTGCCTAAAAATTGTTCACATGCAGCTGCCAGCATTTCTCTATTCGTCCCATTGATTTTTACCTAATTGAAAATGAGAACAAGAAGATAGAAGAAGATTGAAGTAGAATTGAGAAAAGATTTACTCAGAGATCTTAATAAACAAGTGCTTCTGAATGCATGGAGGATTTCATCATGAGCTGACATCAGTTAGAGAACCACTGGAAAACCTGGGAGTACTGGACAGCTGTTTCGTCCTGCTGTTTTGACAGCTTCTGAATGCGCTGTGAATAATGTGTTCATCCAACTGTTCTGACTGACTAACTAACTGATTTCAACGTAGAACTTTGGACGGAAGTGCAGCAGTTCGAGTTGCCACACTCCCTCTATGTAGCACACAAAGCAAGGGAAGAGAGTAAAAAGAGATTCAAAACAGAAATATGAGGCAAAAAGAATAGTAACATGGAAGAACAATATAAGTATAAAACTTGGACACTGTGGTAAAGCATAACTCCATTATAGATAAGATTTTATTGCTCATAGTCATGTCAACTTGATATGATTATGAGCAATAGTTTATGCTCGAAACGTCATCAGTTAATATTATTGTACAACACTGTGTGATTTATCAAAATAAAATCTTATCGATAATGAAGAACAATATAGTTTTAAAGGATATTCATTTAGAACGATTTTGAGCTATATCACCAATTGTCTCCAGCCTTTATTGATGTTTACCGTCCCGAGGACCCCAACCAGGAAGTCTACATCTTCCTATGTTATTGGCTGACTTAAACTAACTGTTGTGGATTTCATTGACTGATCAAGCCATGTTTTCGTCTGACCGCCCCTAGCTCTTTTCCAGCCTGACCCAACCTGTGTCAGCTAACATTGCCCGTCGAGGAAGGCGATGACTAGGCATACGTAACACATGTCCTAACCATCTCAGTCGATGTAGCTTCACAGTCTCGTCGATTGATTTCCCCTCCTTACCTAGCACTCGACAGGCGCCTAACCTCAATATTGCTCACCTTAGTATACCACTTCACATGGGAGATAGAACGCAGGTGCCTATGATCAAAGACAGCTAGTCAGCCAGGCTTTTCATATCTTCCACTCTCAATGGCCAGGTCTCGCTTACAGCCATAAAGGAGACCTGGCCACCCATCTGTTCAGTTTACATGTGAAGAGGAGGAAAATAACAATGTACCTTTCCTAGATGTCCTTCTTACCATGAAGACAGACGGATATCTACAAAATAACCTATTTAGAAGGAAGACTTGGGTGGGGGTTAGTACACCTATTTTCATAGATTCACATTAATTCAATACAAAAGGAACTTAGTTAAGTATCTCAGTTATAGAATACAACGCATATGTTCAGAGGAATGCATTAAGGAAGAAATTAGTACAATTAGACTTACGCTACAAGAAAATGAATATCCAGAGAACTTCTTAAAAAAAAGTGTATGCCAATACCTAGAGATTGAGTAAAGATGGATACCGTAGATAAGAAACCTTTGTATCTTAAGTTAAGTTACAAAGGGGAAATTGCAGCTGACATTCTAAAATGTCGACTTGATAGAGCAGTAGAGAGAAAACTTCCTGCAGCTATACTGGTACTCAGTTTCTCAACTAAACTAGTACTCATACAATGAGTCAAGGATAAACTACCGAAGATGCCTTCATCAATGTGTACCTCTGAAGTCAACTGCTCATGTGGAGCTCAGAGGGATTTGTCCATGCAAGAACATGAACATGTACCTGTATGGCTGAGTAAATGGGTAACCAAATGCATAAATAATACAGTTTTAGCCCACTTGGTAGACACTGGGCACTCAATAATGCCAGAGCAGGCGTTCTCGGTTATCTACCACGCTCCTGATAATCGCGATTAAACTATCCAGTTCAATGATGGATACTTGGAAAACGACACAGTCCTTAGACATTCAAACGCATTCCAAAAATATGGTGGAGGTATGCATGTAAAACTTTCGAATTGTTGAAGTCAGAGAATAGGTACCAATTTTCGCATTTATAAATTCAGTAGCACGTACAACCTGGTTTATCACTGAGTTAGAAGAGAACTGTTTTATACTTCAGGAACAAAAAGAAGAAATGTGAAACGGAGTGAGTGATCAAACTATAATGCCTTTTAGAAGATAATACAGACACTTCTGAATAACTTGAGCAACACTACAATCCTATTTTGTATGCGATTAGTTCCTGTCAAATGTATAAAAATTCTACAACACTGGTCCCAGTTTAGCAAAAAAACAGTGAAATAGTTGAATGCAGGAACCACTTAACTCTTCTTCGGGGACTTGCATCAACCCTAACAGACTTCTTTCTAACAAAATTTTAGCGCAAGAGTACAAAAGATTGGTTTGCATTTGTTAAATCGCATCATCTTCAGCATGGGTATGATATCCAGCTGGCGATCCAAAGAACCTGTACGCTGAGCAGAATGTTATTTCATCCTACTTTACAGCCATAAGAAATGGTTATTTAAGGTAATTATTATTATTATTGTTTCCTTTAGTTGTTAGAGGAACATAGGGCTTCAGCCGCACCTCTCCATTGCGTTCGGTTCTCCGCCAACGTTTTCATCTGGCTCCACATCCACCCACATACTTCCATCTCCTCTTCGCATCACCTCCTTCTCCTCCATGTCACCCTCGCACTGACAACCAACCCGCCGCTTCCCAATCGAGCGATGGCCTGGTGTGTGATGTCGCTCACTTGATGGTTTTCTCAGAGTATGGCCAATCCACCTCCATTTCTTCCGGTATATTTGTTACACAATTGGTTTCTACGCCTGAGGTTGTTACGTGAATGTATAGGTTACAGGAGAGCGACGTTTTGGGTTGCCCCTCTTAGCATCAGAAAAACAGGGAATAAAGAAATCGGAACAACACCGACAGGGGTAAAATTTTTAAAAAAATCTACAACAGAAAGGGCAGCGACAGCAACAATAAAAAGGCCGTAGCAGTAGCATCCCTGTCAAAAACACAGTTAACAAAAATGATATCAAAACTATAGACTCACTGACTTGGGTCAAATTGGGTATGTAAGTCCAACAATATATACAAGCATAGATATTAGGTAGTGTTAAACAGTCACAATATGCCAAACAGATAGTTATAGGTATTATCAGTCAACAAGATAATATCCACAGATTCAGTGTCCGAAAGACAAATAATTACAATAAATTTCACAACTTCTTGGCCAGAGAAACGCCCGAGAAATCTATTTAAGGTAAAACAAGTGGAAATTAGAGCATCCAAACTATAGGTGCCTCTAAACGGCCTCTAAACTAAGATGGAGTAACCTAATAACAGCAAACGACGTAGTGTTAGATAAGGTCTGTCAGTCTGTCTGTTTTCGGCATAGAACTTTGTACATATGTGCGGCAGTTCAAGTCGCCACACTCCATATAGCACACAAAGCAACTGAAGAAAGTAGGAGAAATACATATTAGAGACAGTAAACAGAGGTGTGAGACAAAGGAATAGTAATAACGAAGAACAAAACAATTGTTTCCAACCATTGGTTTTTACCGGACCGAGGACCCCAACCAGGAAGTCTACACCTTTCTATGTGGCTTAGACTAACTGTTGTAGATTTCATTGACTGGTCAAGCCATGTTTTGGTTTGACTGCCGCTAGCTCCTTTCCAGCCTGACCCTATATCAGCTAACATTGCCCGTCGAGGAAGGCAATGACCAGGTATACGTAACACATGTCCTAACCATCTCAGTCGATGTAATTCCACAGTCTCGTCGACTGATTTTCCCACCTTCCCTAGCACTCGACGCCTAACCTCAATATTGCTCACCCTATTATACCACCACGTAACACGGGAGATAGAACGCAGGCACCTATGATCAAAGACAGCTAATCTTTTCATGTCTTCCCCTCCCATTGGCCAGGTCTCAAAGCCATAAAGGAAGACGGAGCGGACTGATGAGCAGTACACACGCCCTCTAGCCGATAGCCACTCGGATATCACGTCTGCGCCAGAGACGGCGTAAACTGGCATATGCGAAACTAGCCCTCTGTATCCATGCTGAGATTTCGTCAGAGATCAACCAGTGCCAACTGGTTGATAGTACTTCCCAAGTAAGTGAAGCGGTCAACGTGCTCTACCACTTCATTTCCTATTTCTAATCTAGGAGTCGGTGTAGTCCAATCCTGTAACATCATCTTGCATTTGGCGGGAGCCAATCGCATGCCAAACATTCTTAGATTGCAGATCAAGGTGTTCAGAAGACTCTAAATTTTGTCAGAGTCCTCGCCTAGAAGGACTATATCGTCTGCATATTCTAAGTCAACGAGATTCTTCTCTGGTAGCAATTCAATCCCTGAGTCGCTGAAGTGAGTTAGGGTTAAGTCCATTTGTACATCTATGATGAAGTTGAATAGAAACGGGGATAATGGGCATCCTTGACGGACGGCACTAGTCGTCACCACTTCAGATGACAACTCACCGTAAGCCCTCACCTGGCTGCATGAGTACGAGTAGAGTGCCTTAATCAGTGCAATGTAGATAAGGAAAGAAACTTGATCGATGGAGTTGTTAAGTTCTATCGGTTGAGATGGCTAGAAAACGTGTTATGCACTTTGAGCTACCACCTTCCTCAATAAGTAAAATCATCAAAAGTAAGATTCAGTTGGAGAAAAGTTGGATTAGACCAAAAAAATCTGTATTAATCCATAACATATCTGATTATTTATTTAAGATGCTTAATGAGGTGTAAACTGTCTACAGTTTCATTAATCAACGATTTGTTTTAAACAATACAGTAAACAGGGTGCCTACAAGCCAACAGCAACTGATCCATTCAGTTTTGTGAATGAAGGAGAATTTGTAGAAAGACAAAAACGAAGTGTATAATAAAATATAAATATTTTTTAAGAGGTATATATATATACCTACCTGGGAAGCATCGTTTTAACTACAGGCGGAACTGACGAGGATATCAAAGCAGGGATCGGGAAAGCAAAGAAAGCTTTCATTACTCTCAAGTCTGTGTGGAGGTTAACAGCACTCAGCATGAAAATATGAAAGAAAGATCCGGATTTTCAACTCCAATGTGAAGTCAGTGCTACTATACGGATTAGAGACTTGCACTTCGCGTCATAAAGAGCATCTCAAACAAATTACAAACTTTCATTAACAGTTGTCTTCGCTCAATACCACTGAAGATCAGATGGCCGGCCAGAAAAGATCAGCAACAGAGATCTCTGGCATTGAGCGAACCAACCCAGCAGGAACCGACTGTGCAACACATAGGCAGGAAGAAATGGAGATGGATTGGCCATACTCTGAGGAAACCAACAAGTGACATCACTAGACAAGCCATTGCTCGAGTGGAACCCGAAAGGGAAGCAGCGAGTTGGTCGTCAGTGTAAGGGTGACTTGGAGGAGGTCATGTGAAGAAGAGATGAAAGTGTGTGGGCAGACTTGGAGCCAGGTGAAGACTCTAGCAGAGAACCGAACGCAATGGAGACGCACGGCTGAAGCCCTATGTGCCTCTGGGAATTAAAGGAAACAATAATAATATAATAATAATAATATATAATCCCAAAGATAAACGTACTTGTGCAACACCAGTCACTGTAATCGGTACGCCTAGTTGAGTGTAGATTCTTGGACTTTCAATGATTAACGTCATTGTATTCAATGAGATTCTTCATTGATTTGAAATTATGCAAAAGAAGATAAACAATTGAAAATATGTTACAATCAGCTAAAAAAAGAAATCTTTACAGAAATAGAGAAGGCAAACTATCGATCAACTTAAAGAATTTCACTGAGCGTTTATTTTCATATTACATGGTGAAGCGATGGATTATACGATGGGAAGACAATTACTACTGGTTATCAAGTGATGACCTAACAATTTAGAAGATAGAATTCTAAAAAAATAGAAACCAAATCAGCAACTAGTACATTGGATCAGTCTTCTGAGAGGTTGTTACACTGTCTATACAATGAAAAATTAAAGGAGTGCAGACCTGCAACATGGCGGCTTCAAGATTCTTAATTAGATCAGTCTGTTTGTCTGTCTGTTTTCAAAATAGAACTTTGCATCGATGTGCAGCACTTCAAATCGCCACACTCCCTCCTTGTAGCACAAAAAGCAAGAGAAGAAAGTAGAAGAAATGCAAAATAGAGACAGTAGACAGGGATATGAGACAAAAGGAGTCGTAAAAACGAAGAATAATACAGTTTCATTGGAAATTATACGTCACAAGGAGTGGATGCATCTGCGCCAACCATTGAGAACGAGGATTTTGAGCCATATCACCAATTACCTGTCTCTAGCCTCCATTAGTTCTTACCATCCCGAGGCCCACAACCAGTCAAGAAGTCCACACTTTCCTACGTGGCTTAAACTAACTGTTGTAGGTTTCATTGACTGGTGTCATGTTTTGGTTTGACCACCGCTAGCTATTTTCCAGCCTGACCCATCCTATGTCAGCTAACTTTCCCCGTCAGTCGAGAAAGGCGATGGATAGGCATGCAAGTGTAACATTTGTCCTAACCATCTCAGTTGATGCGGCTTCACAGCCTCGTCTATTGATTTTCCCCCACCCTCCTCAACCGATGCCTAACCTCAGTATTGCTTACCCTATTATACCACTTCACACGGGAGATCAGTGAGCTAAGCCTTCATTCCAAAGTAGTAAATAAACACGAACTACTGTTTATTTCTATTACTAAATCACTAAAGATCAAAATAGTTCAGTTGAGATTGATACAACTTTTAAAAA
The DNA here is from genome assembly GCA_944472155.2 of Trichobilharzia szidati. Taxonomy (NCBI): domain Eukaryota; kingdom Metazoa; phylum Platyhelminthes; class Trematoda; order Strigeidida; family Schistosomatidae; genus Trichobilharzia; species Trichobilharzia szidati. Next base: position 192,708,856 of record OX235271.1, read on the forward strand.
ATATGATACAAAAGGATTTTGTTACGTTCAAAATGGAAGATTACTATGTGAGCGTCAATAAATGGTTAAAAAAAGAACACTTGATGAAATAAGCACAACTACAAGAAATATTATAAGAAAATCTTTGAAAAAAACGCCTTAAGTGAAGCTGTGACGAAGGAATTTATATCTTGAATTCAATAAATACTGGTTATTTCTATAGCACTTCTTGAATGTGTATAAACTATAAGCCCAGCAATGCTAAAATCAAACGCCAAGTGCGATCCACTTATAATACACTAAATTTATCATGACAGTCATCAAAGGATGCAGCAATTTTTGATAGGCAATCGAACAATCTAAATGGAACTTAAAAGGAGTTAATTTTTCATAAATAATGATAGAGAATACTAAAATACCGGCGAAGTATCACGCAAATGAGTCATATCATCGACGACAAATAACAGATCAGAAAAACGACACAAGTTTTCGAAAATAAAAATAAAAATCTTAATTCCTACACATTATAACTATTCTTAAAGTACCATGAATAGACTCAAATAACAATTCAATTTGTCCCGACTAACTCACTGCAATTTGGCGTAACCATAGTGTGCCGTAATTTAACAGTATTTAAAGTTGAGAATTAATGTACTAAGGTGTAGGTTACTTTCTTCTATATGAATAAGAAATGAGAATGATGTGATAACCTACTGATTATACTGTGATCACACTATAATAAAGAGATGAACCTTCTGACATTATTACTGACAAGGTATAATTAATCTATGCAAATTTATGTGCACATTATTTTACGGCCCTCAAATTATAAGTGGTTACACTTGATTAGCATGATGACATATAGGTGAAAAATTTTAAATACATTTACTAAATCAAGCAATGATATGGAAATAAAACCCGTGCAGTACTTTAATGAGCTAGACTGAATTGTTGGGTTTAAAGAAGACACTCACCTTTCGATTCTCTGTATAGCTGGCCAGACAAATACCCGCCCACCAGGAACCAAAAGGGGACGTTTGTAAAAGCAGCCTGAGATAATATACTCAAAATAAATAAAACGAAAACTAACCAGACACGACCATAGCCTCGTTCGGCCCACATGTATTGAAACCCCATCCCATTATTCAAGCAAAAGCATTAAGAAAACAAATGAGGTTGGATGTCTGTCCACAACTTGAATGTCAGGAGAGGTGAGGCCTTTAAGCCCACTGAAGGTACTCTAGGAGTCGTTTACTCGACCAAAAACAAACCTGTAATGAAAGAATGAAAAACTGTTAGCCAGCGATTAAACTGGAAATCAGCCTATCAATATACTGATATATATCACTTATACACACGTATATATATATATATTATAATTACAAAACGTTTATTGATGCGACGAAAGCAAACGAGATAAAAACGTCTCAGAAGGAAGGATGATTGAGTACTATTAAAAATCAATGATTTACAGTCATATGGAAATTCCCATTACAGAGAAGAAGCTAAATAAACCTACCACCAAAAGACAAGCTTCAAATCCTTCCAAAAATAAGGTTACTCACTATGACCTTACTTGATGCATTTAAACACATTCTGATTTCAGGCTTTCGGTTGAAGATGGAAGGCTCGAAACCCACGTAAATCCACTCCCAATTGGTGCATTTTGTTTTTTAATCCTTTCTTGAGCGAGTCGGCTGAAAATGAAGGCACTATTGTTCCTCGAAATCAGTCAAAAGAATTAATGTCTAATTGGGAGAATCTTACTCCAAAAATATATAGTTCTTCCTTATCTTTTTAGCTCTGTTCCTGTTTCCTTTGAGATCTACCGTCGTGCTGAAAATCCAAAGAAGACATTTGTAAAGTCTTGGGATTTTGAATATCGTTATGGGATCTCGCCGCTGCCTATGATATGACAAGAAGGGACTGGGTAAGTCAAGCCGTCCCACTTGATACAAACTTATTACATCACGAATCATACTGTAATCACATAACTGAGAGGTTCTTGGTGTCAGAAATTTTTACTTGACAAATAATCACCATTATGATGAAATATAGAAAGCCTATATTGAAATTTCCCCCAGCGTAATTTCTTTGTATTCTGCCCCGTTGTCTTCTACCCAGACTTTAGATAATTGTTAAAAAATGTGTGCCATTTCTCCTTTCCCCAGACCAATCCATCACTGTCCTGTCCACGATTTTTTTACGGGATGACACATGACATACTGCTACTCAGTAGCACCTACCACACTTGCTTCCTCTCCCAGTAAAATGTTCCGAGTGGATCTACCCCAGTCTTCCTAATGCTGCCAACTTTTATTTCATACTGTCCTCTTTAGCCCACTGTGACCACCTTTGAAGTTGTCTGGGGTTAGCTCGTTTCTGTTTGCCTCCGCTTCTGATAGTAGAAACAGGACCTCGTCTCACGGTGACAGAGAATGGCCCTTTCCACTTTGAGAGACGTTTTCATGAAAGTAACCCACTTCCTGCAGTGTGCTTCCTTCACCTACGCTTTGCTTCTTCTTGGATCTCTGCCCGGATGTCTTGGCTTGTATCTCATGTTTGTGCTCTTTATTTCTGATTGTCTTCTTCCGTTCCGTTTCCCATCTCTTCATTTTCCACCGTCAATGATGCGGTCAGGCCTTACTGTGTTTTTTAGTCACGTTTCCCTATCACACATATACCGAAACGATGAGTCTATTGTTTCGAGGAAAGACGCACGATGTGCCAGTAGAATTAATGGTAACTCTGTCACCAAATTACTTCCCTTCCAGGCCCAACACCATTCCATTGCGTGGTAACTACTCTCTTTCACATCCCCAGCTTCTGGATGATGTGGTGTTTTTCTGATCTCGATAAAAGCTATATTTTGCCAACATGACGCAAATTCTTCCCTTTTACGGCATCTGCCTACCATGTAGCGTACTCTGTCACCACTGTAATATACTTGACTTATAGCAATAATTACCGACCTAAGTAGTGGCATAAAAAATCATGACGTGAATGTATTTTACATAAATTCCCATGCATTATTTATTATGACTGAGCATACAATTTTTATCATATGTGCACGGAAGTTCCACAATGTCGACCGGCCAACTGTCACATATTCCTCCACTGATTTATGGGCTTCAACATGTGAGAAGTGAATTTTCAGGTAGTGACCATAAAATAGTAGTATGTTCTTTTACCATCTTTCCTGAAACAATAGGCAGATGTGAAGCTGATTGTACACAAATGCTGACTCGGACTTGTGCCAACACCTAACTAGACGCTCGTACTTTTTGAATGACTCCTTAGAGGTAATTCTTATCAAAATATTAACTCAATTCATGAGATCATCGCACCTGGGGAGACTCTTAGCTTCAGATTCCCCAAAAGCGACTATATTCCGAAATCGTTGAAGGGAGGTCCACGAAAGCGCTCAACAAAATACTACAGATATTATGACTTATCATCATATGTGCGTCGGTGGCACAGTGGTTAGGACTCTTGCCGACCATGCACATGGTCCGTGGTTCGATCCTCTGCCGGCGCACACCCGATATCTATGGTCGGCCTTCAAAACTTGGGCTACCGATATCCATGCTGAAAATGTCATACTTGTACTGAAAATACGGTGTGGCATCAGGCTGTTATCGAAAATAAAAATAAAATAAAATCATTAGTTGCTGTTACGTCCCTTCTCACTAGAATTCAAGAGTTGAGAAATATAAACTCCAGTAACAAAGAAATGCGAGCCATTCGGCCAACATATGACCAAGGGGAAATAGTGAAACTTTTGAAAATTAGGTTAACAAACTCCAAAACAGCCTGTCGAAAAACAATATACTTAGACGGCATTGCTAACGAGAACACTGAGGTGATATGCGAACTGTTTAGCAAGCACTTTGCCAGACTAAACACCTTGGAGAACAAACAGTTCGTGGATTTCCCACGAATAACAGACGAATGTCTTAGTGACATACTTTTCACCACACAAGAGATTGATAAAGCTGTCAAAAATCTTAAGCTTAATAACACTACTGGTCCGGGTGGTATATCTTTCATTCAGCTGAAAAGCGGTAGTAATAATAGGAATTTACTCCTGCTCATGTTATACTCAATTTCACTAAGCGATGGGACATACCCTACCTGCTGGAAGATGTCTTATATTGTACCTATCCATAAATGCGGGCCTAAAGCTGATATCAACAACTACCGCCCCACCAACATCACGTCTGTAGTTTCACGTATAATGGAGAAGATAGTAAAGACTCAAATCATTCAGTACTCGCTGTCAAATGATCTACTATCCCCATCCCAATACGGTTTCTTAAATAGAAGGTCGTGCATTACTTGCCACTCAGATTATTCTGACTACATTACACAATGCACTGATAATGGGCGTTCGGTAACAACATTATTTCTCGACGTTAGCAAAGTCTTTGATAAAGTCCCACACATCAGACTCCTAACAGAACTCCAATCCTACGGAATAACTGGAAAGCTTCTCAAATGGATAAATTCTTTTCTCACAGAAAGAGAGCAATTAGTCAAAATCAACCATCAGCCATCTTCATCAAAGCCGATAACTAGTGGTGTGATACAGGGTAGCGTTCTTGACCCTACTCTATTTCTCTTATTCATAAATGACAGTCTCTGTGATCAAGTATGGCAAGACATACCTCTTCGCAGATGATCTCAAGATAGTATATGATTACAGGTACGATGATATGAGTGTCGAAAGCAAATTCCAACAATCTAGGCGATTCGAGAGAAAACAAGGGAAACGGACTTTCAACCCAGACAAGTGCGGTATAGCCCACCTTGGACGCTGGAAGCCGAGAATGTGTCTCTATATGTACGGTGAGCTCCTCTCAAAACCTTAGCACAGTCACAGATCTCGGGATAACATCCTCAGATTTGACCTTTTCCGATCATGCAAATAAGGTAGTATCTGACTGTAAACGACTCACTGGCTTTGCGCTGTGTGGCTATTACACACAAGAAGTAAGATCGGATATATATGAGACATATACTCGCGCCATATCTTAACATTTTCTCCTATTTAGTAACCTATTGTCTGCAGACCAAACATAGATCGAAAGTGTTCAGAGATTCCTCACCAAACGCAAAATAGTGTTTCACCAACAAGTGGAATATGTTAACAGGTGTATACGTCTGAAATTAGAACCTCTGTGGCTAAGGTCAGTGAAACACAACTTACTTCTGCTCTTCAAAGTCACTAGGAGACATTATTGCAGTAATTCATCGATAACGTGGCAAATATCAAGTCATATCAGCTGCGAAACCATGACTACATTCTCAAGGTGGCTAACCACAGAAAAACCACTGGGGTAAACTTTTTCCCCATTAAAAATTGCACTCTTTGGAACCAACTACCATCTGAGATTAGATGTGGAAACCCCGATGGGTTCAAACGGAGTCTATAAAGACACATTGACGTGTACATCCTAGCTCGTCTAAAGGACAAAAACTGCTGGTAGAATGGTAAATGAAAACCAGTCCAGTCTTCAATATAGTCACTTACGCATAACTCGACTCTACTACTTACGCAGCCAACGTTTAACTTATTTATTTATTTTCTATTCTCTATAATCTTCAATAAGTTGTGGTAGTATAACTAATTTTGGAAACAATTATATTGGCAACCAAATCTTTTAATATCGTACATATATATGTATATCATTAATGATACACTGCTATTTTTTGCATCGAAATGACTTTACTCAGTCAATAAATACCTTTTTTCACATACTTTCCTAAAGTGTACAATTTCATAACAGTATTTTTAACAGAACATAAGTTGAAGGCTTACTTTGCAATGTCTGATGCATACCATATGAAAATCAGTCATGAAAGCTTAGCATAACTAGTTCTGTTAACCGGCTGTTTTATTCAGGATCGTTCTACATAACTTTATCCCTAATTGTTCCACCACCCATTTATCTCTACTAGATAGACTATAACCTAGTAGCTGTAATACTAATGTGGTGATTGACAATTTCCATCTTTGTATTGATTAAATACTTACTGTTGTTTGTTAATATATTTATTATTTTGATTTGAAATATAATTCCGCCAAATACAAATTCCTAAATTCATCCCTCTCAGTGTTTTGGTTGAATTACTGTAATTCGGTCATTGCGAAATACAATACTACTAGTACAAATAACAATCACATTTTGGCGTCGCAATGGAATTAAATAATCTTGGAAAGTTTCCTATAAATGGTTCACCGCGGGAAATCTCCGATTATCTTGAATGTTTCGACGCATGGTGCATGTCGAAGAATGTTCGCGATGATAAAATTCCAGCTCATTTTATTACTGCTATTGGGCTAGATGCGTACAGCCTACTGAAAACTCTGTCATTTCCAGATAAACCAATTTCTCTGTCTTATGATAAACTCCGTGAACTTTTAACAAATCACTTCCACATAACAACTTTCGAAACACGAGAGAGGGCTCAGTTCAAAAAACTTGTCCGTGCTCCCAACCAGAAGATTAGAGACTTTATTCTTCAACTTCAGATACAAGCTTCAAAATGCAACTTTGGAGATCAGCTCCATACTCAACTACGTGATCGTCTAATTGCTGGAATCAATATTCCTAAGTTAGAGAAAGAGTTGGTTCAGATACCTTCCTGCACCTTCCAAACTGCCAAGGATTTATGTATTACGTATGAAGATGTCAACAGTGACTACCCAGCTGCCACTACGTCAGAGTCTGATGTCATGCTGTCCAAAGTTGATAATAAAAGTGTTCATAGAAAGAAATCCAAACTGCCGTCCACATGTAATAGAATGCATACAGAAAGCAAGAACATCAAACCGTGTTTTTCATGTGGAAAACTTCATCTACGAAGCACTTGTCGTTTTCGGAGTGCTAAGTGCCATAAATGTGGTAAAATTGGGCACATCAAGTCTGTCTGCAGAAGTTCAAATAATTATGCTACTCATGATTCTCCCAAACTGTCTGATAAAATGAAGTCAATGTCTCTTTCAACTTTTCACAATACTCAATCTCATCTAGTGAGAACCTTCACTACAAGTTCAGGCAAGTCTCACTGTTTTATAATTGATACTGGGAGTACTGAATCTATAATTTCTAAGAAAGATTTACTATCGCTTTGTAAGCATGCTCAGGTAGACCCTACTACTAGTTCAATTACAGGCATAACTGGTCATAAACTACCTCTTATTGGTGCAACTAACATTTGTTTGGAGTCAGACAGTGGTAATTTTGTGAATATCCCCTTTCTTGTTAGTGAATATGGTCCAAGACTCCAAGACTAAGTGCTACGGGCTGAAGAAGAGTCAACATGGAAAGTGTTGTCCTATTCGTTTTCAGTTCGAAACACCGGCTGAGGCCAGAAAATTCATCCACTCCCAACACACCCTATCGCAAGCCAGAAATTACAAACTAATAAAGGTTGCGGTGGACAAGACCGTCGTAGAAAGGCGCGTATATAATTATCACACTGAGTCTAATTGTGGAATAAACAATAGGACATTGCAAGCAGCAATTATACCCAACCCTTTGAGAGATACCATAGAATCCACCGCACCACCCCTCTCAAACCACGCAGAATTATCTTCTCAGAAAGCGACACCAACCGCAAGGCCACTAAGTTGTAATCAAATAGCCAATAAAACTATACCATCTATCACCGTAGATATAGACATGTCACTAAATAATCCCGGAAAAAAAGTCGAAATTCCCCGAAAGTTGACCCTGTCCTCTCCTAGCCATAAATCCATTGGAAAAAAAGAAGAATATGACCCCGAATCATGCCAACAACAACAATGGCAGTATATGTAAGCCCACATTCCCCACGGTCAATAGTATTGGCACCCACAACGTGCGAAATACCACCATGGCCCACACTGATAACCAACACCACAACAATGCCACCCTCAAGAGTACAAGTGACAATAGTCAGAACTCGACCACCAACAACTCAGGGCATTCACAGTATGGCACGCAAATAAATTTTGATCGGATTTATGGTACAAGTCTGCTGGGAACTAACCTATAAAGCAGTACAAACGAAACCCTTGAAAGGGCACAACTAGTACCTAACAATAGGTGGAATAATAAGTCATGGTCTTCACAAGGTCCCAATCATTTTTTATCCCCTGCGTCCCTGTCAGCGTTGAAAAAACAGCTGGTAGGGATGCTAACACTCCTAAACCGCTAGTGCTGGCTCCCCCTTTGCATGAATGTAGGAACAGTCTAGTTCGCCTGCATCCACTAAGCACACTTGGTACATGCACAAGTTTAGGTCAAATAAAGATCCCTACCCCCGTTTCTAGCTTAACTAAAAATAAAAATGTCTTAGCCTATAGCACATCCAGTACTCCAACGCTCAATTCTTCACCGAAAACAGCACACACCAACTCGATAGACATAGATGAGCGTGATGTTGAAACTCCTCTTAACATAGGGTCGTCATGTCAAACAGTACTACTGGGTGCTGAACCACATTCGGGGCTGATTAACGAACTTAAGTACTTCAAATGCTATTTCAAATCTCATCTTTACCTAATCCTCATAAATGCTAGATCCGTTCTAAATAAACTACCGATGCTCAGAGCACTCACAGTAATATACAAACCCCCTATAATTGTCATCACTGAATCCTGGTGTAACTCGAACATACTGGATGAAGAGATAAGCTTAGATAACTATACACACTTTCGGTGTGACAGGGAAGGTGGTAAGGGAGGGGGTTGTCTTATGTACTTTCTGAATGCACTTACTGTATCACAGCTAGAAAGTAGTATACTTAACATGCCTGAGACTCTATGGGTTAACTTACACTTAAATAACGCAATAGTATTAATTGGATGCACCTACAGAGCACCTGGCACCTTTAGTAATTACGAGACCCAACTTATTAATACTCTAGAACAATTATCCACCCTCCACTACGATCATAAGATCCTGTGTGGCGACTTTAACTTACCTGAAATCAACTGGGAAATACCCACAGATCCAACTAAACTTGATAAGTTCTTAGGCACACTGGATATACTTGGCTGGAAACAGACTGTCACAACCCCTACAAGAGGTAATAACGTACTAGACTTAATCTTCTGCCACAATATAAGTCCCCTTTCTACCCTAGTAGGTTCTGAGTTTTCAGGGAGTGACCACAAAACAGTGCTGTGTGCACTGCCACTTCCGTCAAGTAGCAATGCAACCCATACCCCTACTTCTCAACAAATAACTTACAGGAACTACAGTAAGGCAGACTGGACTCTAGTAAAATCAATGCTAAGATCCTCAGAATGGAGTGAGTACTTCTATACTGATAGCCTCTCGAAAGCTCTAGACATCTTTTACTATAACTTCCTACTTCAATATCGCAATGCGGAGCATACAAGTACCCATGAAAGTCCTGCTAAACTGTTCAAATCTCGAATTCTCAGAAAGCACCTAATGTCTACGACTTCTGATGTACATTATTACAGAGGGAATGACTATAGACCTTCGGTTGGAATCATACTACAAAAAATAGGAAATCGAATGGTGAAGATATTAGACATCGAAGATCATTCAATTCATAACAGACACCTGGATCAAGTGAGAATAAACGAAGTAGGTCGTTCCGATTATAATTTTAATGATTCCGCTACTAATCCTGATATTGTAGATAATTCAGAAATAAGTCCAGATGATACTGATGAAAATAATATCACAGAATCAGTGAGAAGATCCCAGAGACTTGCAAGCAAACCGAGACCTCATTATAAATACGCAAGGAGACATTCGACATGTGGCGGATGTGGTGATTGACAATTTCCATCTTTGTATTGATTAAATACTTACTGTTGTTTGTTAATATATTTATTATTTTGATTTGAAATATAATTCCGCCAAATACAAATTCCTAAATTCATCCCTCTCAGTGTTTTGGTTGAATTACTGTAATTCGGTCATTGCGAAATACAATACTACTAGTACAAATAACAATCACAACTAACTACTTCTATACTTTATAAATTTTAAAAGGAAACTTAATTTCCTAGTCGTTTGTAAGAAATGCTTACATGAATTGATCGTTCGTTCTTCAACTACATTAACAACATGTATGCATGTATAAAGGTGATACTGCTAAGAATGTCCTCAGGTATCGATGTATCCGGTGATCTAATGGCAAACATTCGTCACGAAAGCTATTAATGTGTAGCATACTGTATGATTGGAACGGGCTAAAAGCAATGCAATGCCGCAACTACAGTTATTGCCTAAATAAAGTCTCAGAGCACACATCAAAAAGGAGGGAGGGTGGCACGTTCTGATCAGCAGATATGGTAGTGGTCACACATGCGAATCACTCCGATCTGTAGAACGCTCGAGAACACAATTTAATATCATAAAAAGACATATAAGTGAAGGATAATGTAGATTTCAGTTAGGTCTTCAGGTTCTGTTCTAATTTACACAGATTTATAATAACAGCATATAATGAAATTGCTCATCACATTCGTGGTGATTTTGTCATTTGATGTAGGGCGGCTGTGGTGTTGTTACCAGGTCAGATCGTGTTTTGAGTCCATCATTCCTATTCAAGCAATTTGGATTCCACTTGAGGGTATGAAGTACTTCTGATGATATGAGATGTTCTCTGTGATTTCTGAAATTTTTCTGAATGATGACTTCAATATCGCCGAAATTAATTTTGTGACCTGATTCTACAGTATGTAGGTCACCCGTGGCTCATGATTTTTCAAGCTTTTCTAGTCCATCTGGATTTCTTGGCTGTCGAACACAGATGATCTACGGTGTTCTTTTCTTCTGATTACCTTGATTTTTTGCGATGTTTGTCCGATGTAAATCATATCACATTCCAAGCATTTCATTTTATAGACACAATTAGATAGAAAATCTTTAGGGATTTGGTCTTTTATATGGACAGGATTGCTTCGAAGTGAGTCTGATGTTCTCAAGAAAACTCTGATGTCGAGTTTATTGAGTACTCTCCTGATATCGTTTGACGTCTCTGCTCTATATGAAATGACAACTGTTGAGGTCCATGTTTTCGGAATACGTTTTTGACAATATTTGACGTCAATGTTGATTGTGTTGATGAAGTTCTTTGGGTAGGTGTTTTGCTTGAGAGTCTCAGTATTGTTTGATATTTCTTCTTTTTTCCTTCTCATCAGTTATCAAAGAGTGTGCTCGTCTAAGAAGACCTGAAACAACTGACATCTAAACTCATCGTTATACTTCTCTACATTTTCTCCTACCTTAATCTCCTGACTACCCCAACTACTAATAATAATACTACAATTACACTTATTATAACTGTTGTTGATAATGTATACATATGTTTATATGTATATATATATATATATACATCAACCTCAAATTTAACTAGCTCTGTGTTTTTACGTTTTATTTATTCCTTGTTCTGTCTTTTAGTCTGAATAACCTACACTAATTAAATCTGTTATTATTATCTCTTTTCTTCTGACGACGGTACTGTAGGAATAACTAGTGAAAGGATCAACTCCATTCATAGTAACAACAAAGTCTCAATACACCGCATACTGCAAACAACATATAATTAATCCCAGGACCACTCCTTTTAGTGTCAACCAAAGCTACGACAGACGAGTGGCGGGACGAACTACGCAGAAGTTTACCGGCGACCAGGACCTTTTACCTCAAAATCAAGAAGCAAGCACAAAGAAATCAAATTGGTTTATACTAGCTCGTAAGAATGATATTGGATGTCAACGAAAGGTAGAAACCTGGGCAAACTATAAAGCCCTCAGCAGAATTTATGTAAGTTCGCAGAGTTTTTCTAACAATAGACAACTTCTTGTTGTAAAACACCAACTTTCTGGTTATTAGGTTAAACACGATTACAATTCATTCTTCTGTACAGACTCCATTGGACATTGAGTGTTGGTTGTCATGGCATGCATAAGCTGAGACTTTTCGAAGTCTTCCACTTTTGGAGAAGTGACATGAGAGCAGACCATCATTTATCATTCTATTTTTATTTTGATAATTTTGTCGAAAAAGTCACTTTAGATGTGACCATTGTGTAATTCTGACTATACAAACAAGCAGCTTTGCGCTGTTAATTAATACTATATTAGCATTATTATATTACATTTTTCCACTAAAGATGGAGATAGATGTCATGATTGAACTTCAGATTTCCAAACCTTTCCTACAGCTCTAAATAAGTTCATTTCTGATGGAAATGTGTTACATATAAATGTGATGTGTTTAATTCTATAAAATCAAATGAAGTTCATGCTTGATTTGAAATTTCATACTTCAGAAGATACCCATACTTCAGACTTGATGCCGTGCTTTTGTAATCCGGGGTATTAGGACTCATTTTCGCCTAATAAGAAAGAACACAGTATATGGCCCAACTACTTAGCACAATTAACAGTTTGAAATGTACTGATTCGTTCTATCATTTCGAGATATAAGTAGACAGGAGGGAAAGAACATTGTGAAGATTATGAATACATTCATCAAATGAAATATATTGAGTACATGGATGCAGTAATGATATTACTGGCACTTTAGAAAGCTAACCCCCGAATGTCTTCTGTCACAGTGCACCACTGAGTATTGACCATTAAGGGAATAGTGATTGTTGTCTTAAAATTAAAACCTGTGTAGCCGCTTCGAATGTATATATATGTATATACGATTACTATTTTATATATAATTGATAGAAGCTGGCAGTCAAAAATTTTTTTTCTTTATTTTTACGCAGGAGTATAGCAAACTCTTTTGAACATCATTTGTAAAAAAGAAATTACTACAGAGTTTTATGGGGAGTTTTAATGGAGTCACCGTCACAAAGCTGCATATGGTTTGCGTGTTCCTCATAATTTAGTCTGTCGTTGCTACTTTTCCAATATAACTGGTAAGAGCCGCAATAAATAAAGGTTTTGCCGAAAGTTTTTATCATTGCATCGAAATTTTGATGCTAACCTTTTTTATGATCAGTTTAATAAGATGAAAGTGCAAAAGGAGTTCACCATCTATCTGCCCGTATTATTTTATTTCATTGACTTGGTTTTCTGACAAATATCTTTGTCCTTTACTTGTCAAAATAAGAATTTTTTGAAATCGTTGTGTAATGCATTTTTTGACTGTATCTTCGGTTCCTTCAGCTGATTGAACACTGCTTTTGGGAGCCTATACCTCATCTGATTTTCATGTTTATCTGTGAATTTGCAATAAGGATGCTGAACAAATTGCTGTGGCTTAGTTAGTCTTATGCAGACTTGTAAGAGAGTGTCTTGTGAGCTCAATAATATAACAGGTATGTGAATAAAAATCCAAGTTAATTAGATGATAGGGTAACAGCATATTATAAAAAATACAGTAATGAGTTATGTGAATTAAAGGGTTAGATTGTATTCGGAAATTATCTATATTCCAACATGAATCGTTTTAAACAAGAGTCTTGTACAATGTTTGTAATTTCAACATCTAATAGAAGAGTGTACATTCATATTGTTACGTACTCCACAGACTTACGAAAACATGAACTTTTGCGACGGTCAGTTCAAAAAATTGGTTGTCTAAGTTTTTCACTTTCTATACTTTATTATGATATACTGTTTATTCCTGAGATGACATTGAAACTAGATCACTTACGCTTCTTCGTGTATGCAGCAGTCTTTCATGATGAGAATAATGTTGAAGGTCTGGTGTTTTTAGTGAATAAGGATAAAGCTGGTCTTAGGAGAATAAACATCCAAATCAAATCCGAAATCAAGAGGTTAAACAATATTTATAATCAAAGAATTTTGTCATGTAAAACTCCTGGGAACATGTGGAAGCTTTTCAAAGAAATTACAGGTTGTGGTAAGCATAGCTCTTGTTCTCCCTCTATTGATGTAAATACTCTTAATAGATCTTTTATCCGCCTTCCCAATGTACCTTCTAGCTTCAATGTAACAAATAACATGACCAGTGACTTTAATAGTTTTAAAACTTCTGATGTTCTTAAATGTTTAAAATCTCTTAAACCTTCCCAGAGTCTAGGTCCTGATGGTATACCTGCCATTGTTCTTAGGAAATGTGCTGATATTTTAAGCAACCCACTTACAAACATTTTTAATACTTCTTTTTCTAATAATGTTGTACCTTCTCTGTGGAAAGATATTAAAATCATCCCTGTACCTAAGTCAGGCTCTGGTAATAATGCTAAGTTCAGACCTATCGCTATAACCTCTCCTTTTTTGAAACTAATGGAGAAACTATTGTTACTAAAACTTGTTCCCTCTCTAAGCTTCTCAAACGATCCAAAGCAGTTTGCTTACAAACAGGGTAAAAGTACTTTGGACGCTGCTGCTGTGTTTCATCACAACATTGTATCCTCCTTAGACAAAGGGGCCAAGTTTGTCCGTTGTACGTTCCTTGACTATACATCTGCTCTCGACTCTGTACCTAGAGGCCTATTGTTAAACAAGCTTAGCCTAGCACAAACTGAGCCCTGGGTTATCAACTGGCTGCACTCTTACTTCTCTAATAGGATGCAGTACACGGTATATAAAGGTGCATCTTCCTCTCCATTGCTTACTGAAGCTGGAGTTCCTCAGGGTGCTGTTCTTTCTCCGTTTCTCTTTTCCTTCTTCTTACATGATTTACCTCTCTCAGATGAAGTCAACTTCGTCAAATATGCAGATGACCTGTCTGTATCGTTTTCCATTAAGTCTCAGTCAGACTGTCTCAAATTAAATAGCTTCCTGTCGGACATCAGTGAGTGGTCCAAACTAAATGGTCTCATGCTGAATCCCTCAAAATGCCAGACTGTCGACTTCTCCCTTAGGCATAAACGAGATCTACAAACACTAGTAAGTTCTCATGAAGACTGTTGCATTGAGGGGACTAAAATTGAAACTAAGTCTAATGCAAAATACCTCGGTCTAGTTCTATCTTCTGACCTTACTTGGACATCTCATATCCTAATGATTTCTAGGAAAGTGTTCTGTCTTACCTACTACATTAAGAAACTTAGACAATCCGGAATCACCAAACCTCTACTTTCACAATTTGTCAACTCTTGTATCCTACCTATTCTACTTTACTGCTCCCCGTTAGTCTTTCCTGGTCTACTGAAAAAGGACTATTCCATCCTGAGAAGGATGTTGACAGTAGTTAGTAGGACTAGTGGTGTTAATCTCAGTCAGCTCGTGACTACCTTAGTTGATAGGCATCTGAATACATGTGAAAAATGGTCTAAAACCATACTCTCAGACCCCCAACACCCCCTCTATTCCCAACTCTCTCCTTGTATCTCATCAAGTAAAACCAGAAATCAGTATAAAAGAATCTATGCTCGTACAACCAAGTACAGGAACTCAACGATACCATACTTGGCCCGTGTTCTAAGCGACAGAGACAATGTTAGGCGCGAAACCTGTGACTTGCTCTGTTATTAACAACATAATTTCATACTCTTTTATTTCTCTCTTATTTCGTATTCTTTAGTGAACTCCTTCTTCAAACTACTTAGCTGCCTGAAATATTAACATTGGCTTCCTTTTTTGTACTTTACTATATTCCTTCTATTGTGTATTACTGGTTCCGACTATATTAGCACTATGAGTATTACAAAATTGTCGTGTCATTAACCATCATGTAATTATTAGTTTTGTGGTTGCTTTTCTTATTTTCAATACTTTTCGGCAATATTAAACTGACAATCATTGTTTGTGAATGCCATAGTCACCACCTCAAAAAAAAAAATTTTGTATTATTCAGGATTACTCACACTACCACCACAAACACTGCATTAGACCTTGGCAGACTTTGGTACTTTTTCGCATTCATAATTATTTTGTGTTTATCCTGTTTTTTTTTGCTGTTGGTGTCTTCAGATTTACTTTTTTTAGTTTGTTTAATACTTATTTTAAACGTCGGTAAAATTAGATGCAAATATTGTAGATATGTGCTGAAAATTCCACACTGTACCACTGTACTGTTTCTGGAATAAAGCAAATTATTATTATTATTATTATTATAATTCTATGACCTAAAGCGATATTATTTCACTCATTTCGGCTTCATCCGTGAATTCAGTCAGAGGATAAATGCTGTTAACTGTATCTTGTACCCATTTCAAATCGTACTTATCACGATAAATTATAAACTATCATCTATATGCCCTTTTTACTTAGGACATTCAGCGATTATTGGATTCGGATCGCATAAAACAATAGGTTGAAAGCAATATCCAGTTGAAAACGTGTAGTTGTCTCATCTTTCCACCGGGAGATACTATTTTTGGGGAAAACTGTACATTTAATGCTGATCTCAGCATCAGTTATTCTGGATATCAGGTTAACATACCGACAATAAACTCATTTTCATATAAATGTCTTCATGAAAAACAGACTATCTCTGAAAACCAGGGATTCCATATTAAGTTATGACGTGTTTTCCAGATATATTCAAATCTCTCCTGAAATCAAGAAGATCAAACATATTATGAGGGGGATAACTGAATTATCTCACAAAATGATTAACAATTTCAGAAACACCCATTTCGCGATTCAGTGATAAGGTAATTCTGACACATATTTAGAGTCGGACAAAGACTTGAGGAATCTTTAAGTGCTTTTGGCAGGATATAAAGTTGACAGATTGGGAGTCATGTCCGCTTTGAGATTTTAGTAAAAATCTTCACTGCTCAGTCTTCTAGGGACATATGTTAGCCTCTGTTTGATTAATACAAACAACACTTATAAATTTTAGATTTTTGTTCCATTTTGGGATTAATTTGTGTTCTTCAACACCCCTATGATTTTCACTACATGCTAAAGTGTTTACTACGTTCAGCTTAACTCTTTTCACTTTGTTCAGTAGTTGTAATAGTAGTAATAATAGTAATTAAGGAGATATAAGACTGTTTAGAGGAAAAATATCTTTTTTGGTGATGTCACCTTTAATGGCTGTACAATCGTATTCATATTTCAGGTGTTGGTTTGCAGGGATTTGATTAGTTAAAGGGTTTCATCGTAAGCTGACATCAGTTAGAGAACCACTGAAAAGTCAGCTGGAATTACTGGACAGCTGCTTCGTAATAGTCTGAAACTCTTCGTCAATACGTACCCAGTGGCATTCGAACCCAAATTTTCCCGTGGTTCTCTAACCAAGGTCATCTAACGATGAAATCTTGTAACCCGTTAAATCCATGCAAACCAAAACTTGAATATCAATGTGATGCTCTTTAGTGATTGGCCCTATTCAGGTAGGTAGTTACCTCGGTTCTAGTGGGAAGTCATGACCAGTAGGATACAGTAGGTCGGTTGTGAGGACAAACACTCGCCACCAATGACACTGGCGAGCGCCAGTCAAACTATATCGTGAACCGGCGGAAACAGGCATTCATGCAATGACCACTGGATTGGGTCTCAGTGGCTTAATGGTCTACGAGCTGGTTGGCCTTTTCACCGGAAGGTCCTAGGTTCAAACCCTGGTGGTGGATGCGTACTGACGAAAAGAGCCCCAAGCACTCGGACGAAACAGCTAACTGTCCAGTACTCCGAAATGGTTTTCCAATGGTTGTCTAACCGATGTCAGTGCATAATGAAATCCAGTATTTATATTTTCCAGAAAGGTATAGTAGTCTATATTAGGTGTGTGTGTATGCGACTTAATTGATACACTTACCCAAAAGCACTTTAAACGAAATTCGGTAAGGTGAAAATTGTTATTTGATGAAGGTCTGTAGTTTGTTTGAGATGCTCTTTATGACGCGCAGTGCAAGTCTGTGACCCGTCTAGTGAGTAGCACTGACTTCACACTGGAGTTGAAAATTCGGATCTTATTTTTGATGCTGAGTGCTGTTGACCTCCACACAGACTTGAGAGTAGTGAAAGCTTGTCTTGCTTTTCCTATTCTTGCTTTGATATCCTCGTCAGTTCCATCTGCCTGTAGTTGAAACGATGCTTCCCAGGTAGGTAGGCGAAGGAGGTTGTTTCTTTCAGGTTCCTTCCATTTATGCTGATCGTTGTCTGTTGTTGTTGTTCTTGTCCAGGAATTTTCATCACCTATGTCTTCTTTATGTTCACCTGAAGTCCTATCTTTGATGCTTCTTCTGCCAACTTGTTGCTTTTCGCTTGCATATCTTCCAGTTTGTGGGAAATCAGACATATATCATCGGTGAAGTCCAGATCCTCCAAGTTCTCTTTTTGTGTGGGTCCATTTTATGCCTGTTTCCTCATTGCTCGCTGTTTGTCGCATTATCCAGTCTACTGCAATCAGGAAAATCATTGGCGATAGTAGGCAGCCAGCTTGTCTTACTCCTGTCCTCACTTCGAAGGATTCCGTGAGTTTCCCATTGTGGATTACTTGGGATGCAACATTGTCATACAGCTGTTGGATGAGATGTATAATTGTCGGTGGCATCCCGTAGTAGCGTAGAAGTTTCCAAATCACCTCTCGATCGACGCTGTCGAAGGCCTTTTCAAAGTCGATGAAGTTGAGATAGAGAGGTGACTGCCACTCCAAGGTTTGTTCAATGATGATCCGTAATGTGGCGATCTGATCAATACTTGACTTGTTTCTCCTGAATCCAGCCTGTTCCGGTCGAAGTTTTTCATCCAGGGCTTGTTTGATTCTTTCCAGGATGATGCGGCTTAGTATTTTGCTTGGGATGGACAGGAGCATAATTCCGCGCCAGTTCTTGTACTGACTTAAGTCTCCTTTCTTTGGTAGTTTGAATAAGTATCCTTTTTTCCAATCTTCAGGTACTTTGCCTTCTTTCCACACCTTCTCCAGTAGTGGCGTCATCAAGTCCGCTGTTGTAAGTGTGATAACAGTGAATTAACTGTTAAAAACAGAAGCCAATAAATGGGAAACAGTTTATAACAATTGGTATTAGATGGTTGCAGACAGTCAGCAGGAAGCCTTGGAGAAAATGCAACAATCCACAGTGCACCGTGATGGTGAGCCACCTAGCATCATCGTGGCCACATTACAAACTCGAATGATAGGATTCTGCCTGCACCAAAGATAGGACTAGACACATTCCACTAGTTACTGACTAGTGTCCAATAAAAAATGTTGACGACTACGCTAGAATAAGACAAAATGAACACACAGAGTTAGAGGTTAAACTGATGAATCGCTAGTGCCACTAGTATACACAAGTGGCCAAACCTAACACCCTTTGTACTCATGGGTCTTAACTTGTAGTTAATCTCGAAAGACAATTTTGATATTAGAGCTGCCTAGCCATAGTTCATCAGGTGTTTGAGGGTTGAGCTAGTAATTACTATGTTGCATTGTCCAGCTGATCTTTATCGATAAAGAAAATTTTCTTGGCTAAATGTTTCTTTGCTTACTTTATATTATATTATCATTATTCCCTTGCGTTGCTAGTGGAACATAGGGCTTCAACAACAGATCTCCACTTTGTGTTCTGTTCTCTGTCGACCTTTTCAGCTGGGTCCAAAGATGTCCAAATTCTATCATTTCTTCCTCCTTCCCACTCGATCTCCTCCATGTTACCCTAGCACTGACGATCCACTCGTCGCTTCCCGTCTGGATTCCACTCGACTGATGGCCTGGCGTGCGATGTCATTTGGTGGCCTCCGCAATGTATACCCGATCAATCCATCTCCATTTTCTGCTACATATTTGTTGAGATATCGGCACCCGGTTGGTTTGTTCCCAGCCGGAGTTGATTATTGCTAATTCTTTCTGTCCAGCCGGCCATTTGATCTTCAGTATGGAGCCAGAGAAATGGGCAGCTGTTGATGTAGGTCTGCAACAGGCTGTTGGAAATCCTTTTCGTGACACTTTGGTCAAGTTTCTGACCCGTATAGAAGAACTGACCGACTTCACATTGGTGTTGAAAATGCGAATCATGTTCCTTATGCTGAGTGCAGTGCGGAAGATTTCCAAACTGGTTTCAGGTTGATGAAGGCGTATCTTGCCTTTCCGATTCTGAATCCCTTTGACATCTTCATCCATTCTGGCTGCGTGTAGTTGAAACGATGCTTACTAGATAAGGGAAGTGGGCAACCTCTGTTAAATCACTCCCATTGATGGTGATTGGTGCTGGTTGTTGTTGGTTGGTTATCTTCATCACCTCCGTCTTCTCTGCGTTCACCTGCAGTCCTGTTTTCGTTTGCAAGTCTTCGAGTTTGTGTGACATTAGACATACATCATCCACACTCGAAATCCAGATCTTCTAGAGTCTTCTTATCGGTCGTCCAGCGTATTCCTGATTCCTCGCCCGCCCCCAACAGTCTGACGCATAATCCAGTCCACCACAATTAAGAATACCATCGGTGATAATAGGTGGGCAGCCTTGTCTTATTCCTGTATGCACTTCGAACGCCTCGTTGAGTTTTCCGTTGTGGATCACTTGACACGTGATTTACCTTCTTTGCGATTCAATAATAATAATGATAACAGTAATAATAAATAATTGTAAACAGGTAATCTTGTTGGAGGAAAGTGTATAAAATCGCGTGTATCCATCTAGAGCAGAAAAAATTGTTGAATGTTTATTTCCGTTGACCGTCCCATTCCCTCTAATATCTTCTTAGGTATTTGGGTATATAATTTAATAGGGAGTACTACATACCACAGAAAAGCTTTAGACCTTTATGAGTGATATGTCCCATTTAACATCGTGTCTAGTTTCAGCCGGGTATTTAGTAATAATAAGAATAATAGCTTTATTTTGTAAAGGGTTTATATATTGTACACAATTTCCAGTATAGTTTATTTCATGATATTTTATCTTTAACCAGGATCTTCAAATAAAATATCACGTGACTGCAGGTCGTGTGAAACACTTCTGCCTGACGTGAAGTGCAAACCAAAAAAGGAGACATTTTTGTGTATGTCTCCTTCACATGATTGGTGCGTTCGAGGTCCCTCGCTGATTGGTAGTTGGTGGTGCTTAAAGTTTAACTTTACCTTTAACGTGTTTACAGCTTGCCAATTCGCAGGTTTCTAATTATCGTGGAAAAAACATAATCGTGGGTTGTGGCGTATTGCAGTCCAAGAGATAACCAGCTGTTCATGGGTTGTGTCCTTGGCTGATAGAACGAATTCCTGAACCTTTTCAAATTGCTATTCAACCAAATTATCCGAATTTGCCGAAGAAGACAAGTAACAGACATCAAAATTTCTTGGTTTGCACTTCACGTCAGGCAGAAGTGTTGCACACGATCTGCGGTCACGTGATATTTTATTTGAAGATCCTGGATGAAGGGAAATATCATGAAATAAACTATACTGGAAATTATGCATAAAAACTGTAGAAAAGTGTTACAGAGGATACTTTGCTCTCACATGTGATAAAAGTAGCTCTCACATTTAGGTTGGAGTATCAACAGAGTATAATTCCATTGTGGGTAAAATTTATTTTGATAAAGTCTCATAGTGTAACACAGTAATATTTCTTGAGCAATAAATTGTGCTCAAAACGTTGTCATCAGTAAATATTATTGTATAACGCTGTGAGACTTTATCAAAATAATTGTTACCCACAGTGGAATTATACTTTACCACAGTGCACAAGTTCTATTCTCATATCAACAGAGTGATTCAACCACATTCTATGCATGTAATTATTTGGGTCTTCTAAACCTGACGTCAAAATATCCCCAAACAAACTGTAATCTAACTCGAACCAACCCCGATGTCGTCTTTATTATGTTAACCTAACACTAACATGCCCTTGGCTTAAAGCATAACTTAATCTTTGCCAAACCTTAGCTGAAACTTCCCAGATATCCTATTTAATAGCATAACACTTCGATGAGCATATTTTATTGATGATGACAACATTATTTGCCGGGTTCCACTAACTTGCTCAGTAAGCGTTTCAGGGTCATTGGTGCGGTTGCAATCCATTTGGTAGTTAGTGGTGCTTAAAGTTTAACTTGGCCACATTAAATACTAGCCAGAGTATAAAACGTAATTAAAGATTATATTTTATCAAATTTAAACAAACTGAACTGCAGAAAATGTCTGTGAAATATCGATGGGATTTTTCAGTATCCCAAATTTAAGCAGGCTGCCTGTTGAGACTATTGGGTAGACAGTTGTCACTATCTCTGATCAGCAGGGTGATATTTGATAAGTCCATGTTGAAATGAGTAGCCTTATTGCATTTTAAAATAACAGACTTGAATAACCATCTTGTAAAGACCTGGAAACCTATTTCTGTCCAACTACTAATTCGTGCAAATGATTTAAGAACTTTCTTTCAATGAAATGAGATACTATAACCCATATAACCTCGATTACATGCTTTCTAATACATAATACATACAAATACTTATTGCTTTTGACGATCTTAAGCAGATAAGAGACAGCTTTTTAAAATAATTTTTTATTCCTTTCTGTTGCCAGTGAAACATGGGAGACTTCAAGCTAGAGGCTTGAAGTTTCTGTAGCACTGGTGATTATTTTTACAGGATGGGGTTGCTAGTCTGCCTCATGCCCAACCTTCCCTCTTTATGAGTCTTACTACTGGCTTAGTGAGGTAAAGGAGTACGTCGGTGGCCGGGTATGTGATCCCCGGACCACATTAGGCGTGGTCGGCGAACACTCTACCGCTGTGCCACCGATGCACGAAATACAGATAGCTCAAGAGTATTTGAATAATGATGCTTCTGGTACAAGGTATGAATGCTTTAAAATGCTGTATACTAGGCACACTTATTTAATTGGTGAAATTGCTCTCTTTCATTACTGTTGTCACATTTATGAAGCATAATCATGTACTTGACATGTTATAAAGTGATTAAACTTAGGAAAATAAATACTAGAGCAGCTTTCACAGTATAAGATTATTTCCCTGTCAGTCAGTTAGTAGTGATAGAAGAATAACTAGAATTTAGTTCACTGAATTATGATTTTTCATAGTCGTATCAAGTCGTAGAAATCTAGAATGAAAGTTTGAAGTCATCATGTTAATAATCTGTAAGTCTCTTAATTAATTAATATGTTACTGAATAATATCAGAATCAAAGATATGTGAGTGTCTTTACACCATAGTTTCATAGAATCTATCGGCTAAATCTTGAGGACAGGACTGGTCGCGAGGTAATATCAATTAGAAAAACAGTGGAAAACCTGGGAGTACTGGAAAGCTGTTTCTTCCTAGTTTGAGACTCTTCAATGGCAAGCACCCACTAACAGGGCTTGAACCCAGGACCTTACAGTAGTAAGCAGGAGGGGTTCAAGAAGTTAGGTAAGAGGACAGTTACTCGCCAGTGACACTGGCTGGCGGTTACAACAAATCTATGTCTTACGAATCTGTGAGAGTTGGAATATATAGACCATTGGGTTGGGTCTTAGTGTTCGGATGGTCTACGAGCTCACCTCTTAACCGGAAAGTAGTGGTTTTGAAACTCGGTGTGTAGGTACTGTTGGAGAATTGCAGATACTCGGAGGGTACAACTGTCCAATACTCCTAGATTTTCCAGTGATTCTCTAACTGGTATCCTGTAATGAGTGAAATCACGTCAAACCGAAACACCATAATAAATCTTAAGTAAACATCACTGTTTGAAGTTTATTATTATTATTGTTTCCTTTAATTCCTAGAGGAACATAGGGCTTCAGAAGTGCGTCTCCATTGCGTTCGGTTCTCTGCTAGAGTCTTCACCTGGCTCCAAGTCTGCCACCCACACATTTTCATCTCCTGTTCACATGACCTCCCACAAGTCACCCTTGCACCAACGACCAACTCACCGCTTCCCTTTCGGGTTCCACTCGACCAATGGCTTGGCGTGTGATGTCACTTGATGGTTTCCTCAGAGTATGGCCAATCCATCTTCATTTCTTCCTTTCTATTTGTTTCACAATCGGTTCCAGCTGGGTTGGCTCGCTCATTGCCAGAGATCTCTGTTGCTGATCTTTTCTGACCATCTGGTCTTGAGTATTGAGCAAGGAAAACTGTTAATGAAGGTCTGTAGTTTGTTTGAGATGCTCTTTATGACGCGCTGGCCAAGTCTCTGATCCGTATAGTGAGTAGCACTGACTTCACATTGGAGTTGAAAATCCGGATCTTATTTTTGATGCTGAGTGCTGTTGACCTCCACACAGACTTGAGAGTAGTGAAAGCTTGTCTTGCTTTCCCGATCCTTGCTTTGATGTCCTCGTCAGTTCCATCTGCCTGTAGTTGAAACGATGCTTCCCAGGTAGGTAGGCGAAGGAGGTTGTTTCTTTCAGGTTCCTCCCATTTATGCTGATTGTTGTCTGTTGTTGTTGTTCTTGTCCAGGAATCTTATTCACCTCTGTTTTCTCTATGTTCACCTGAAGTCCTATCTTCTCTGGATGCTTCTTCTGCCAACTTGTTGCTTTTCACTTGCATATCTCCCAGTTTGTGAGAAATCAGACATATATCATCGGTGAAGTCCAGATCCTCCAAGTTGGTTTTTTGTGTGAGTCCATTTTATGCCTGTTTCCTCATTGCCCGTTGTTTGTCGCATTATCCAATCTACCGCAATCAGGAAAATCATTGGCGATAGTAGGTAGCTTTGTCTTACTCCTGTCCTCACTTCGAAGGATTCCGTAAGTTTCCCATTGTGGATTACTTGGCATGCAGCATTGTCGTACAGCTGTCGGATGAGATTGAAGTTAATGACAGCTGATCTGAGAGACTACCTGATGTCCTGTCTTAAACATATGCCGTATGACTGTGTTATTCAAAATTATACTCTTTTTTTCATATCTTCAGCTCTTTTGGTATGTACTGAGAAGTTCTTGGACTGGCTATTCTTTGTATCTTTCTAATGTGTCCGTTTGGTGCCTTGATATGCGCAGCTGGTGATTTCTTCAGGCTTCTGTTGACTGTTCAAGGAATGTCATCACCGTTAAGTTTTTAGGTGAATAAGCACAAGCGTTTAAACGTTCGCCTTTACTTTTTCAAATTCTTTGGATGAATTCCGTGTAGATTTCATCTCGTAATAGTTGTCATTTATTATCATTATTAATATTCCTTTGGTAACGATAGAAGACAAGAGCCAGGTAACGGATCATTGACTGAGAAAATCAAAAGATTTTCAAGAATTTGTTTTGTAGGGATTTTGTTTGATTGGATTGGAGGATTTGATCATGAGCTGACATCAGTTAAAGAACCACTGGAAAACCTGATAGTACAGGACAGCTGTTTCTTCCTGGTTTGGGGCTCTTCATCAGTACGCACGCGCTGCCAGTGGGGTTCGAACCCAGGACCTTCTGGTTACAGGGTGAGCTCGTAGACTATTGGGCCACATTGCGAAATGGTCGCGCTATGTCGTAAATTGGTACAAGTTAGAATTCATGGGCCATTGGATCGGGTCCCAGTGGCTTAATGCTCTCCAAGCTCGCCTTTTAAACAGAAGGTCCTGGTTTCAAACACCGGTGGGTGCGTACTGCTGAAAAATCAAGAGATATTTATGTACGTTATTATTCGTTATTGTTAGCAAAGAAGTAACGTCTTCTGATTGGTTGTTCCCCTGCTGAAGGTTATTCTGTCATCTCTTTGTTGCCGTTTCTTAGACAGTCCAGTGATATATCTGCGAATCGTATCCGCCCACGTTCAGTCTGCTGTGATTGGTTGTTGAGTTCCTCAAGGTTAGGCTTTGTTATTTTTTTTCTTATGACCCCGATTCGGGACGTAAACATTGACGTCAATTGTTGTCTACAATTTTGTCTTGCAGAGAGCTCTCACCACACTTTAGGTTTTGAATGGAGCATACGGCTTCAACAGTACATCTTCAATTCATCCTATTCTCCAAAGTCCTGTTTAGTTGACTTCATGATAGCCTGTAAGCTCTTATCTCCTCCTCACGCAATCTGCTGCATATCACTCTCCAACCCGCGCCTAACTCATCGTTACTCAACAGTCCGCTCCGTCCTCCTTTATGGCTGTGAGACCTGGCCATTGAGAGCAGAAGACATGAAAAGATTAGCTGTCTTCGATCATAGGTGTCTGCGTTCTATCTCCCGTGTGAAGTGGTGGTATAATAGGGTGAGCAATATTGAGGTTAGGCGTCGAGTGCAAGGTGAGGAGGGGAAATCAGTGAACGAGACTGTGAAATTACATCGACTGAGATGGTTATGATATGTGTTACGTATGCCTAGTCATCGCCTTCATCGACTGACGGGCAATGTTAGCTGACATGGGGTCAGGCTGGAAAAGAGCTAGCGGCGGTCAAAAGAAAACATGGCACCAGTCAATGAAACCTACAACAGTTAGTCTAAGTCACGTAGGAAGGTGTAGACTGGCTTCCTGGTTGGGGTCCTCGGGACGGTAAAAACCAATGGTTGGAAACAATTGGTGACATGGCTCAAAATCGTTCTCAATGGCGCAGATGCATCCACTCCTTGTGACTTATGATTTCCAATTAAACCGTTTTGTCCTCCATTATTACTATTCCTTTGTCTCACACCTCTGTTTGCTGTCTCTATTATGCATTTCTCCTACTTTCTTCTCTTGCTTTGTGTGCTACATGGAGGGAGTGTGTCGACTTGAAGTGCCGCACATATGTGCAAAGTTCTATGTCGAAAACCGACCGACCGACATCGTTACTCATTCGGTTGTACTCGAGGGATTTCCTGGGATATGATTTTACTCAACAGTCTTCTCAGTGTGCATCCAACCCATCTCCATTTTCTTCTTCAGAAGAATGGGGCGATAGGTTGCATCCAGTTGGTACATTATCAATAAATAGAATTCTACATAGATTAAGGAAATCTCAGTTCATTATGACAACAACATATTGGCATGTCAGTAGCAAAGCCAAAGTTGAACAGTGTTTGAAGGTGTTAGGAAAGTAGGTGCTATCATATTTGCTGGCGTAAGCGAGAGAAAGAAACAAAGCAGCACATAACGGAAAAAAAGAGAGAGAGGAAAAGAAAAGAAAGAAAGAAAACGTTGTACCTATAAATGATATGAGTTGGAAAGACGAGATCCAGTTGTACTACTGACTATTTAATGAATTATAGGTGTCACACCTAATGCTTTCTTTATCACACAGAACACAAGCTAAGTAGGGTATGGTTGAGTTTTTGTACTTGCTAGTGCGAGCATATAGTTTTCTATATTGGCTTCTGGTTTTGCCTGATGAGATGCAAGGGGAGAGTTGTGAGTGAAGAGGGTGGTGTGAGTCAGATAAAATGGATTTGGCCCATTTTTCACATGAGTCCATGTGCCTGTCAACCAAAATATTAACAAGCTGGTTAAGTGGCACGTTGCTTACTCTGCTGACTACATTTAACATCCTGCGTAATATGCTATAGTCTTTCTTCAGTAGCCCGGGAAAAACTAAAGGGGGGGCGAACAATAGAGAATAATAGGCAGAATGCGAGAATTAACGAATTGTAGGAGTAAGGGTTGGGTTATACCAGAATGTCTTAACTTCTTGATGTAGAAGGTAAGACGGAATATTTTCTTAGAAATCGCCAATATATGAGACGACCAGGAAAGATCAGCATATAGAATGACGCCTAGGTATTTAATTTCCGACTTAGTTTCTGTTTCAGTGTCATCTATGTTGCACACCTTGTGAGTGCTAACCAGTTTGTTTAGGTCGAATTTATGCCTCAAAGTGAAATTGACTGTTTGGCATTCGGAGGGGTTTAAGGTAAGACCGTTTTCCTTGGACCACTGGCTAATTTCTGACAGGAAGCCATTAAGTTTAGAGCAGTCACTTTGACATTTGACAGGCAAAGATACTGTCAGGTCGTCAGCATATTTAACGAAATTAATGTCATTTGAAGATGGTAAGTCATGTAGAAAGAAAGAAAAGAGAAGTGGGGAGAGTACAGCGCCTTGGGGGACTCCGGCTTCAGTGAGTACAGCAGAGGATGATTTACCTTTGTATACGGTGTACTGCATTCTGTTAGAGAAGTAGGAATGCAACCAGTTAGTAACCCAGGAGTCAATTTGTCTCAAAGAGAGCTTATTTAGCAAGAGACATCTGGGTACAGAGTCGAAAGCAGAAGTGAAGTCAAGAAACGTGCAGCGGACGTATTTAGCACCTTTATCTAATGATGAGACGATGTTGTTGTGTAAGACAGCTGCAGCGTCTAAAGTGCTCCTACCCTGTCTATAGGCAAATTGTTTGGGGTCTTCAAAGCTTTTAAGGGAGGGTTCAAGTTTAAGAAGTATTAGTTTTTCCATCAACTTTAGAAACGGGAAAGTGATGGCAATGGGTCTGAACTTTACGTTCTTGCTATTTCCAGGTTTAGGGACAGGGACTATTTTAATGTCTTTCCATGCATCAGGTACGACATTTTTTTAAGATCCTATTCTAATAGTAGCATCTTTGATACGTACCGTCTTTCTTACATTTTTCGACGATATACACAGAGCTGAACTTTGATTAATTTTATTCTTGTTGCGAGTATCATTGAGGCTATTTTTCAACCAAGTAGTACATCATTTCCAACGGTTACACTTCTTACCTTTTTCATGATTCAAGTTTATCATGAAGATATGTACCAATGGAGGATCCCATTGGTAGGGGATCCAGTACCGCCTCATTTTTTTCTAAGTTAATCAAGTATAAAAACTCTTCTTCTCTGTATTCGCACAGACTGAAAAAATTATGACTACACCACCAGAAACCGAATCAACTTCAACACTCAAGATAACCGACCAAACAGACTATCTAAGCGAAGATACAAATTTGCCAAACAATCATGAAGAAGACGAAGAAGAAAATGAAAAAGTTGACAATCAAGTGATGGATCCAAATCAACAATTTCCCGATAATTTATTCAATGAACAAGCGGACAGTACTGACGAATTATCGTCGAATGAAATCATTGATCCAGTTATAAGTCAACAATTTCGTGAATTAGATCCCCTGTATTTACCAGAGGTTTATGAAAAACTACCAGAAACTTTTGAGTCATTCACATTTCCCAACTCATATAAAGAAAATACCTTGAAAGAGTCACGTTTATTAGAATATTGTGAAAATTTTTGTCGACAATATGAACATCTTTGTCCGGATAGAACAAAATTACTGCTTATACCTAAAAATGAATGTGGTATACGTAAATTTGTCTGCACAACACTAACAATAACACGTTTACCTTATCCAGAATTATATACATGGGAGGGTACAGCTAAATTTGTCTCTGATTTTCTTAATTTTGTACCACTTGTCCCGTCTACTGAACTACCAAAACGTCTTCTAAGTCCAATGACAACAATCCAGCTGCAGAAAGGTACTTGTTTTGAATATGCAATGCTGCTATGCTCATTACTACTGGCTGTTGGATATGATGCTTATGTGGTGAGTGGTTATGCCACTAGAGAATGTTGTTATATGGATGAAACACGTGAAACATGTCCATATTTAATAGAAGAAGAAGAGGAAGAGATTGAAGAAGAAGAACCTGAGCCGAAACGTTACATAATTAAACCGGCAAAAGATTTAACCTCAAAATATGAACAAGCAATGGCAGCAAAAGATTTACAATCTGAAATTGAACGTAATAAACAAGCAAAAAAAGATGCAGAATTAACTGAAGCAGAGTTGTATAAACCAACTGAAGATCCACTGTACGGCCTTAGAATCCATGCATGGATTTTAATTCTCCCCGGTAAACGTGATGTCTCTGAAGGATTTTTTATTGAAGCGTTGACTGGTCAAGCAAAACCGCTGGATTGTTCAATGTATTTAGGCATAGAAAGTTTATGGAATCATCAAAATTATTGGGTTAATATGCAAGATTGTTCAAATGGTATCGCACACTTGAAATATAATCTCTCTGATGGCCTGTGCTGGGAATATTTACTGCCAAGTGGTAGTTTAAATATAAAATTTGATACAATCCAACCATTGGGTATACCACATTTACAATCGAATGAAATGCCACAATCATATCATATTGAAAATGTTCAATCAACATTGAATTTCAATGCGATACAGCGGGAAAGTCAAACCCGAATTAGTAATGAACCATTGTTAATTCTACCAAATTCAATGAATAAATTAAAAGGCACAAAATATCCACATACAAGTATCAATTCAAGTGATAATAACAAAACTAATGATGATGATTATTTAAATGATAATGCTCTGCAGAAATTACATAAAAATTTTCAAATGAAACCATTTGCTTGTCTAGAAGATAAACTCCTGTTGTATGATTTACCGCCAACCTGGACATTACCAATAGTGATCGACCAAGAACTATTTGAATTACGTTATCCAAAAGGTTTTAAAAAGAAACAATATAAATATTCTTTGGTAGAAAATTTCGCTCCATTTTCACAAAATGATGGTTTAATCCTTCGATTAACAATTTATCAAGATAGAGAATTAACAAACCCTCTGGAAATTAGAGAAACTTATGCTAATCGTGCCGACAAGTTAATTAGTCGGACAATACAAGTGAAAACAAATTGGATTGTTGAAAAATTTGATCATGGACGTGATAGTAGTCACTTAGCTGAACATGGTTACTACAGGAGTCAACAAGCCTTACATACAACACGTTATATGCTATTTTATAATGAAGCAAGAGTCGACTGTTTAGAGAAACGTGAACAAACTCCAACAACAATGATTGAACACTATAAAAATCGTGATGACCGTCTGTTTTTTCGTGAAGTCACTTATAGTGCTAAAGTGAAACGTTTTGGTCCAGCACCACCTCCACCACCACCACTCCAACAACAACAACAACAACAACAAAAACAAAGTAAAGAAAATTTACATTCAATAATCTTGACAACATTGAATCAGTTGAATATTGATAGAATATTAGAAAGATTTTCACGTAACCCCGAGGTAGACGCTGATGAAGATGTTTCCGAGAGAATATTCAATATCGCTGAAGATCGTATATTTCTTACTTATCATATCGGGAAAGAACGTATTATCCCGTCTACACGAGAGTTTATTAAACCTCCACCATCGGATGATAGAAGAGATACTGTACAACTCTACTGTGATACACATACAACATTTCAGGTAAGTATTAATATTATTATCATTAAAAATTATTATTTATTATTGTTTCCTTTAATTTCCTAGAGGAACATAGGGCTTCAGCCAAACGTCTCCATTGCGTTTGGTTCTCTGCTAAAGTTTTCACCTGGCTCCAAGTCTGCCACCCACACGTTTTCATCTCCTCTTCACATGACCTCCTCCAAGTCACTCTTGCATTGACGACCAACTCGCCGCTTCCCTTTCGGGTTCCACTCGAGCAATGGCCTGGCATGTGATGTCACTTGATGGCTTCCTCGGTGTATGGCTGGCGAATCCATCTCCATTTCTTCCTGCCTATTTGTTCCACAATCGGTTCCTGCTAGGTTGGTTCGCTCCCAGAGATCTCTGTTGCTGATCTTTCCTGGCCGGCCATCTGATCTTCAGTGGCATTGAGCGAAGACAACTGTTAATGAAGGTCTGTATTTTGTTTGAGGTGCTGTTTATGACGCGCAGTGCAAGTCTCTGATCCGTATAGTGAGTAGCACTGACTTGACATTGGAGTTGAAAATCCGGATCTTATTTTTGATGCTGAGTGCTGTTGACCTCCACACAGACTTGAGAGTAGTGAAAGCGTGTCTTGCTTTGATATCCTCATCAGTTCCGTCTGCCTGTAGTTGAAACGATGCTTCCCAGGTAGGTAAAGGAGGTTGTTTCTTTCAGGTTCCTTCCATTTATGCTGATCTTTGTCTGTTGCTGTTGTTCTTGTCCAGGAATTTTCATCACCTCTATTTTCTCTATGTTCACCTGAAGGAATTCCTATCTTTGATGCTTCTTCTGTCAACTTGTTACTTTTCGCTTGCATATCTTCCAGTTTGTTGGAAATCAGGCATATATCATCGGCGAAGTCAAGATCCTCCAAGTTCTCTTTTTGTGTGGGTCCATTTTATACCTGTCTTCCCGCTGCCGGCTGTCTGTCTTTCACATTATCTAGTCTACCGCAATCAGGAAATTAATTATTGAAGATAGTAGGCAGCCAGCCTTGTCTTACTCCCATCTTCCCTTTGAAGGATTCTGTGAGTTTCCCATTGTGGATTGCTTGGCATGCAGCATTGTCGTACAACTGTTGGATGAGATGTATAATTGTCGGTGGCACCCCATAGTAGCGTAGAAGTTTCCAAATAACCTCTCGATCGACGCTGTCGAATGCCTTTTCAAAGTCGATGAAGTTGAGATAGAGAGGTGACTGCCATTCCAAACTCTGTTCAATGATGACCCGTAGCGTGGCGATCTGATCAATACATGACTTGTTTCTCCTGAATCCAGCCTGTTCCGGTCGAAGTTTTTCATCCAGGGTGGCATGTTTGATTCTCTGCAGGATGATGCGGCTTAGTATTTTGCTTGGGATGGACTACTACCTATTCTTTCTTCTTTTATTCCTTCACGTTCCCAGTGCTGGAACATAGGGCTTCAAGCTAGAGGCTTGAAGTTTCTGTAGCAGTGCTTATTTTACAGGATGGGGTTGCTAGCCTCATGCCCAACCTTTCCTCTTCACCAGCTTATTTAGTTCTGGCTTAGTGAGGTAAAGGAGTGCGCCGGCCGGGAATCGAACCCCGGACCATGTGCATGGTCGGCTAGCGTCCTAACCACTATGCCACCGACGCACCTATAAAATTAATTAATTAACGGTGACTAGAAGTCGAAGCAGGGATGTTGATTTTGTCTAATTTGGGACTCATCTTCTAGATGTGACTGTTTTCCCAATCAGTAATTTTGTTGCCAATCAGTCTCGAAACCAATCATTCAGATTGACAGCAAGTGACATAGAAAGTCCTTTTGTGTCTCACTGTATTTATCAAGTGTGGGTTTACAGGGATTTTGATTGGCTAGAAGTTTGATCACTAGCTGATGGCAGTTAACCAACCATTAGAAGACCACCAGGGACAACTGCTTTGTCCTAGGTTGGATATCTTCACCTGTTAGTACTCACTCGGTTTGGAACTCACGATCTCCCAGTTATAAGATGAACAAAAAATAAGGAAAAAGGTCCACAAAGAGTGAATAAATCGACATCATTGAGAAAACACTTTGAGCCTGATGGCTCAACATGTACCCGACAGTGATTCTTAGAGAATTAAGGATCTTACAGAGCAGTCTACACCAACCTCAGTGGCTCAAAGCATCAGTTAACAACTTCATGGATTGATTCCACGAAAGTTGAGTATACTGATAACTTGAATGGATTAAATATACGCATATTGAGTCGTAAGAAAAAAACGTAGACAGAGAAGAAAATTGTCTTTTCGACGATTCGTTTTCGAATTCCGCTTTACAATCTTAATGATATTTCATTAAGAATTCATAAGAGCAATCAGATACTGGTAAAATTTGTTCTCGAAAACGTATTACATAATGAAAGGCGTAGTTTACAGGGGAAGAATTAAATTCATTACGTGAAATCCTACTAGAGAACGGGTATCCACCAAGATTCACCGACAAAAAATGAAGGAAAAGCCTCCGTCACTAATAATCACAACTGTTCCTAAGAAAACTCTCTTCATGGATCTGGAATTCACAGGTGACAACGAAGCAGAAAGTCTCACAAACTGCCTTTCTAAATGTCTGAAGAAGACATTTCCAGCAGCCACCTTATGTATCACATTCTCCAGCAGACAGTTAGTCCAGTCTAAAGTTAAGGATAAGATACCGCTTTTAGCTACTTCAGTGTGTATTTATCAATTTACTTGTTCGTATGGATAAAAGTATATTGGCTATACACAACGTTAAGTCCACAAACGTATTCTGGAACACTGTCCAACCGGGCTAGACAGAGAAGAAAAGAATACTAGCAGTCCCATCGTCGAACACATTGTCAAATCTGGACATCGAACACTCCCGCATGAATGCTTCACACTGCTACACAGAGTCCCTCAATATATTTGGAAAGGCCTTCGAATACTCCATTTGTAGATAGCTGAATCACTGGCTATTTGGGATCTGAAACCTGACCTCTGCATTCAAAAGTACTACATATATTCCCTCGCTCTACCGTGGCTACAGTGACGTTCTTACTACAATTTTGCTTCCTCTTATTATACAAGTTTACTATTATTATTATTCTCATCATCCTTATTTTATTGCCACTCTATTGCTGTTTATTAATAACATAGCTTTTTAATGCAGATTTTAAATAAAAACACTTTATCATCTTTCCACTAGCTCCTGTTCATTCTACACGAGCTTATTGATTAGTCATTTTCTTATTTTTTTATTTTTATTTTTATTACAGCTTGATTCCACACCGTATTTTCAGTACAAGTATAGAATTTTCAGCATGGATATCGGTAGCCCAAATTTCGGGCCGACCATAGATATCGGGTATGCGCCGGCAGGGGATCGAACCCCGGACCATGTGCATGGTTGGCGAGAGTCCTAACCACTGTGCCACCGACGCACACACTTATTGCATCATGCCCCTTTTCTAATTTCCAATTAGTCACCCCATCTTGACTACATCTCTTACACTATGTAATACATTCTCGAGGACAGTATCTAATTTTTCTTATGATTTCTTTGTTAAATTATAATTATGATTGTACAGTGGCATTTGAAGATGAATCGTCGAAAAGAAAATTTTCTTCGCTGTTTAGGTCTTTTTCTTATAAATCTATCTTTATTAAACTACTACTTATGAGTAGTCAAATCATGCAATCAAACAGTTCGAAGGCTTCCATCAGTTGTCGAATGTACATTCTACGCCATATCGCTTTCCCTTACCTCCTAAATATTTTCGATTACTGTGCCTATGAAATTCTTTGGACTCTACTACATACTTAATTGGCGAATAGTGACTAGCAGTGGAATCCAGGATCACGCAAATTTCGTCCATTTGGGACTCGTCAACTGGATGTGCCTGAGACCCAGCACTTCGGTCCAATCAATCGACGGGAAAATCTAAAATTCAAGTTAACAATCTACTACATACTGTACCTACAACTGCCCCTGCAGTTGTGGTGCGTCGGTGGCACAGTGGTTAGGACTCTCGCCGACCATTCACATGGTCCGAGGTTCGATCCCCTGCCGACGTACACCCGATATCTATGGTTGGCCTGCGAAATTTGGGCTACAGATATCCATGCTGAAATTCCATACTTGTACTGAAAATACGGTGTGGCATCAAACTGTAACCAAAATAAAAAAAACAAAAATATATATATATAAAGAATATTTCCAACAGGTTGCAGACCTTTATCAACAACTGTCTTCGCTGGCTCTAAACTGAAGATCAGATGGCCGGAAGGAATCACCAACAAGAAACTATGGGAACGAACAAAACAAGAACCAATCGCCCAACAAATATGCAGGAGAAAGTGGAGATGGATTGGACAATCGCTGAGGAGGCCACTGGGTGACATCGCGCGTCAGGCCATAG